>JAOTBA010000006.1:23443912-23455730 GCA_025629845.1 Erythroxylum squamatum | reverse complement strand
GCTCTGATACCAATTGTTACAGGACTTATGAGAGAACCAACCCCAAAAGCTAGCTTGAAGGGTGGGAGAGCTCATAAACCTATAAAGTCCACATTAGTTCCTTTTATTACCGATGTGGGACATTTTAAACCGTAACAATTTACTTGTTTACAAATTTTCGTACATATTGCTAAACCTCTGCGGCATCTCTACCTACTTCTTACCAAAGTAACTATCATGAGAATAGTATCTTATATTTTGGGGCTGATAAAGATTATGATGTTTAGTATCACCAATTTTTTCTTGTAACCAAATTTTGACGACTTCCTAAACATTCAAGTTTACACTCAGAAGAAAATTTTGAAACTAATACATTTTTTATTTAGTTAATCTCATATGATTGAATTAGTATTTTAGTCCCATATGTTCTTATTAAATTATCTATGGTAATATATCTACACATTTAAATATAACCTTTTTTGTTTTATATTGAAAGGTGATTTAATTTGATGGTACATATAATTTTAGTGGTTCAACTTGATAAAGAAATCATTCAAGTAAGTTTTTCTCTAATTGAAAAGTGTAACTTTTAAAAAATATAACATTATGTTGGCAGTAAGTAAAAGTTGTATTCCACAAAAGTTCTCATTGAATCAAATACTTAAAAAAAGCAAATTTCAAGTCAAATGATAAATTACCTGACGTTTATAGCCTCCTCAGCTATTTCTTTTATATAATCCCTAAGGAAGGGAATTTTCATCTGATCATCATAATCGACGACTACCTGAGACATTTAATTTGCAGTTAACCAAATAGCTCCAAAACGATGTCCAAGAATGTAAATGTGAAATCGTGAAGACAAAACAGTACCATGCACAGACATTCTGCATTTGACATGCAAGTCTACGAACAAGAAGCAACGGGAAATCTACCAGTAAGTTGAGAGTCTCCGATGTGTTCAAGAACTAAAGACACAAGCTTTATTCCACATGCACGTGAACGAGTCACTTTAGATTGTTTTTTCCATTCATAACATGATAGGATTTATGCTATTTTCTTATGTCACTAATGAATTATGCTAAGGAATTCAATTTGTGTTAATTCTGTTTGTGTTTACTCGATATCAAATCTTTACTCGATATCACATCTCAACAAGCACATTAAAGTCTTATCGCTCAGTAGAAGATCATAATCAAAATTATTCTGTAATATTCGTACATCATTTCTTGTGCTAAAAAGACCCGCAATCTCACAACCACACACAAGGGTAAAAGTTTCGTAGAGACAGAGTAACGGTATCGATACTCATCTAATATGGTCGTCCTAACTCAAGTAAAAACAGAGATATATTGCAGTAAACTGATGCAGTCCTCAACATAGAAATGAGCAGGGGACTTACTTGAGCGAAGTCATCTTCCCCAACAACACCAAATGGCACTATTTTGGCTCCAAACCTGGCTGCCATCCTCACAAATTCGGACCGTTCGGGCCAAAATAACTTATATTCTTCACCCTGAAAGGTGCAATTAATAGCGCGCAATCGATATATCACATCAAAATTTCAATGTAAATTTGATGTTTTCTGACGTATAAATTACAAACCTGTCAGAGACATCAAGCATCCATTTATAACCAACATATATTATAAAAAGAAGACGAGTTTTGTTGAATTATTGAATGTTCGCTACTCAGGGTTGTTTTAAATTTTCCGTATTTTCTTTTTTTCTTCTTCAGTTCAATGAAATGTAATTTGGACTATTTAATAGATAGTAGGGCTCTATTATCGCAAACCCTATCCCATCTAACTCTAAGTGGAAATCGAATCAAAGGCCTTTTGGCTATAGTAAGAGAGGGTGAAGCACTAACTACTCCAACCAAAAGTTTTCTCTACTATTGAATCACAAAATATATTACATTCAAAAGCTCCAATGTTCGTATACGTTACTCAGAAACAAGACCTTAACTAAATAGTTGAAGTTATTTTTCTTCTTCACACTAACAATTGCCGTTTTGGATTAAGATACTACTTTGATAAATCAAGCATTAGTATTTGCTTTCTACATAAATGTATTGCGTCATAATCATAAAAGGTCATAATCCAAGCAACAGCTAGACGAAAGGCGTTAGTACTAATAACTAAAGATATTTAAAGAGCTAACAGAAGTTTATGCGATATATGTACTTAGCATTAGCCCATACCATTCCAATAAATATCCCTGTACTGGGATAGAGAAAATGCAACAATTCAACCTCCATTGCCTTACCATCCTTCTAGAAAATTTCCTTTGCAAGGAAAAATGGGAAGTAGAAAAAATTATGTCATGTTTTAGACATGCAGCCATTATTCAAATAAAGAACATAAGAAGCATATGAGGCTAAAATAAGACTAGCAAAGCGATTACCTTCCGATGACAGGCCTCTCGCACGCCTCCTGGATACAGAAGTACATGAGCCTTTTTGTCCAGAAGTTTGTAGAAGTTAGATCCTGAGACTGGAACTGCGCCCATCAGTCTGAACTGGTCAAAATTATCTAATTCAGGAAATCTCCCATCCCTCAACTTGATAAACATCGCTGGATGTGCTATTCCTCTCAAAAGAATATTTTTTTCCATCAAAATTCTGAACACCATTGCTGGTAGTTCGAATCCCAGCAACATGTGATACCCAACAAACAAGACTGGCCCCTCTAGAGGAATTCCTGCTAGGCCTTTAACAATCTTCCCATCTTCAAGTGTTGAAAGCATCACAGGGCTTGACAAAAGCAGAGTCAACCTGAAATTTCATACTGATTTGTTCTTCAGACAACTCAGGCATTGTAGAAAACTCAATGGCGAGATGATAATTAATATGAAGGATGGTGATACGCTAATGTGACTACCAGTTTTGCTGCAATTCTGCCTACCCACCAGATTTGGAAAATCCTACCCACCAAATTATCTAAAGCAAAATGCACAACTATCATATTGTTCAAGTTACATATGATCCATTATATGCCTCTTCACTATTAAAGTATTCGTCAAAACGGCAAATCCATCTAACATATGCTAGTTCAAAATGAGTGTCTATAAAATGTATAAAAAATCATTATAACATTATTTCACTGCCCAACTTAGGTCACTAACTGGCAAGCCAAGTTATCTAAAGTTTGTCTTTGTCCAGATACCTGTTTGCGTCGTATATGGATTTGAATTCTGAAGGGGAAGGTAGGATGTAATCTGCAACGTATTCGTGGAATTTTCCACGGCGGTAGAAGCTAGCTCCCTTGATTCTAGTTACCAAATCAACATTATCTCCCTGCCAAGTACGGCCACCACATATAAAATACATTAGGAAAATGAAGTTTGAAACTCGACTGAGTTGATGCATATGAGAGCGACAGGAATGAAGTCCCACCAAAAGTACAAAATGATCACTCTCATCAAAGGTCCGGATCTGACTTTTAAGCAGCAAACGACGAAGTCTTTCACCTTCTTCTCGGCTAGGCAGAAACTGATCCTTTCCACTGAAACACACAAATTAGCAAAGTTAAACCCATGGTTTACTAAAGGATTAGATATAAAGCAGCATAGACACTAGCAATTCACAGGTACTCGGCCTTGGCTTCAATCAAATAATAAACCGGTTGACCTTTTCATTAATGAAAACAATTTGAACAATTGGAATGAAACTACAATTGCAAAAAAGAGATAGACATGGGGTTTGCCTTATTTAGGTTCAGGTGGGAATAAACAGTATTCATCCGTTTCAGAAATTGAGTCTCTGATTTGATAGTCAACTGGGGAATGCCATAGACCTAGAACTGGTTACGTCGGGGGGGAAGAACAATGTAGTAGAAATCTATAATATTTCGAGCTAACTACCGTGCACCAGATTGTCAGGTAGATGTACCTAGTCAATATCAGGGCTTGAGCTCTTATGGCATGAAGGCGTGAGTTGGCGTATGCTGAAGCTGATTTGATCATCTGCAGCTTCCACAGAAGTGTTTCTCTGGGTAAAATATCATTCAGAACCTGAGACGTAAAACATTAAGTACGTGTTACAATGTTGACAGCATAATATAAGAGTTAACAATAACGCGGAAGGGAAAAAGCATGCAGCTACTTTTTAACAACATTATAGTAAACCCATCCAACATCTATAGCGAAGGGACGCTTGTGACCATAGTTACAATCTTGGAAAGAATTAAAAAAAATCCATCGTTCTATGGTGATCCCATTTATAGATATAGCATTGATGTTTACCTAAGCTAGCATCTGAAACAGAATCTTACAGAGAGATAAGATGGAACTGCCACAATATTTTGAGCTATTCCTCCAACAATATGTTCTGCGGGTAGTCCTTTCATCACATTTTCCATTGTCATCTTCAGAGGATCACCTAAATACAAGCAGAATGGTCACAGTTATCAATTGGAAATTTGACATAGCTATACCTTATAGCATAATTTATCCTGCGGTCAAGTTTCACCAATGTGAGAATAGGGGACGGGGGACTGTTCAACTTTATGATTGAATAAAATCTAGATAATCGGAAGTAAAGTTTGAAAGAGAACTTGGTATAACTTCTTACGGTAAGCTAGAATTTGAAGTGTTTTATTACAGGACCTGCGGATGTACACTTTTGCTGTGAGGCTTGAAATATTTTCCAGGCAATAGATTCAAACTTCTGAAGTTTTTGATTTCTGTTTGGCTCCCAGACAAGTGTTTGTAAATGTTATAACCGAAAATATGAAACATGTACGACATTTGAGGAATAGACTCGAATATAATATTGTGCTAATAGTTTATTTATTTAAATATTCCTATCCTTGTCCAGACGGAAAACAAGTCGATGTCCTACTATTTATAGACCAACAATGCTAGCATGATTGTTGAAAGCAAGTTTGAGAAAAGCAATGTGACTCGGAGGGCAAGCAAAGCAAACCTGTCATCAAGCCGAGCATGTAAGGTAGGAAAAGCTGTGTTTGGTCAGGCATGAACTCCAAAATGATTGATAGAGAGTTTAGTTGCGATTTCTCAAAAGATGTAGCTGCAATGAAATACAAAAGGACGGTAAAAGAATCACGATAGTCAGCAAAATTCCCGAGGAAATTAGTACAAGGAAATCTAATCTTTTATTCTCCTTTAACAAGCTAGTATCAATTATACCCTCTTCTTACAGTTCACTAAGTAGTTTACTGCCGCTCAATGAGCAGTATTTCACTGTTTCAAGAAGCAGTACTGCGAATTGTATAACACCGTCTTAATGATCGGATAGATTCACCTAACAGTGAGTCCTGTTATTAATACATACTTTTGCGTTAGATCCTTTATAGTCTATTTTTATATGCTTGCAATTTCATTTATGTCTAAACCATTAGAAACGTTAATCGTTCAAAACCTGTAAAGCCTACAACAAATCTTTGATAAGGAATCTATGTTTTACCTGGATTAACCAAAATAAGAGCAAGATCGATATCAGGATTACGAGCTGCAACAGCTAGTGCGAGGCATGCTCCAAGTGATTCACCAAGAATGTATATGGGCCTATTTGGAGATCGGTTACTCTCAGATTTAACTGTTCTTTCTACCAGCTGCACTAGGCCTGTATCATAAATGTTAACAAAATGCCTACATGAATACGTGTTTGCAACGGATTAGTTTCATGTTAACTCTCTCCGTGACTCATACCAGTTGAATATGCATGAAAGAATTATTGCAAGGGAAGGTTAAGATCAAATTGGCCTTCAATATGTGTAAATATATTAGTGAAAAATTGCTGGTTCCAGTTCTCCAGTGGGGGAAAAAAAAGATAATAATCAAGAACTAAGACATAATTACCATTCATCTTAATTAGCCGTTAAATAAATTTAAAGAGAGAGAAAAAGAACCTGCGAACGATGTTCTATCCTTAACTGGAATATGCAAGCACCAGATGTCATAAATCCTATTTGAAAAGGAAAAACCATCATACATAAATACGTACTTCCATAAAATAAGCCAGGTCTAACATAAAAGAGAACATTTTGGCGTCTAAGTTTCTGCCGCAGGTATAAATTAATCATGTCACTAACAGCAATTGCTTAGAGCAGACTTACTTCCCAAGGTTATGGTGTTGCCTAATAAGTCCTAGCCCCACGCCATCAATTCCTGTAAAAGTTTCAAGCAATAAATTATATGAACTGAAAATTAAGGTTCAAATTTTTAATGAAGACACAATTAGTAATTCGTTCTATAGCCATTTAAGGAAAAGAAATAGAGAAGAATCAAATTAGTAATGTGAAGTGGGTAATGGGTTTGTAAAAATAGAATTCATCTGTCAATATTGAATGATGTAATTTAACAAAACTTTCAATATAACTGGCATTGAATCCATATAAATATTAGCTTACAAATTTATTCATTGTTGGAAGAAAATGAAGCATAAAGCTCAATCAAAGTTTTGAAATTTTAGATAGACAGAATTTTATCATCCTTCCTAATTGATTTACTGAGTTAAAGTATGATTCTATCTACTAGATGTGGATTGTTATCCAAATATCCTCCCTTATAGTAATTATTCATAATCTGTAAATGAGACATATTCAGAACGTTTAAAAAACAAAAAGAAATATAATGGTTTATTTCTAAATTAATGGCAGACATATGTTGAACTCTTTTTTATATGATAAGATCGGTACAAAGAGTAGGAGGGTTTTATAAATCCTTCAACTTTCCAATATATCAAAAAAGGAAAAATTTTAACTTTTTTACTTTATAAAAGATTGATAATATTGTATTTATGCCATAAAAGTTGAAAAAGAAGTAAATTGAACTATGTTACGTGTAACTTTAATAGATCGGCAAATAACGTCGATAACAAGAAATTTCCAAATAGAAGGAACAAGCAAAAGGAATTATGTAAACCTTTATTAAGGCAATTTTATTGAGTTACACAAATTAGATAAGAAGTACGATGTTATGCTTTTGTAGATGACATTATAGTTTTGTTTTGTGTCACGTTGATTATTTTATGGCAAGAAAATAATTACATTAAAATTATTAGGTAATGTTTTCTCCATAAAAGAATCCACATGGTCATTAATGCTTCTATAAGAAATCCTTAGCTAAAAGAGTAATTGACTTAGTATTCTGCAATTGCATAATCTTGCTTGTGGGGATATAATCACAAAGACAGATGAGAGGTATATTGGGTTACATAAATTAGACTTAAAGCACATCAAAATATAACAATGAACTTTTTATATTTACATACATGCATATACAATCCTCTTTTTGTGGTAAATTTAAATTATACGAATGAGATTATAATTCATAAAAAATATTAAACTGAAAGTACTGGTTCACATAATTTTAGAATATATTTCTTAAATGTTATTTTCAGCATTAACTTCTAAAAATAGATTCATAACACTAACAATTTTGGGTCATTAGCCTTTTTAATGGAATGCTTGATTAGTTTTTGCATAAAAATTATAAAATTCTGAATGTTTCAATTGACGCATTAGAATAAATTTGAATTTTACATTAAAAAAATTACAAATGTCATGCAGAAGTGATTGCGGATTGTTAGTTGCCATTCATGAATTCCTGGAGTCCATATTGGGATAAGATATTTAATGAAATAGGGGCGTGATCTACTGTACCCCTTACCCTGTATCAATCCTGTGCCAAGTATCCCACATAAATGAAGGATTGAGATAGCTTGGCACAGGGTTGGTAAAGGGTAAGGGATACAGAGGATTTTAGGGTAACGAAATAAGGTTAGAAGAGAGTAAGCAGAAGACAGGATTTGACGTGGTACATTCTATCCTATTTAATCATGGTTACACCAGTCATGCATCGGGACTTGCTAACTCTGGAATAATTTTTCTAATTCTGCTACCATGGTTACTCCAGATGTATTCTATCCGCTTACATTAAGTCTATTATGATTGTCATTAATTATTAAACTAATAAATTGGAACAGCTAAGAGCGGGTAATTAGAACAATATCATCATTAGTAGTTTGTTTCTGATAATACACGTACAAATAAAGTTAAAACAGAAAACGTAAAAAAGCATCGAGAGAAGATTCATGGATCATTATTCAAAACTTTCCAACTCCAATCATTTAAGTTTGATTTCATTCACTTTTTTTTTCTTGTCATGATGTGAAATGGTCATCCAATCAAATTCCAAAAAGGAGGTATCTAAAGGATGAGCATAAAAACTTTAAAAAGAATTATCGAAGTTAACTGTGGTTAAGAAAGTCAAAGAAAATGCAAGACACGGTGAGTAGGAAAAATTAGTAAATTACCAGGTAAAAAGAGAAGGAGAGGAGAATTGTCCTGGCGGGACCCAAATTCCATCGGAGAGAACCAGCGTGGTGGACCTCCATCGGATCTGATCAGTTCCGACGACGCCTCGAAATAATCCTTCAAACTCTTCTTCGCCTCCGTCACTGCTTCTGGATTCTCCACCACCAAACAATATGGATTAGAATTTTTCGTTACCGTTGCTCGCGATTGCTCGTCCGCCTCAGATGCTGTTGTTTTCGCTTCTTGTTCTTCAGCTGCTCTATTTTTCTCCTCCGTTGCTGTTGTGGTTGCTGTTTCGGATTCTAGTAGTGCTATATGTTGTTTCTCGTGAATCTTGAGGAAGCTTCCGTTCTCTTGGAAGCTCGTTAGAACTGTTTCACTCGTTGACGATGGCGTCTGTTCGGTAAGGAGCGCGAACCGCCGAGTTGGATATAAATTGGGATTCGGATTTCGCTTCATTTTAGCGGAGGACGACGAAGGCGAAGAAGATGGCGACGGGGGCACACAGCAGCGGATCAGTGGAGAAACAGTGGCCGCAAAAAAGCAAGCACCAGAGGTAGCCATGACTAGCGGAGGTTGTTCTCTGAGATTGGAGTGTCTTTGTTTGATATAAAAGCTGTTTAGTGAATTGTGATAGACACGAAGATATGCGAAGGTAGCAATTGAAGCAATACTTATACAATGTAGAATACGAATACTAATAATTAACAGTAAAAAGGTCCAGTGAAGGGGAAGGTATTATTTATAAACAAAATAGCAAATAATTGTTTAGAATAGAGTGTGTTTTTAATGATAAGAAAGATCACATGACCCCGGTTAATAAACAACTACTGGGGTGATGGAGGGAGGGTGTAGGCCAGTTGGTGGCTATTACAGGAAGCGTGGAATGGGGGGTGTGTTACGTTACTTTGATGATGCAGAGCCTGACTGAGTTTTTGGGACAGTTGGCACAGATATCGGTGACCTCGCCATCTCATCCACGTTCTATTAGCTATGATTCCTCTTTTGTCATGTCCGTGACAACTTTCATCCTCTGTCTGTTTTAATAGAAGCAAAAAAATGGTTCTCTTCAATTGCTTCATTTCCCTCTTGTTATATGACTTCAGTCCAATGTTAAATTGAGATTAAAAAGAAATCATCAAATCTTAGAAGATTCAGATGATGGATATTTTGATAAGAGGATTCTCTATGCATCACTAATTATTTATCCTCACCGGCCGCCCATCAACGCCGTTACGTATGTGACGTGACGTGATACAATCCAAGATCATTTTGCTCAAGTAAACAGTATAAACGATTCGTTCGCATTCGACTGAAAAGGATGTATCTATTAATTTTTTCCACACGCATCGGGACTAGACCAGAAACACCGATTGGTGTGATGCATCGAGACTAGACCAGAAGCGCGGATTGGTGTGGTGTCAGGCGTGACGTACTTCGCTAACGTCCAGAATAAACACTAAATTAATAGGTGACATAGACTGATAAGACATCCAACTGCCTTGCTTTATTCAATTATGTATGGATGGGGTTTTTAGGGAAAAAAAAAACAATTAAGCTAGAGATAAGAGAATCCATGGCGTTTTAGTGATCAGACGAGACAGACACTGCACAAATGTACAGTGATAATTCATATGAGTATAACGCCAACATAATTTAAAATTAAGGAGTATTTATATATGTATATGTTGAGTACAAATGAATGTTATGTAATTTAAATTTTTGTGGGAAAAAATATAATTTTATAATTGTGCATAAAGTTTTGTCAAAGAGAAGAGGTCAAAATATAATAGTTGAAATATTTAGAATGAATTAATAAAATAAGTATGTTAAAATTAATAATTAAAAATAAAAGAATTTGAAAATGTGTAGCAACGAAGAAATTAAAAAGATAAATGGATAGCAAATATTGTGAAATTTATATAGAAGAAAAGATGAAATAGTTTAGTAATTGTGACATACGAAAAAATTTTAAAAATTTAAGAGAATTGGAGAGTATTTTTGAATATATTATATTATTAATGGTTAAAGAATATTGATAAATATTAAAATATGTGGGAAATAATAAAATTTGTGAATATGCAAAAAAATTATTGTGAAGAAAATAATTTCAAATATAAAAGTTAGAATATTTAAAATGAATTAATAAAAATAATTAGTAAAAATAAGGAAAAAAAATCTCACCATGAGTCACGGGTGTGACTTTGACCGAAACTAATAAGTTTAAAATGAATTAATAAAAATAGTTAGTAAAAATAAGGAATAAAAAATCAAATTAAAAAATCAAGTCACACCATGAGTCAACTAATAAGTTTAAAATGAATTAATAAACATACTTAATAGTTAGTAAAAATAAGGAATAAAAATGTCACAGGTGTGACAGAAATTCAAATCCATAAAACTAACCTAATCATTCACTATTTCTAATTGAATCGCACAACCAAATATCACACCCGTTCACTGCAGCTTCTTCTTCTTCGACCTGAAACTTCTTCTCCGGTGATTCCTGTGACTTCCTCTCATCTGCCACCGGCTTCTTTGGTCGCTTCAACTTCCCCAACATCTGCTCTAACATGTCGTTTACCATCAGTTGTTAGTAAGGTACTTGGTAACTTCCATTAAAACTAAAAAATCTATCATTTTTTAGTTTGTTTCTAGCATTTGTAGAGGGACAAACTTCATTGCTGTTGTGAAGTTAGTATAACATATTGAATTAGACAAGGTATCATATGCGTTTATGAAAGGGACTCTTTTTTTTAATTATCTTCTTTGTTTTAATCCTTTGCTTTATAATTATTTATTAAACAGTTGATTGATAAGAAACATTTTAGGTATTTGAGACGTAGCATTGTAGGAAAACAAACTTATGTTTTAACGACTCACACATATATTTACACCGTGATCTTGATTGCTACTTAGGTCATGCCTCGTGTGAGATTCTCGACATCTTCATCTTCTCAACCGGATGATATGCCTATTTTAGGTAATTATTGTCTTCAATTTCTTTTTGAAATCAATGGCTTAATTCCACAATGCCATCTAGATTCATCACGAGGAAATAAAAGAGGATATTAAAGGGCGTCATAACATGTATAATAAGACTGGATTTTATAACTTGTGCCCGAGTGAGTATAGACTTAAATGTGAGGACATTTATCAATCTTTTCATCATCGATCTCAGTCCATATAGTAGCCACTTGTGATCGGGTAGGAAGATTGTAATCACACTAATCAAGGCCAAGATAACACCTCAGAACTATTGTATGGTTCTCAAGCGCTAGAATGTCCCTAAGACTTCGGAAGAACTTGGCATAAGGATTATCTTGTAGAATTGCCATAATCAGTTTTAATGTATCCTCACGAAGTTTATCACAACTCTTACGGCCTGTTTGGTTCACAGAATGGAATAGATAAGGAATAGAATAGTTATTCTTAGGAATAGAAAAGATGAGGAATAGAATAGAATTGGCATTACTTTGTTTGATTCAAGGAATGGAATAGATAAATAATTTCTATTCCATTGTTTGGTTTGAAAATATAAACTTGGAATAGGAAAGGAAT
>JAOTBA010000006.1:23429817-23443812 GCA_025629845.1 Erythroxylum squamatum | reverse complement strand
TGAAACTAAACTGTCAAGGAAATGATAAACTTGACCTTGAACACGAAATGTATAAACACCTTTCTTATTTTTTGTTAGTTCTTGATCATATATAGCTCCATATGAAGTAAAAGCCAAATTGTTATTATATGTACGAACATTCTTCTTGAAGTGTTCAGATTCTTCATCATTACAAATAAATAATCGTTTCAGAGCATATGACATTTGAGGAGCAAAAATGCAAATCTCTCCTAATGAACAACAGAATGATGGGGGTTCTAGATAAAATCTCTTTGCATCAGAATGTTCACAGTTTGGAACAAGACGAAGCTGTATGGGCTGAACAGATCCTTGAAAGATTTACAAAAAGGTTGATCACTTTATGCATTAATAATATAAAAAATGGAAAAAAATACAGGTAAAAAGATTTATACCTTAGTCTTCAACATGTATCATTGAGCTAGGTTGAATTGAAGATGAAGGTATAGTTGGACAATCTAAATTATGACATGTGATATTAGATGTTTCAACTGTTGATGTTGTATGAAGAATTTCTTCTAGTTGGAAAGAGGAATGGGTTGCATCGACATGATCTACGTTAACATCGATAGATCGATTTTGTGGTAGTTGACTACTAGATTGATGAATAAAAAGTTGACCGGTAGAAGGTTCGCTATCAATGGTTGAATAGAAAGGTTGATCACCAACTGTTTGATAAAAAGAAGGCAAAATAGCGTTTCTCTTTTTTGCAGCACGAGCTTCTCT
Source organism: Erythroxylum squamatum (assembly GCA_025629845.1). NCBI lineage: Eukaryota > Viridiplantae > Streptophyta > Magnoliopsida > Malpighiales > Erythroxylaceae > Erythroxylum > Erythroxylum squamatum. The sequence goes on along the minus strand of JAOTBA010000006.1, from coordinate 23,443,068 downwards.
AAGTTGTCGTATTAAGTATTTCAGAACGAGCAGTGTCATAGGTTGTATTATCGAGCCTTATGAGAAACTAACAGGTTTTAAGTTGCTCAAACCAAGCATTGAACTTTTATTCATTAGTAGGAGCATGAATTGAAATTTCTTCCTGTATAGTTAAAAGCTTTATGAAATAACTAATTTATTGATAAATCCGCAGATTATCCAAAATAAACTTTTCGGCACGAATAAGTTAACAATCGCAACTGCAAAACACCAGAAAATAAAACGTCGACGTTTGATAACGCAGTTCGGCCAACTTGCCTACTTCTGCGGGGCCCTCACCCAGATTAATTTCTTCCACTGTAGTTCACAAAAAATTACAGAGATTGACCAACCCCGTATGACTCAATCTATGTAACTAACCCACAACCTAACTACCTGTGAAAGTTTTTCACGCCCAATAATACGACCGACTCGTGTTAACCTCGTCAGAGGATTTTGCAAACTATTTCTACTTCAAAAACAAGGACAAATAAACTCAAGAATATAATAATTCCAATTCTGAAATTAAACACAAATAAGCCAAATAGCAGCACCAAAAGTATGTGAACTGATCTATGACAAAGTCTTCTTTATGCTTCAAACAACAATCAATCAATGTAAATTATCCAGCACCAACGTCAACTGCATATCACCATTGAACTGCTTGCTGAAGGTCAAACTGATGGTCGTATATTGCTGCACTCAATAAAGCCTCACAACAGACCACACAATCAGGAGTTAAGAAACATTAACGCAGCCGCCCACACCCAAAAGCACACATACGGTTTCTCACAAAAGCAACACCCAGAAAGTCTGCGCTGCACCACAAAAAAGCAACCCTACAACCACTGCTACATCAGCCAAGATGCAATACACAAAATCCCCTTGATCACGTCACTTTCAAAATTGCCTTTTGTAAATCCTTTTCAAAAAGAGATAATATTAGATAAGCACTCAACATCCAAAAGATATGCTAATTAGGAATTTACTTCCAATTTAGGCACATCAACAAAGGTTATTAGGAAAAATTCCATGTTCAATTAAAATGCCAAAAATAAAAATGAAAATAGGATACATTGAAAATAAATCCTAACACTTTATAATATGTCATGATCGACATACCTTGTTGCCTGGCGGATGAAAGATCAGACAATAAATGGTACTGTTTAGTCACCTTCGTGATTGAAAATCGTGACTTTAGATTATTGATCCCAAAAGGTCTTTGCATTATCAATCCGACCAACACTAGCATATACAACAGAATCTAGAGTATTTTTAATCCAATCAACTAACATAGAGTTCATTACTTCCCAAGCTAAATAATCCTTTGATTCCTCGTCCGGTTTAAAAAATTTTCGATTAATAAAATTCAGTTTATTTTTGGCCTTCAAATCATTGCATATATCAGCTTCCCAAATGTCACCAGTTAAAACAAATTTGGGTAAGAATCAAACTTGTACCATCTAATGGTGCAGAAAATACAGCTAATAAGTTTTTATATGCAAGTGCACAAGTCTTGGGCTCCAAGATTACGTACATATTGTTTCCTAAATTTACAAGGATACTCTCATAATTCATACAAGGATTCCTAAATATACAATAATAATATATTCCTAATAGATCCCGATGAACTATATGTTCCAAGTTCCAACATATACAGCCTGCATATTTTCACATACAAAGAGTTGAAGTTAGTATTTTTTGTGCCCGCAATTTGTGGTAGGCTTTATGGTTATTATTTTTGTGAATCGGAATGTTTAGAGATTAAGAACATAAGTTGGAAAAGTCTAACGTTCATGCTCAATTCAAGCAACAATGTCAACATCTTCATTAGGACCAGTGAGAAGGATGCTTATTTCCATCCTAATTCAAGATTTTGTACTTTTCAAATTTGATATTAAAATTGTTTACACCCACTATTATTCTACATATTAGGAATAAATTTGTTAGGAGTGGGCCTAAAGGACTTCAAAGTTGATAATCCTAAAAGAAATGGCATGCAACCATGTTTTGCTCGTGTGATATTCGATTCGCTGTGGTAATTCAGCACACTCTTCATAGACTAATTGTAACATAACACTTGAGCTTAGAAGTTATAATCACGCAAAACTAGGTTATAGCATCAAAAGTATCTCGTATTTAGATATTAACAATTACGGTTTTGTGAAGAAGAACAGCAAGGGGATGGTTATTTTTTTCTCGCAGAAGCAAAAAGAGAAGCCTGTAAGAGGTATATGAGTTAATCCAGCTACACAGAAGAATAGGTGAATATGGTTCATCATTGTGCTTCTGTCTCTTCTTCGCTATCTATCAGGTGCTCCTTCAAGGATTGACTTTGAATTTCCCATTTCCCACTATTCCATGCTGGATCTATCTCAGGAAACACATAGTCATCCGGTCTTAAAGACAATTGGAACTCTGGAAGGTTAGGCAATGCTTGTAGAGCCCTGCCGCATGACCATAACAACAATGTCAATTCATTTGCATAATTAGTTTTGTCCAATGGAACTTTGAAATATCAGCTTGTATTTGCTTAACTGGCAAAATTTTTTAGTGCAATAGTGCTTACTTCTCTTCTTCTAAGAGGTAGCCATACATCTGAGATTTCCTTGATGCAACTTCAGGAATTTTCTGATGCAGTTGCTTCATAGCAGCCCATGGTGGAGGAGACCTTATCAACAAAATTTATGGAATAAGAGAAGTTTCAATGACATATCAAACAATTTCAACACCAACCTGGTCACAGGAGCTGCAAGACAAAAGCTTAAGCCGGCCTTCTTGCTCTCGGACAGAAGTTCTTCTGCAGCAAGGAAACAGCACACAGCACTAACATGAGATGCCGGTTCACTGCCCTTGTCCAGAATCAGACCATGGTAGTAGTAAGCTGCAGCCTTATGACACAACGAAAGAGTTCTCAACTATTACAATTAACAGGAAGCTACATACTAATGAGCATTTAGATGACTGCATTGGAAACCTTTGCTTCAAGGAACTTCTGCTTAGTCAACCAGAGATGCTTCTTCCCACACTCATGGTTTCCTTCATATCCTGACAAGCAGTGATAAGCCTGAAAAAACATAGGAAAAGAACAAGATAGGTTGAGCAGTGCCTAAGTAATGATGTGCAGGCAACATAATGTGTTAGTGACATGAAGCACGCAAGTTTTAATTTAATAGTTGAAAAAGATATGATCACAAATGTCTAATTTTTCGCCCGTCAAAACGTATATAAATAGGCCGCGGAGCTTATCAGGTAAAACAGATAGAAGTTTGCAAACAAAGGCTTAAACATTTTCAAGTGAGAGTGATAAAGTTTAGGAAATCATTTGTTCACAAACCTGACTGAAGTAAATCATTTGTTCACAAGCCAACCTTCTCTTCACTGATAAAGTAGCGTTTTGACTTTCAACAGCCAAACCCAGTTGAATTTCAGTTCCCTGCATTCATTGATAATTCTACTACTTATCATAAATCAGAAACAATGATGTGCAGGTGGCCTATTCTTCGTTTCTTTATACAGTATCAGGGATAGAAAATCGCAGGACCACAAATCCACTACTAACTAGTACGGCCTTTTACTATGTCATTAAGAGTGACACTCAAGGACAAGGGTTGCATCTCAATGCACATCGGATCACCTAGGTCATTGGATTAAATACCCAATTCAGACTCCAGAGAGCTTTGGTAAGAAAAAGGTATTGTTTAGCTCTTTACTTATAGGTGCTCAAGTTGTCACATGCTAAAGAAGGGGGCAGTTGCTTGGTTGACGCCCTCACTTTATATGGATATTTTAGGAAATTCATTGGACGGGATGATCACAGAGGTTTTTTATTGTCTCATTGTCCTTTGCTTCGGAATGCCCATGGCTGCCGGATAAAGAGAAACTTAAAACTTACTTCGGTACAATGCTAATAATGCTCTCTTAACATTAAGTACCTGACCCAGTGCTTGGATTAATATAGCCTCCAGTACACCTTCCTGCAAATCTTTTGGAAACCTTTCCCTGAGCAGTTGCACAAAAGTTAAATGACACTTATTTAACTGTATCAAGAAAAATCCCATAGGACCTAAATCTTGGTTTACGTACTTGATATTTGAGGGTATGCGCACTAAAACTTGGCGGATACAGAACTCCAAGTACCCCGATGCCTTGAGCAGCAAATCAACAGCATCTCTCTTACAATCTGGAAGGATAATTTGCTTGCTATCACGAGTGACCATCTAAAAACAGTCGAAATTTTGAGATTAACCATGTGAAGCGTACAAACCTGAAGATAGAATCCTTACGCCAGAACCAGAGTGATCCTTTGGAATAAGCAATGCGTTAGCCTCAAACAAAGTCAATATTGCCATCATGTGAATAACGGACAACACTTCAAACCAGATGTTTGCCACAGAGGTTTCCTTCTTGATCACAACAAATTCCAAGTCGTTACTGGACGAACTTCCAAATGTGGTGCAAAAATAACCAAGAGATGATTTCTTAGAACTCTTACCGACCATGCATCTCCTAGATATTTCCACTTGAACTCCACCAAGCCCTCAATACCAATTTCTGTGCAGGATGAGGATTCACACAAAACAAATGTAAAACAGAGGAGGAGACATTGACAGGGAAACCAGATAATTCAATTAAGTTAAATTGCAACACCTTTCTTGGTAAGCCCAATAAGAAGGGACAAGTACTGCTCCGATGCCCGTGTTAATTCAGTTGTAGCAGTTCCTCCTGCAATTCCCAGATTGTGTGTTTCAATTTTGGTTCTTATAATGTTTGAAAATTTTGCTTACCAACTAGGCAAACAACATAAACGTGCCTGAAGGTTTAATCAACAAAACATGTGCATATTCTCAACACTCCCATCCATAGTTAGAATAGTAAATGTACTCAGTAAGCATGCATAAGATTGAAAGTAGCAAGGAGAAAAGAAACAGAAATTTTGGGTTATGAGATCAAACCTGTATCCTCTGCCACCATCACAATCTGATTGCGAAGGCCAGCCAATCTATCAATAAGATCCCGAGGAACTAGTCCTCTAAGTGTCCTTTGAAGATCTGTTTGGCATGGTATTCTCATTGAAGGAGCATACACTACCACTTCCGGAACAATTGGCTTTGTCTTTCTCCTCCCAACAGCAAATGAAGAAGCAGTACACCCCATTTTTAGCTCTTGGAATTTCTCTCCTACATAACTTCCCACGCTAACATGTCAACTAAGCAACTCTCTTGACCTCATCTACATTAAAAACAAAGAATCAAGATAGGAAGAATCATGGGCTGTGGCAACAAGCAGAAATAGGAACTAATAGGGAAGGTAACAACTGAAGGCTAAGAGCAAAGACAGCTGGAATCGTCAAGTACAAATGCAATGCTAGATACAGAAGCTTTGATGGAGTAATGGGTTAATAAAGCAATAACGATTTAGAACAATTAACAATGAAAACAGCTACATACATACACACACACACATATATATATACATACATACATAATATATATATATATATATATATATATATATAATGAACAGGAACGAAAAAAAGAGATCTTGGAAGTGAAAATGACTCAACTGAGCTCAGAGAGGAGAGAGAAGAGAGAAGTGCAGCTTCCAGGATGCATGAATGTGATGATCGTCATACCTTTCTCATTCACAAGATTGTGAGACTTAAACAGAGAATCTAAGAATAGGAAGCTCAGAAACCGAGACGTAGCTCACATGGTATATCTCTGCGTTGTTAAAGCAACTCGTTGAAAATCTCCCACCAACTTGCACCAGTCTCTCAGTTTTTTAATCGAACCAACTCGAGCTCATATCATGAAAGCGTTGGCGCGTCTTGGTTTTATAAACAAAAGAAGGATTCGTACTTCTAAAATCTGAAGTTTCGTAGAAAAAAGATGGAAGCTAGTTGGTTCTCGTATTGTTACAGTCTTGCTTTGTATTTCCTTCCAATAATTTGGGACACTTCATATATATATATATATATATATATTACAAGTGCAATGGCTGTCCATATTAAATCAAGGACCCTGAGTTCTGGCATGGCTGGTTCTTATTTGTATTAAATCAAGGAAAGCAATTCGGTACCTTGGCAGATGCAACCATGTTACCTTGACAGATTGTAAGATGGTAGTATTAAAATCCATCTCTTGAAATGTCAATTTAAGAAATATTTCTATCATCACTCAATGACTTTTACTGCACTCAAAACTTCTGTAGATATGTCAAAAGGCTAAAGAGAGAATTGGAAAAAAAAAATCAGTCTAGATCAGGGTATTCACCGACAGACTCAATAACTAATCCCTTCGCTGGTTTGTAGGCACCTTACAGGATAAGACAGCTGACCCAATGATTTAAGGCTGCTTCATACCCAAAGCCAAGGATCAAACCCCTGACTTTTGGTTAAAGATGGATAAGTCTCTTCCACTCAACCACACCCCTTAAGTTACAGAAGTAGAATTTTGCTATATATTTATATTGATTATGTTTTTATTTATCAATTTTAGTCTCCATATGATTGAAAAAATATATTAAAATTCAATACAAATTAAATTTTTTATTTGAATGTTCCAATAAAGTAAAATTTTGTTTTCTTAATTTAAGTTTCCAACAAACTTTTAATTTAACTTACTTTCTTAATTTAGTATTATTTAAATTACAACATTAAGCTCGTAAAATTGCATGATGTGATATCATTACTATTCCATGTTCAACTCAATCTCACTTCTATTATGGGCCACCGCGGAAGGGGTTGGCCACTATGGACCTTTCTCTTTAATAACAAATAGCAAACTTGAGATAGGCTCGGATCCATAAACTACTCGTTAGTGTGACAGAATAGAGAAGTCGTGTGCTATAATTATTATTTGCATGTCAATGCGATTATGCATTAGTTGATTTACTTTTAATCCAACTACGAGTAAGTTTGAAAAATATGAGCAATGCATATAACCAATATTCGATATATGAAATCTTAAACTTGCATAACTAATTTTCTTTTTATAGCTTTGCCATTCATTAAGATTAAGTCCCTTGTCATTAGATTAATCAAATTCATAATTTAACAATTGTTTTGTCTAGTAATATTTAGAGGAATTGAAAAGAGAGAATATTTTATTCTATTATATATTCAAATTGGCAGTATGTATATATATGTGTGTGTGTGTGTGTAGACGGTAAAATAAACTAGAAGTTAGAGATCTAATTAGTTTTAAATTAGGAACTTAAGATTATGCTGCAATTGTACAATCATGGTAATTATGAAAAAAATCCTCCCATTATTTCCCCTCAAGTTTGCAAAAAATGTCATACATTATAATCATTCAAATTTTTATTAAATTATTCATAATGGACCAATAAGAAAAAAAAACCTATAAAAGTATAAGCTTAATTTAAGAAAGCTTAATTTCATTTTTCTCTTAAACTTTTTTCCCTATAAGTTACTATTCGCTTCCAACGTCTGATACTCATATCTTCACCGTCCGAGCACCATTTCTGATAATCTATGACTCTATGGAAAGCTCTAAGTATATTCTAAAAAACCCTTCAACTTATTTCATAAAAAAAATGACCCAAATTTGGAGAAATTATGACTGAAAATTTAGGTTCATTTAGGTAAGTCACCGATCTCTTATTTTAATCTTTTTGGGCAAAACTAACACCACCAACATGTCTAGCGGCCCTAAAGATATAAGAAAGGAGGAAATCTGACATCAATCGGCCCATTTTATTAGTGGATAGAAATGGATCACCTTTGAGCTTTAATCATTTGATTCTTGCAAACCAGGAGGAGTTTCGACGCAAAACTAGTGCTATGGGATTTTTGAAGGTGAACTCGTCATTTTTGGTGGGTGGTGATTTTCATACAAGCATAGAAATGACTGGAAATAATTTTAAAAATTCCTAAATATTATGTGAATCAATTTTCATAAAAGCGGTGTATTGCAATTATTCATATTTTGTTAGATAAAAATTTAGAAAGGGTCATGTTCTTATATAAATGCATGATATTGCTTAAATTGAGTATAAATGAGGGTGTATGGGTTAGAAATTGGTACACTTGAATTGTGAATTGGATTATTATAGATTTTGTGATGTAAATGTGGACTCAATTAGGTATAGAGACATGTAGTTTGAAGACCTAAATTGAGCTGTAGTTACTGGTGAATATAGAAGTGTATTTTTATTGCAGGAATAACCCCTTTTATGGGAAGAGGGACGTCTCTTTTATAGGGGAAACTCTACTGAATTTTCAGTAGGCTCCTCATAAAACATAACATCGCCATTTTTAAATAAAAAATAGAACTCTTTGGTATCGAGTTATAGTCTTATTCTCGAGGTATCTAAAATTGGTTTAGGTTTTAAATCCTAATAGTTATTCCTACTTTTTTTTATAAATCAATTAGGAGCAGAACCCTCTACTTTGAGACACTAGGTTCGTCCTGAAGGAGTGCATTCTACCAATGAATTAATAATGTGCTTATCTTATGCATTCTTAAGGATTTAAAATTACATATATGTATATATTTATAATGTATCACATCCATAAATGCAATTTCATAACATAATGATTTTGTTCATAAAACATTCATGCATTTCACATATCAATATCATGTCATAAAATCATCATAATCACAAATAATAGTGGAGGACTGACCAAGGACCCTATGACATACCCCTTACCTATAGACTATAGCCATAAGAGCTCTCTTGTTCCACAGGGTCACTTGGTCTAATGTAGTGGACTGTCGTCAGAGAGCCACACTCAATCAAACCGCTGCAACCTTACTATGACATGATTTCCATCGGAGAGCAACCTCGACCGAACCGCCACAATCACGCCACCTATCATGTACCATACATCAATCGGTCGATAGCGAACTCGATCGAACTGCCCCAACCGTTTGGTATCTCAATCGATGGATCCACCAATGGATCAAATATTAACCCAAATTTATATCTGGCCAATTGACTTACTGTGCGCATAGCTTGGTGACGACCACCAGGTAGCTCATATCACAACAATCCTCCACATCATCACATAGCAAAACAAGCTTAACATTGCGTAACAAAATATGTATACATAAATGCATATGATAACGATGATGATTTCTATGATAAATATGAGAATGAATTTTAATGCATGTTCATAACCATGACTATTAACTCACAAGTATAATGCACTCCTTCACGTCGAACCTAATGTCTCAAAGTGGAGGGTTCTACTTTTGATTAATCTATATAATGAAAAGTAGGAATGTCTATTAGGATTTAAAACCTAAACCAAATTTGGATACCTCGAGAATAAAATCATAACTCAATACTAGAGACCTTTATTTTCTATTTAAAAATGGCGATGTCACATTTTACAAGAAGCTTACTAAAAATTCGATAGAATTTTCCCTATAAAACGGACATCTTCTTTCCAAAAGAAGGGTTATTCTTGCAATAAAATACACTTCTATATCTACCAGTAACCACAACTCAATTTGGGCCTCCAAACTATATGTCCCTAATTGAATCCACATTTACATCGCAAAATCCATAATAATCCAATTCACAATTCAAGTATACCAATTTCTAACCCATACACCCTTATTTATACTCAATACATCTAGATATTTTCAACTCTAATTAACAACAACTCAATTAAATCAATTTCACGGATTTCTATAGGAACATAACCCTTTCTAAACTTTTATCTCACAAAATATGAAGAATTTCAATACACTGCTTTTATGAAAATTGATTCACATAATATTTGAGAATTTTTAAAATTATTTCTACCCATTTCTAGGCTAGTCAAAAAATCACCATTATCACTAGAGCATTGGGTACATGCATGGGCGTCGGAGAGACAATGATCTTCACCACCCACCTAGAAATGACGAGATGAGCTCCAGGAATCCAATGGCACTGGTTTGCGCCAAAACTCCTCCCAGTTTGTGAGAATCGAAGGATTAAGGCTCAAAGGTGACAATTTTTGTTCACTAGTAAAATGGGTCGATTGGTGTTAGGTTTCCCTCCTTTCCTATGTTTTTAGGGCCATTAGACCAGATGGTGGTGTTAGTTTCCCCCAAAAATGACTAAAAATAGGAGGTTGGTGACTTACCTAAATGAACTGAAATTTTCTGTCATGATTCCTCCAAATCTAAGTTGTTTTTAATGAAATAAGTTGAAGAGTTTTGTAGAACGTCTTGAGAGCTTTTTGTAGAGTCCTAGATTGCTAAAAATGGTGGTCAGACGGTGAAGGTATGAGTGTCGGAAGTTGGGAGTGAATAGTAAACTATAAGGAAAAGAGTTTAAGAGAGAAATGAACTTAAGCCCAGTGCCAACAACAACTCAGTAAGGTTCTTGATGATTCTGATATTCACAATATTGTTCAAAGGTATTTTTGAGAATATCACCAATGAAGGAAGTGATGAGGTTTACTAAGAGAGGTAAAATAGCTCCAAGGTATATCGGTCCATTTGAGATTAAATCTAAAGTGGGTGAACTAGCATATAAGTTGGTGTTACCGCCTAACATGTCCAGAGTTTATCCTGTATTTCATACGTTGATATACTTCGAATCCCTTTCATATCCTTCAGCCATGTAATGTGGGGATTGATGGCGATTTACTTATAAAGAACAACTTATTGCCATAGTAGATTATCATATTCGCCAACTGAGATCAAGAGAGATACCAGTGGTGAAAGTGTTATGGTGTAATCATACGATGAATGACTGTATATGGGAGATGGAGCTGAATATGCAGAGTCAATACCTATATCTATTTCAATAATGAGGTAATATTTAAAATTCCAGGACGAATGTTTTTATAAGAGGGAGAATATAATGATTTAAATTTTTGTTAAATCACTCATAATGGATCAATAAGGAGAAAAACCTATAAAAGTATAAGTTGAGCTTAAGAAAGGTTAAGTTCATTTCTCTCTTAAACTTTTTTCCCTATAGGTTACTATTCACTCTCAACATCCTACACTTGTACCTTCACCGTCCGACCACCATTTCTGGCAATTTAGGACTCTACGAAAAACTCTCAGGACATTATATAAAACCCCTTAACTTAATTCATAAAAAATAACCTAGATTTGGAGGAATCATGACTGGAAATTTTGATTCATCTCCTATTTTTAGTCCTTTTTGGGTGAAACTAACACCACCATCGTGTCTAACGACCCTAAAAATGTAAAAAAGGAGGGAAATCTGACATCAATCGACCCATTTAACTAGTGAACGAAAATATGTCACATTTGAACTTTAATCCTTCGATTCTCGCAAATCAGGACGAGTTTCGAAGCAAGATTAGCACCATTAGATATTCCTAGAGGTGAGCTCGTCATTTTTGGATGGGTGTTGAAGGTCATCGCCTCTTCGAGGCCAACACATGTACCCCACACTATGATGACAATGGTGATTTTCTGACTAGCCCAAAAATAGTTGAAAATAATTTTAAAAATTCCTAAATATTATATGAATCACTTTTCATAAAAGCAATGTATTGAAATTCTTCATAGTTTGTGAGATAAAAATTTAGAAAGGGTTATATTCTTATATAAATGCATGAAATTGATTAAATTGATTTGTCGATTAGAATTGAGATTATCTGGATGTATTTAGTATAAATGAGGGCGTATGGGTTAGAAATTGGTATGCTTGAAATGTGAATTGGATTATTATGGATTTTGCGATATAAGTGTAAACTCAATTGGGTATAGACATATAGTTTGGAGGCCCAAATTGAGTTGCAGTTACTGGTGGATATAAAATTGTATTTTTATTGTAGGAATGACCCTTCTTTCAAAATGGGGATTTCCGTTTTTTAGAGGAAACTCTGTTGAATTTTCAGTAGGCTCTTCGTAAAATGTGACATTGTTGTTTTAAAATAGAAAATATAGCTCTTTAGTATTGAGTCATGATCTTATTCTCGAGGTATCTAAAATTGGCTTAGGTTTTAAATCCTAATAGTCATTTTTACTTTTCTTTATATAGATCAATCAAGAGCAGACTTCCAATTCGAGACACTAGGTTTGACGTGAAAAAGTGCATTATACCCATAAGTTAATATTCATAGTTATAAACATGCATTAGAAATCATTCATATATTTATCATGGAAATTATCATCATTATCATATGCACACATGGGTACATATTTTTGTTATGTAATGTTAGACTTATCTTGATATGTGATGATGTGGAGGATTTTTGTGGTATAAGCTACTTTGTTGACGTCACCAGGCTGTGCGCACAGTGAGTCCATTGGTCAGGTATAAATTTGGATTAGTATTTGATCAATTGGTGGATCCATTGATTGAGATACGAGACGGTTGGGGCGATTGATGATTCTAAAAAAAAATCCTCTCACACTGTAAATCATTCTTTGGGGAACATTTTGAAAAGTATTATGACAAATTTGCATTAAGAGAGAAGGTTTGAGCATTTAAAGTTATTAGAATCATGATTTTGAGGGATTGATCAACATATATGTGATAGTGATTGACCAATATATGTTAAAGTTACTAAAATTAATGTAATGAGAGTTTATAGTTACATTTGTTGATATATTGGTCCACCAACATGAGATATGATGTGTTAGTCGACTAATACTCAATAGGTAGTGAATCTTACGCATTCAATGCACATTGGTCTACCAGTATCTTGTAACTAGCTATTGTGATAGCAAATTTTTAACTCTAGTAGCTAGTTTGAGTCCCAAAACCTTAAAAAAAATCTTCTCATTGGTTTTTGCATCAAAAAGCATTCATGTGTTTTTATACACATATTTCCAAAAATTTTCAAGCATTTTATTATTCATTGTCTCTTTTTTATTGGTGACTGAGCAGTTTATCTTTATTAAAGTAATCAGGTGATATATTTTAAGTTGTAAATTCATTATGAGTAAGCTCACTCTTTATTATGGAGAAAGATTGTAAGAAGAGTTGGATTACTTGTGGAAAACAAAATTGTTTTATAAAGGTTTCTCTTCGCCTTATAGTAAGAAGATACTTAGTGGAAATTCCAAAAAAAATATAGAGGGGACGTAGGCAAGAGTTGTTTACTGAACTACTTATATTGGTTTGTCTTTCTCTTTCCTTACACTCTTTAAGTCCTTTATAATTTGTGTGATTGATTTATATTGAATAATCTCTTTATATTATCTGTTAGTAGTGTGCCCTAGGCCAATGGACATATGTGATTCATGTATTAACATTATGATTTGTTAATAATATATTATG
>JAOTBA010000006.1:23418278-23429717 GCA_025629845.1 Erythroxylum squamatum | reverse complement strand
ATACTCGTGTGGATACCGGTAGAGGGCATTCGCGTATTGCAGTGTCTTGGAATCCGAAAAGAAACAACCAATCCACGGCATAAAGGTATTTTCGTACATTCGGAGTATTTTCAGTTATACTTCACGTTATTGTATGGTCTTTTCCGTAGTGTATTTTGAATATTCGGGCCATACGCGATCCAACATTATCATATATTGATAGTTATCAAATTGCATTCCCATCTTTTGGGTGTTATTAAGCACCAATAAAAATAATGGAGGACTATCTAGTACGTAAAGTGCACACGCCAATGGTGTTTTGTGTATTCACTAAGGCATTGACTAGCTTGCATACATAAACTAAACATATATTACACATCTTATTTAGGGCAAATACACCCTTAATTGTCCTTCTTTAGTGTTTTTAGTTGATGGTTGATGTTTTCTCTACTATTCTAGTATAAGTATATAGAAATGTGAACTGATCGTTTTGCAATAATAATGTGCTAAGCATATATCAATCCCATAAGAAAAATTATAATTACTACGTCTAAAATTCCTATTATTATCTAGTCACCAAATAAAAGTAATTGATTGATTAAATTCAAACTAAAATTAAATTAAACTAAATAGGTTGAATTACCACTTGAATGAGTTATTAGTAAGAAGAATCAACTAATAATAAAATATATTTCCTTTAGGATCATCATATACCTTTAATTAAGTTATTTCAAGATTCTATAATTAGATCGTTGAAATTTTTAAATATAATGATTAACTGATGTTTTTATTTGAATAACATATCTAAAAATGCCTTGATGTTTATAAAATCCCATAAATGTTCATCTTAATGCCATAAGCATCATGTAGGTCTATTCTTAATACCTTATTCAATCCTTAGTATTAGTGTTTATGCTTGTATCTAACTAGCATTAAGAACAACACCAATATTTCTCAGTGGCTTTGTAGATTACTTAAAGATTTCTTAACTTTCTCTCTGTCTTCAGAGCCATATGTACCGTCTCTTCCAATTTTATAAAGTGTTGTAACTTTATTATATTGGTTATATCTTTATTTTATCTTTTTAAGAACCTTGTCATAGTGCCTTCTCTGCTCTCCTTTACATTGACTTAAATTATGACGACTTCCATCATCTTATGATATTCTTTCACATTCTTTGATCTTTAGATAAGAATTTGTAACCTCTGATATAAATCCCTATAATAATAGCTTGATATAAATATCTTCTTCATAAGAGCCTTCATTGTATTTCAAATCTTTACAAGTTACTGACAATTTATTCTCCTATTAGTAACCTTCTAATGTCATAAAATTATGACATAATCAGTTAACTCTACTATAACCAACTTTATCTTCTTCTCCTTAAAGTAATTATGATAGTCAAAAAATCAATTTTATCTTTTTCTTACCCTCCAAATAAGCTTCAAGGTCATTCCTATACTTAAAGGAAGATATGTTCATCTTAATTCTTTTAAGATTACCATCCACACCTTCTCAAACTTTGAGCCCCTTCTTTTCTCCTAATCATGTCAAACTCCTCCTTTAAGTGTATATATGCCATCTTCAACCTTAAATGCTAGATCATCATCATCATCATCATCAAAATCATCTCGGAGAACTCCCTTTTATTGCTAATGCTCATTAGGAACTTGTGAAGATTGTCCCTTTCTCAAATTGGCTATGTCATTATCTTTCTACTCCAATTGATCACTAATCTCTCAAAATATTGTATTCTTCCTCTCAAACTATAGTTGCATGACCTATATAAAATACAAGTTGTATTTCTCTTCATTTAGTGGCAAAGCACATTTAGTAGACATATTTGAAAGCATCTAGATAATTTAGTAAAGAAAGATTTCTTATGTACCCTCTCATGTGTTTGCTCTCAAAGATGACAAACCACTTATATTCTACTCCTTCATAAGTTCTTCAAAGAATTAGGCAAACTTAAATAAGCATTTAACCTTGTAAATCTAAAAACTTATGAACTACTGATCACGATAAGAAATTAACTCACAGATTAAGCAAGAAATACAGAAAATCGAATAAAATAAGGATGGCTCGCAATAATTTGAAATTATATTTAGGAATGATTTCTTAATGTAACCATTTCTACACTACTTTATTTTTTTTCCCTTTCCTTTCTTTTCTTCTTTTCCTTTTCTTTTCATAACCAAATAATTTTTTATAACAAAAATGTAGACAAGAGGACTTGAACCGATCATATATGAAAGACACAAAATAATGAATTAACAAAGAAAAAATCCTAATATAATAAGAGAGATACTCAAACCCTAAAAATAAGAAGATGAAGAAATTTTAGTTTTTTTTTGTCACTTAAAAAAAATATGATGTATTAAAATGAAAAAGAATCATAAAAAACATAATTTTGTTTTTTTAATAAAAGAATATAATAGAATTTGAATGATATGAAAATGATAAGGTAACCGCACTTGATTTAGAGCCAAGTTGTGATACCAACAAATAAACCCACCTAGGATTACAAAATAGAGAACCTACAATCAAGTTTTAATAAAATCCAAAAAAAATTAAGAACAAAATTCACAAAATATTATAATGTTATAAAGAAAGAATTCTTTGATAAGTTTGAAGATTAATGAAGAACAAGTATAAGAAGCTCTAAAGGCTCTTAAACAACAAATATCTCCAAGATGTTCTAACTAAAAGAAATATTCCCTAAATACCAAACAAAAAAACTAGGGTTTTAATTGTGTTGAGCCAGACTAAGTTGACTATGAAATCTTTAACACAATTAAGGCATAATTTAGGACACTCCCAAAGGTTAGTGATTATGGATCCTTTTGTATATTTAAGATGTTAGATACGGTTTGGAACATGCGAATGGGTGTAAACTATAGATCTATCTTTAACTTTTGAAGATAGACACAATCTAAGTTATGCTTATGTAGGAGACCTTGCTCAAGGAAAGATAAGAATGTTCCATTCAAATTTGAAAGTACTTGTCCATTTAAGCTCGTTATTAACAAGCCAATTTAATAAGGAATCTAATAAAAATGAGAAAATCCATCACAATGAGAAAATCCATAAATACAAAAATAATGTTCCATTCAAGATCCTTACTAATAGTTGAATTCAATGAACATATTCTCAAATAAGCAATAATATATTTATTTAGATGTTCTTATAATTTAGTTCATGAGATCAACTACTTTCTTTCTAAAAGAAGAAACATAGCATATGCTAGTATTGTCACTCAATCAATATATCGTTTTGGTGAAACTATAACTAAGAACAATTTAGGAGTAACACTTAAATATAATTTGAATCTTATAATTATGATCATATCATAATTTTGATATCACCATGAATATTCCGTACTTTTAGATTTAGTATTAAGTATTAAATATTATACATTACATAAAAATAAATAATGTTTTATTGAGTAAATAGATAATATCATATATAAACTATAATCAACTAATCAGTTATAAGGGTATAAACTAACAATTTGTAAACCATATTATTGCAACCTTAGAACTCCTTAATATCTCTTATTCTTATGATTAATTACTTCATACCAACATATACATTAAAGATGCCTTCGTCATAGAAAAAAAAAAGTAGTTTGTAAGCAAAGTATTGCAAACATATAGATAAGGTATCTTTAGCAGACTTCACTCCTTTTCTCATACATAAGTAGCCACCAATAATAGGCGACTTCATCATTTTTCGACTTTGACATCCTCTTTTAAACAACTATCTTACCTCTAGTGCTAGATCAATATGAATTTGACTTAACAATAGAGCTTATTACATGCACGACGTTCATAAAGGCACAATTAGGGAATGATTCTATTTCGTTTAAATGTGTGATATAAGTTGCATTGTGCAAGACCCTGAATTTTTTGTTTGTTTGTGTGTTTCTTAATTTTTTATAATTTATTTTAGTTTATGATTGAAATGTTGTGTTTCATGGGATTTATTATATTATTGAGTTTATATAATTGTTAGGATACTGTAAGATGTGATTAAATTGAACCCAAATAGGAGAGTGTAATAAAAGGCATATTAGTCTAATATGTTGTTAAAATTGAATAATATTTGGTGTTTTAAGCATATCTTTTAATGAAATAATTGAGTGAAGGTTATTTAAGAAGTAATAAAAATTTAACTTGAATGTCTACAATTTGTAAGAAAACATTAGTAGTTTTTCTCAAACTTAAATAGGATAATTTGATAAAAGAGGGGTTTGAGTTCATTTTGTTGTTATCATCAAACATTGTTTGATATTTTGATTATAACTTTTGATAGGAATATCATACTGAAATGATTCAAGAGTTTACAAAAAACTAAGAGAACCTTTTAAAACTTTTCGAGGGATATCTAAAGTTGATATTAGCTAGCCAAACCTTTACTATTGGCTAGTCTATAATAACATGATTTTGCATAAAGTGGTGTCTAGCTAACCAAATTAACAAAATGATAAGCTAATTGAATATTTAGAAAATCAATTTTTAAAAGCACTTAAATCATTAAAAAATTCAAAGAGAAACTTTCAAAAATGCAAAGGAGAGACACAAGGCAATGAGAGGGATTACTTTTAAGGGAGATACAACATTTTAAAGGGATTTTTTTTTTATACTTTTAAGCATTACGAGGAGTGCTGGCATGTATTTGCTTCAAAAGGAGATTAAAGGTAATTTTTAAACAAAGGTTAGTAGTATATGTCAATTAGAGCTTTCTAGTTAATTGTTTGTTTGTTTATCCATATTTGACATTTATTTGGGTGGTAGTTCATAACTTTTATATATAATGTTGCAATTTCGGGTAGATTGGTGGAATATCTTAAAGGGGTTCGGTAGAATTAGGTTTTTGTCAAAATGAAAGTCTTCAAGGATTGAGTTTATGTGAATTGAGTGTGATTTGGATCTATAAAATAAAATTAAACAGGCGCGTGCCTTTATGAATTGGGACAACTATTTTGAAATTATATTGGGGATAAATTTTTAGTTGGGTGTATTGAATAATTGAATTTTGTTGTTTATGTGATTAGGATGAGATAAAAGTGTGTACTCTACTTTAGATGAATATTGTCATTTATAAATAGACAATTTCTTTATTTCAGTAGATTGTAAAATATTATTTTTATTAACGAATAGTTTACGATTTAATTATGAGTAATTGATCTAATTGATTACGAGAGATGATTGACGAGAATTTTGGTATATTTTCTTATTTTGAATAGTTATATTTAAGCATGAAATGTTATATATATTTTTTATTTTGAATAGTTATATTAAAGCATGAAATGTTAATGAGATAAGGTCCATAAAACACACAGTTGTATGATTGAAATGGTCTGCTTGGCAAATTTTGCTGGTCAAACTAGATTCCTTAAATATATATACACCATTCTCTATTCCTTAAATATATATACACCATTCTCTTTCACACTGTAATATACAGTTGACATGCTCCAAAGACTTTGAATAGGTATTTGAAATGTGACATGTAGAAAAGTAGAATAAATTAACAGAGTAAAAAGATTGAATATAAATAAGTTTGAAGGATATAAGGAGCATTGGGAATATATATTGCTAACCCGAAAGCCAAGCCGAAAGAAGTATAAACGGATGAAACTAACTCGGATTAATAGAAACGGAAGATCAAAATATTAACATAGCAGGAAAGATGGTTTGAAGTATGAAAATTTTCTTTTTGCAAGTTGAGCATCCCAACAGAGTTTTCTTTCGGCTGTCCATGATAAGCTATAAAAACAATATTCTGATTTACTTAAGAAGGCAAAGATATGACCACACAAGGTCCAATTTTACCTATCAATGTTAAAGAGTACTGAAAGTTCGTTGATCAGATGAGAGACAATAAATGGGACAGACATGCTCTTCTCGCAAGTCTTTAGTCCTTGGACCACCACCAAACCAATCCCAGGATGATGCTATTTTATTTATTTTTTAATTGAAATTGAATTAATAAAGATGAATGAAGGTATAATAGAACAACCAGAGTGTTCACAAAATCACAAAGTAAGCAAATAATTGACGAGACAGCAAAGACTGCTAAAGTTTTCGGGTCATTGGCTTTAAGTGCTGAAGTTGAAACGTCTTTAAGAGCAATGATGTGACATCTGATACTGATACATGATGCAAATTGCGAAATGAAGGGAAACCAAAAGTCTAAAACAGGTCCTACCCAGGTAAAAAGTATTGGCAAGCATAACATGACAATTGTAGAATAGTTACGCAGAAAGGGCCATAGTTTATGTATCGTTTCTATTGCTTAGGATGTATTTTTGGAAACATATTATTATATGAGAGAAAAAAATAGATAAAACAACGATATCAATAATTCAATAAAATTCTCGTTGGTATGTAGAATTTGAGGAGGTTCAATTAGGGACAATAATTGGGCCAAGACCGAACTAAGGCTAAGGCTACCTAAGCCAGACTAGATCTGAGAATTAACTTTTACAAGCAAAAAGATGTCGTATTATTAAAAATGAATTCGTTTTGAAGTTTTAATTTTTTTGTAAAAAATTTGAGTCAGGTTGAGAAGGGCTTGGGATAGAATCAGGCCCAGACTGACCCAGGCCCTAATAGCAGGGGTCGAGCTAGGCTTGGATATAGGTGAGTCTAGGCCTAGCCTGATCCACTGCCATCTCTTAGTTTCAGTAATACGTAATCTTATACGTAACTAGTAGAGAAATTATTTTCAATTGATTCACGTAAAAAAGAAAAAAAAAGTATATAATATTAAAATAATAATAATAATAAAATAAAATAAAAATAAAAGTAAATAGATAAAATAAGTAAATAGATATACAAATAAAAAAGAAGACAAGTAAATAAATAAATCAATTTAGTCTTTGCAAGAAAATATTTGGGCTAAGAAAGTAAATATTTAGGCTAAATAACTAAGAAGAAAGTATTACATATAAAATATTTAGGCTAAATATAAGACATAAGACCCTAAAGAAAATAATTCAAAGACTTATATCAATGAGAAGGATTTCTCTACGTGAGATCTTTTATCCATACTATTTAAAGTTTTTTATTGAGGGCCATGTCTTTAGTAAATTAGAGTCATATAATTATTGATCATTTACCGTCGATTCTTCTTAAATATTCCTTTTTTTTTTCTTTTCTTTTAGAGTCTCTAAGTATAATCTTTTCGCATATTCTACTAAAATGTTAGAGTATCTCTTCTTAACATGTTCAAATTATTTAAGCTTTGTCTCTTTTAATTTTTCAAAAATACTAGTCACTTCTACTCTATGTCCTACCATTACATCCATGACCTTATCTATTACAATAAGGTTACATATTCAATAAAACATTCTCATCTCCGCCACTATTAGCGTATTACTATGTATCTGTTTGAAAGATCAACACTCTGTTTCATAAAAGCATGACTGACCTAATCGTTAAATGATATAATTTATCTTTAAGCTTGAGTGATATCATTTTATTATATAAAATTCCTAATATATTTCTATATTTAAGTCATCATAATCTGATATGATGAAGTAGATCTTCATCGATCTTTCCATTACTTTAGATATAGATCTTAGATATGTAAAATATACTTTTTATTGTATAAATTTTGAAATATTATTTACATAATACTAAAATAATTAAATAAAAATTGAATAATGGTTATTTTTATAAATTAATTTATTTGACATATATTTTTATATAAAATGTATAAATGTTCATTTATTTGTGCTTTATGATATATATAATTAAAGAATAGAAGAGCATAATAAAAAAGCAAAAGGAAAAGAACCAGCTTTTTGTGGGGCAGGCTATACGTACATTGAAGACAGCTGGTAACTGACGACAACAAACATAAAACGTGATTAATATTAAATAAATTATAGGATATTTAGACACGGGCACACCTTATTTATTGATTTATTAATCCCCATTAAACAATACTATACAGCAGACTTAGACTTTTCAAAGTCTGCTGTTCTCTCTCTCTCTCTCTCTCTCGCTAGCTTCTGGTTAACCGTTTGAAGTAGTCATTTATATGCTCTGGCGAGTACCTGCATGTTTAGATTGCTTTTTTTGTGTGATGAACTAGGGGAGTTTCAGCTTACACAGGTTTCTGTTCTTTTTAATATTGTTTCATCGAGTGGGCATAGATTGATGTTGTTGTTTTTTTCCTTTAAAATGCACCAGTTTGATTGGTGTGTCAGTTGGTAACCAGAAACACCAATTAGTTCGGTTGAATTATGCTATGACCGAAGGTTTCTCTATGTTGAAGAGGACCTACCTAAACAGTTTGTTTTAGTTTGAAGTCTTATGACTCTTGGGGGCTCGGTGTCTTAGAATTGGACAACACTTCACTCTCTATGCTGGTTTTGTCCATTATAAGATTTTAGGTTTCTGTTCGACAGATAGTTTGGTGATATGTTTTAGTTGGTTGCTTCAATATTGCAGGCTGCACTTGGTAACAGATGACTATTTTAGTCGTTAACTATATACATATCGGATAGGCTTTGAAGAATACCAGTTAGTACAAAATGCCAACTATTTTCCATCTAGTTTCCTTTTCTCTTTCTGATTGGATTTTGTAGTAATTCGTAATCTATCATGTGCGGCTTCATTTTGGCTTCCTTTCTTACCATTTGGCTTCAATACACGTTTTATAGACTTGTCTAGATTCCAGGCTGGCCCTCAGCTTTGTCATAGTGAGCTTGACTACTTCTTTATCTTGAGAAAATTAACAAACATCCCATATGAACAAACCCATTAATCTTTCAAGATCCTATTCTCTTTAGCTCCTCCTATAGGTGATTATTATGCATCTTACCACTGTCTCCTTTATCTACATTGAATTATCTATACCAGTAATGAGATGGCAGGGTAACATAGCAATTGAGCTAGCATTCCATGCTCTGTGTAATAAATTATTAATCCCACAAACACTTGAATAATACAATTATGCTTCATGTACCATACATCAGATATACATTATTGATGCAGAATAATTGATGAGCATACCTTACTACTTTGTGTTCAAACATATCCTAATACTTGCATTAATGTAACCAAATAAGCTATACAACTAACATCAGTTAGAAACTTACCTGATAGTTCACAAAAGCACAGCTACACTAATGCACTAAGGACATGTGTCTAGAATGTGTAACCTAACGTACTAATTTGACAGCAGGAGAATGCTATGAAAGAAAAGAGGTTCCCATGATTTCATCAGTAAATCGGTTATTTTTGGTAGACATGCTAAATGTTTTTACTAGCTATGAAGTAGCATTGGTTATAAATTACTATTATTATGCAATTAATGTGATTTTTGGGCTCCTGTCCGTTGACTTGATCTACAAGCACAATCGTTAAACTAGTGTTCTCTGCTGTGCAGTTATCTTTCCTTGATTATTCTGCTTTTTGTTAGCATTAACAGGTTAATTGTGAATGATTATAGGATATTGCCAACTTTTGAACTTCATAACACCTCTTCTGCTTTTTTGTAGGCTTCTTCGAACTTATGAGGCTTTTTTCACTTAAGAGTTTTTTAATGATTTAATATTTCTTTTGTTTCTATTTGAGGACATCAAAGTTATTTTTACATTTCTTCTCCTCCTAGGTTCCTATCTTTTCCTTGCTTCCATTTTTAATAAGAAATGGGTGGCAAGCACAAGGATGATGTACCAATGCTATCAGAGATGCATCCATATTCAATGGATGAAAATGCAAATTCTCGATTTCAGGAATTCAGTTCCAGGAGTAAAAATGCATCATCTATTCCTATGAATTCTTTGGAGTCTTCTGGAACTGAACAAAACCTTGTTGGTTACACTGGTCCATTGCGTAGTGAAAGAAGAACTCCATTGATTCAAATGAGTGGTCCATTGTTTATTAACCGTAAAGTTGAACCTCCTTTTGGGCCCAACAATTTTTCTACTAAAATAATGAAACCAAAGGCAGAACGATTCCCTTCTTTTAGTGGATTGGAGATCAATGACAATCTTGTTAGTAAAAATGAACATCTACTGAAGTCTGGACCGTTAGGAAAGTGTGATAATCCTTACTGCACAACATGCCCTTCAATTTACAGTACCCAAGAAAATGGTCCAAAACATTCAAGAGCTTTGAGGATATTTGACCCCAAGGTAAGCTAGTCGCTTCTTGTTAAATTTGATGTTATATTTTAGTGGGAGAATTCTACTTGTGGTCAATGGCATTTCAAAGAGCAGAAACTTTCGCGATTCTATTACTATAACAATAACATTATTGACATATTTTTCCCTGATTGTTATCTTAGTTAATTGTCTAGAGTCATTTCTCTAATTACAACTTTCTGTTATTCTAGATGGCATTAATTTCTATTGGACTTTCTTTTGCCTTAAAAAGCACAACAAAGCACAGTTGAGTTTATATCAGTTAATCAAGTTTATTTGTGGTGGTACTAAATATGTTAATGAACACCATTGTATTTGTTTGCTTTCTAAGCTATATAAAAGCTCAATTATTCACTTCAAATCTCTTCTATTTTCACTTAATTATGAAGATTGCAATATCATACATATATTTTACTTCTCGACTTTGCTCCAAAGTCATACTGATACTCCCTTGCAGTTTCCTTCGTTGGGAAGGTAAAAGGTGCTCTATGTTCTTGATTGAAGTTCTTAAAGGAACAAGTATCATGAGTATAAGTGAATAATATTTATCCATTAGGGCGGATTGCAATTGATAATATTTCATTTTCTACTTCTGTAGTTCTGTTTCATTTTTACTTTCTGTTTTCATGGTTTTTTCTATCTCGGCAGAGAAATTTTCTACTTCTGTTCTTAATTGTTCTAAGCATAATCATTTTGTTGGAGCATTATTAACATAGTCCTATCATGGGAGAATTACTCAAATCAATATGTTTTACAAATAGTTTGTCAGTGCCTGTGACGGTCCTAATGCATGATACATTCTTTTAAAATTTTGGCATTTACTTGCTTTCCAGTTTTAATTACATATAAATTGTTTGTTCTTTCTACTCTAATCATTGAATTCAGTAATATCAACCTGTTGAACATATAAATTCATAACATTCTAACATATGTGATCCTGGGACTTTAACTTCACTTTAAGTCATCATAGTATTATATCTTTGCCGTAATGAAACTATTTGTTTTTTTCCTTTTTCAGCTCCAAACTGTTATTTATGGGGATGCTAAAGGCTGGGCAAGGAGGATCATTTCTTTTCTGAATCAACATATTCCCATTATGAATCCGCATGCTAAAGTTGTTCAGCAATGGAACAAGTTTTTTGTGATTTCTTGTTTGTTGGCAATTTTCATAGACCCCTTATTTTTCTTCATGCTGTCGGCGCAACAGGTAAGTTTTATTTTGTTGTGGATGCCTTTGTGGGCCAGCACTATCGCAGACATATGCATAACACCAGAAATATTAGACAGATTTGAGT
>JAOTBA010000006.1:23403657-23416825 GCA_025629845.1 Erythroxylum squamatum | reverse complement strand
TCAAAACTTTTTCTCCGCTTTGCACAAGAATAATCACCGAAAATCTCTCATTTAATTCCATTTAATAAATCAAATCTTCAATAAAAGTTCAGGGTCCAACACATACTCTAGGAAATTCTCGAAGTCAGGGCAGGCTGAGTCAGCAGTCGGTTAGAGGAGTTAGTTAGAAGAGAGAGGGGAGAACACTATGTAAGGGGGAGGGGGAGATATGGGCAGAGTATCAGATATTCTATTTTGAGTATTATCTCAGCTATATGCTTGAGGGGCCATAGTTGGCTGGTAGCATAGTTCTTGTAGAACCTCCTATGGGGCTATAGCTAATTATCAATAAAATCACTATATTCTCATCCATTTGCTTATCATTGGTGCTTTCATTGAGAGTCCCGGTGTATGCAAACGAGAATGGCGTCACAAAAGTGGGAAGCAATGGATGCTCGCATGAACGCTATTGAGACAAAGTTATTGGATCATACGGTCCAGCTGGGTAATTTGCATAAAGGGGTCGATGATCTCTCCCGAGCATTGGCGGCAATGCATGCTGAAATGAGGGAGGGATTCCAATGCCAAGCTTCACACCAGACACCGGAGGTGGGATCGAGTTCGATGGAGCGTGGGAAGTCGGTACAGACTGCGGTAGGCAGTGGCGTCACCTCTGTGGCGTCGAAAGAATATCAACTCCGGGCCAAGCGAGTAGAGCTCGCTCCATTCCAAGGCACTGACCCGATAGGATGGGTCTCTCGAGCGGAGTTGTACTTTGCCATTCAGGGAACTCCACCGGAGCTTCGAGTTCAGCTGGCCCAAATCTGCATGGAAGGTATGACATGGCATTGGTTCAAGGTCCTCCTGGCATCGAAGCCCGAACTAGACTGGGAGACCTTCAAGGGAGCCTTGTTCGATCGGTATGGTGATCACTACAGTGGGAATCCCTTTTCCCAGCTGAAATCACTAACGCAACAAGGAACCGTGGATGAATATGTGGAGATATTCGAGATGCTGATGGCTCAGGTTCCCCCCTTCCCGAAGATCAGTATATGGGTTTATTTACAGGGGGGTTGCGAGAGGATATCAGACTGGAGGTGCTGGCGTTAGACCCTTCCTCTCAGTATAGATTGATAGCAGCAGCACGTGCGGTGGAGCGTAAGCTTACTCCCTTACCGCACGCCAGAACACCCATGGGCTGGAGACCCGTAGGAGCTCCACGAGTCGGGCCCCCTAACCCGACTCTAGAAGGACGTGGGTGGGCCGGAGCGCGACCCGGAGTGGGTCGACCTCCAGCGCCAGCTAGTGGAGGCACAAACCAGTGGGCTACCCGGGATGGAGGAGAGGGACGACGCCTGGGAATGGAGAGACCGGTTGAGACACGACAAAGAGGGACCCGACACCTCTCTTACCAGGAGATGTTGGATCGACGAGCTAAGGGGTTGTGCTTCAAGTGTGGACAGCACTACAGCCGAAACCATGTATGTCCCGAGAGACATCTACGGTTGTTGGTATGGGAGGGCAATGAGGAAGAAGAAGAGTTACCACCCGGGGTTGTGGACAACGAAGATGTTATCGTGGGTGGGGCCGAGGAGATGGTCTGTCAAGTGGCCGAGTACGGAGAGATAGCTTAGACCAAGACACTTAAAATCGAGGGAAAACTGGCTGGAGTCCCAATCTTGTTGCTCATTGATAGTGGGGCGAGTCACAAGTACCTGTCGCATGATTTGGTGGCAACATTGGGGCTGTCTGTTTCCCCAACCGAACCTTATGGGGTGAAGTTGGGCAATGGTACTCGGTGTTCTTCACAAGGTAGGTGTATGGGACTGAATGTGATAGTGGGCAATGTGGCACTTATAATTGATGCGTACATTCTTCAATTGGGAGGAATAGATTTAGTATTGGGAGGAGAATGGCTGGAGACATTGGGTGAGGTAAGGATGGACTTCAAGCAGAAAACGGTGAAATGGGGTTTTGAGCAAGGAAAGGAAATTGTCACCTTGAGAGGGCAGGGCTGTGAGCAGCTTCAGCATCTTTCTGCCTTACAAGGAATGCTCCAGACCATTACCACGGATTCACAGAATGAACAGCAAAGAGGGGAGGCTGACATGAGGGCTTCGGATACTACCACTGCCCTCCTTCCGACTCAAGTTCACGCATTAACCTTAATGTTGCAAGCAAATCAGTGGGTTTTCCAAGAACCAAAGGGGCTTCCCCCTTCGCGGAGTCATGACCATGCCATTACCTTGTTTGAGGGAACCAATCCAGTTAGCGTACGGCCTTATAGGTATGCTTACCACCATAAGGATGAGATTGAGCAACAAGTCAGGGAGTTGTTAGCCATTGGAGCTATCCGACACAGTACCAGCCCCTTCTCTAGTCCGGTGATCCTAGTTAAAAAAAAGGACCATTCGTGGCGGATGTGTGTGGATTACCGTGCGCTGAACAAGGTAACCATTCCGGATAAGTTCCTAATTCCTACCATTAATGAGCTTATTGATGAATTGCATGGTTCCAAGTATTTTTCTAAGATTGACTTGAAGTCCGGGTTTCACCAAATCCGAATTAGGAATGAGGATATCCATAAGACTGCTTTTCGGACTCACAACGGCCACTATGAGTATTTAGTCATGCCTTTCGGGCTCATGAATGCCCCCTCCATATTTCAGTCTACCATGAATTCGGTTTTCAGACCACTTCTTCGGAAAGGTGTGTTGGTCTTCTTTGACGACATCCTCATTTATAGCAGAAGTTGGCAGCAACATCTTGAGCATTTAGAACAAGCCTTGTAGCTCTTAAGAGAACATCAGTTCTTTACTAATCAGAAGAAATGTTTATTCGGGCAGCAATCCATTGAATACTTGGGCCATGTTATTTCGGCCGAGGGGGTTGCGATGGACCCTAACAAGGTCAAGAGTGTTCAAGAGTGGCCCATTCCGAAGAATGTGACGGGAGTTAGAGGGTTTCTTGGTCTCACCGGGTACTACCGAAAGTTTATCAAGAATTATGGGAAGATAGCTCGGCCTCTCACCGAACTCACCAAGAAGGATAACTTTGATTGGACTACCGAAGCTCAAAGGGCATTTGACGAGTTAAAGTGTTGTCTCATTTCCTTCCCGGTCCTCACCCTACCCGACTTTTCCAAGGAGTTTGTAATAGAGTGTGATGCATCGGGAAGTGGATTAGGGGTTGTTCTTATGCAGGAGAATCGGCCCATTGCTTATTTTAGCAAGGCCTTATCAGCTACTGCCAAGTCTAAATCAGCATATGAGAAGGAGATTATGGCCTTAGTGTTGGCCATTCAGCATTGGAGGCATTATCTTTTGGGGAGATCATTTAAGGTGTACACTGATCACAAGACGTTGAAGCACCTTCTACAACAGAGGTTAAATACCCCTGATCAGTATCATTGGCTGTCCAAGTTGATGGGTTATCAATTTGAGATTTTTTACAAACCTGGTCCCGACAATAAGGCAGCCGACGCCTTATCACGTGTTTCAGTGACAACAGAGTTTTACCATCTGGTTTCATCCCCAAATTGGGTCGATTCAGCTAAGCTTCAAGAGGAGTACCAAGCTGATCCATGGCTGTCCAGTATTCTACAGAACCTTACCAGTCAGCCCACCACCGAATCAGATTTCCACTTATCCGGGGGGTTGATATTCAAAGGAAGCAGATTGGTTTTACCTCACAATTCCTCCCTAATTCCAGACTTTTTACAAGAGTTCCATTCCACCCCCGTGGGAGGACACTCCGAGTTCACTAAAACATATAAAAGAATTGTTGGCTACTTGTATTGGATTGGAATGCGCAAGAGAATTTTGCAATTTGTGCGAGAGTGTGAAGTGTGTCAACGACACAAGTATCTAACTCTAGCTCCAGCCGGGCTCCTTCAGCCCCTTCCTATTCCCGATTCCATTTGGGAAGACATCTCGATGGATTTTATAACGGGTCTGCCTAAAAGCCAAGGATTTGAGGTAATAATGGTGGTTGTGGATAGATTATCGAAGTATGCCCACTTTATTCCTCTCAAGCACCCTTTCACTGCCAAGGTTGTGGCTGATTGCTTTGTCAAGGAAGTGGTTAGGCTCCATGGTATTCCAAAGTCCATTGTGAGTGATCGGGATCCAATCTTTGTTAGTAACTTTTGGAAGGAGCTTTGGAGGATGCAAGGAACGGTTCTTCGCATGAGTACCTCTTATCATCCAGAAACGGATGGACAAACCGAGGTGGTTAATAGGTGTCTTGAAACCTATCTCCGATGTTTTGTATCCGAGCAACCTAAGAAATGGTATATTTGGCTATCTTGGGCCGAATTTTGGTACAACACCTCGTTTCACTCCGCAACCGCAACCACTCCCTTTGAGGTGGTGTATGGTCGACCTCCACCTAAGGTTCCCTGTTTCCTCATTGGAGAATCCCCAATTGATGCTGTTAATGGTGTGCTGATTGATAGGGATGAAGCTTTGAGACAGCTCAAGTTCCACCTTGCTCGGGCCCAACAAGTTATGAAGTCTTCAACTGATGTTAAACGACGGGATGTTCAATTGGAAGTAGGAGATTGGGTCTATGTCAAGCTTAGACCCCATAGGCATACATCTGTGGCAAGGTGCATCTGTCCTAAACTTTCAGCCCACTTCTATGGTCCATTTCAAGTGGTTGCTAAGGTTGGCGTCGTGGCTTACAAGTTGGCCCTTCCGGATACGTCACGAATTCACCCGGTGTTCCACATTTCCCAGCTTAAGAAGATGATAGGGCGGGATGTGCCTGAGTCCATTTTTCCTGCTGGTTTAGAAGTTGACAGCACGGAACCTCTAGCACCTGAAGCCATCCTTGCGGAGCGAACTATTCAGAAAAATCAGGAGCAAGTGGTTGAATGGCTTGTACTGTGGAAGGGTAGGCCTATTGAGGAAGCCTCGTGGACAGCAATTGATCAACTCCAGCAGCAATTTCCTTCCTTCTGCCTTGAGGACAAGGCAGATTCTGTAGGGGGTGGCATTGATAGCAATATGGATCCTAAACCCATATTGACCTACTCTAGAAGGAGGAGAGGGAAGGGTCCAACCGTGGGCCACATTGATAAACCCATGCTGACATATTCTAGGAGATTCACTAAGGCAGGAAGAGGTGAGTCAGCAAACGGTTAGAGAGTTAGTTGAAAGAGAGAGAGGGTACTATGTAAGGGATGGGGGGTAGTACAGAGGGTATCTTTTTACACACTGGTATTGATTTCGGCTAAGAGCTGAAAGGGCCATAGTTGGCTGGTAGCTTGGAGCTTGTAGACTGTACTACGAGGATAAGCTAATATTAATAAAAATACCTGAATTCTCATCCATTGTCTATCAAAATAACAACATAGGAATCAAGGGAGGGCATCGTGTAATGTCAATTGTGTGTGAGCCATAGGTTGGAGGTGCTGGACCTCGAAACCAGTTTAGCAATTGTATTTAAAAAAAAAACAATCAATACCAAAACTCCATATTTCCTTACCTGGACTTTGGATCCTATCATTATCTTGCAAGAGGCTCTTCTATAGTCCATCATTCACCAAATGTTTTAAGTCCCTTGCTTTTAAAAGACACTACTTACTTTGTTCTGCTTCATTATTTTGTGCAGTTCAGATTAGCTTATATAGCTCCTGAGTCAACAGTTATGGGTGCTGGAGAGTTGGTTGACCACCCTACAAAAATTGCTTGGCACTACTTCCGTGGATACTTTTGGGTTGATATACTTGTTGTATTACCACTGCCTCAGGTTTGTTTACTTCATTTTTCCATATTTCTTGATGACTTCTTTAATGAAGTTCACTATCGTCCATAATATGTTGCCCCTACTTGTTAACATTACATGTACAGAATGTCCTCTCAAATATCTTACGAAGTTTCTGGCCTTATCCAGTATTCATTTTCATGCCAAATTATTCAGGTCATCATCTTGGTAGTCCTGCGTAAGCATTTGGGATCATCTGGAGCAAATAATGCAAAAAATCTCTTAAGGGCAGCAGTTCTTGTCCAGTATGTTCCAAGGTTGTATAGGTTTTTACCTGTTCTTGTTGGCCAGTCTCCAAGTGGTTTCATATTTGAGACAGCATGGGCTAATTTCTTCATAAATCTTCTCACCTTTGTGTTGGCTGGCCATGTTGTTGGTTCGTGCTGGTACCTTTTTGGCTTACAGGTGTGCAGAAGTCATTAACTCAATTGTTACTGTGCTTGTTGAACTCTCTCCTTCAACATTTTTGCCATCCTTGTAATACATGACTATTTTTCTGTTATGATCTCTAAATTGATAACTAATCAAACAAACTATTTCAGGAAAATGTTTCAATCACTCTCCTCTAGTTCATTTTTAGAGTACTGTGGTTTTATCAGGTCATTTCTGGTTGACCACTTCGTACTGCATAATATGTCAGTTGTTCTATATTTACTGGTAATTTTAATTTATGTACGAATATTTTTCACTAATATTAATGCTGGGATTGAATTATTATTAGATCCATGAAAGTGAGAAAATACATTTTTCTTCATCTTCATACTTCCCCTTTAATTATTCCATTCTTCTAACTCAAATATCCCAATTTTGTCAATCCATTTTACTGTCTGTTAGATTGTTGTCAATGCATTTTATTCTTAGGTTGGTATTTCTTCATTTTCTCTGTTTTGTTGAAGCATCATGTCCATGTTATATATTTATTTTTCTCAAGTATTTTGCTCGGTATGTTTGTTGCAATTCTCCTGTTAATTGGAAAGTAGTGAAATAAAAAACTCTACACATATGAGGATTGCATAAAATGTTCATGTGAGTTCCTTCCTCACCTTCAATTTTTTTCTCGTAGCAGAGGGTTAATCAGTGTCTTCGCGATGCCTGCGGTAATTCTACTATGAGGGATATCTGTAAGAATTTCATAGATTGTGGACATGGTTATAATGCCGCAGCAGATGATTCCACTGGAAAAAGGAAAGCTTGGAGACAAAATGAGAATGCTAGTGCTTGTTTTACAATCGACGGCTTTTCATATGGAATCTATAACCTAGCTGTAGGCCTCACATCCGAGCCCTTCTTGACTAGATACATATACTCATTGTTTTGGGGATTTCAGGTAATCAGAATTTACGCCATATCTTTGTTTATAATGTATGTGAACTCTTTTTTTCTAGGCAGGTGAAACATTATAGTATTTGATGGAAGCTTGCTGTTTAAGTTTGTTTCTATAAGAAAATGCTGCATGTTATACCCACATTGCCGGAGTCATTCAGGATCATACCCACATCAACGCCCTTTAACAATAGAATTTTCATTGTAGTATAGATGGAAATATTTACTTCCACAATAAGGATGCATTTTTTCAACATTGTTTCTTTCCTACCTAGTGGAGTAGTTGGTTGATGCCTAGTGAGTACTTTCAACATACCCAAGTTTTATTTTCTGATTTAGATGCTTCTGTGTTAGAGTGTCACTCTGCCATATGCTTGATGCGAAAGATGATTTTCTTTCCAACTTTTCATTCTAAAGAGAGGTGTTCATTAAATATACCTGTGTATGTTTTACATCTTTCTCTTTTTATCTCCTGTTGAAGTCAGCTTATATGTTCCATTTGTGTAGCAAATAAGTACACTCGCAGGAAACCAACAACCAAGCTATTTTATATGGGAAGTCCTCTTCACTATGGGTGTCATTGGTCTAGGGCTGCTGCTTTTTGCTTTTCTCATAGGAAATATGCAGAACTTTCTCCAGGCTCTTGGTCGGAGGTAAAGTCATAAACTTTGTTTCTCTCAATGCTTATGGACAGGCCACTTACTTGACATGTGAGACACCCAATTGGTTTAATTTGGGTTGTTGAAAATACAGGTTTATGTATCAGATTCTCCTTAAAATTCTTTGTATTTATGTTATGAAGTCATGGTTGGTAATATTACTGCTTCCCCATAAATCTTTGTCCAAAATGACTATTTAAAGAATATTTTTCATTCAATCTCAGGGCTTTCTAGTTAATTTGCAAAATGAACACTTCAATTGCTCCACCATGTCTGAATGCTTGGCCTAAAGATTGGAAAAATGATTCAATAGCTGACATTTTTAGAATAAGGTTCCTCTAGCAATGTGCCTCATGCATAGTTATGTGCTTAAATTTGGTGGGAAAGCATTTTTCAGCTGTCCTATTACTACTGGAAGGACGACTACTGGATGAATAAATTGAGCTTGGTAACTCGTTAGTTTTAGTTTGTATCAGAATATACTGAATGATTTCCTACCCAATAGCTATTATAGATAGATTGCTCATAAGTACTGCTAAATTTTTCTGTAATCAAAGTGTATGAATCACCTTCTTGTGACATAAGAATCTATACTTCATTACAGATTGAATGTAAATATGGGAAAAACGTTGAACTCTGCTTCTACAACTAAAAACTTTGATATGCAACACATTGAACCCAAGTTAAGACCATGTGGATTATGTTTATTTAAGGGAAAAAGCTTGAAAGCACACTTGAAATGTCCTGACTATCTTTATAAAAAATTTATCTCCACATTCTATACAGCCACAATTCTTAGACATATATGGAGGGGAAATGTGATCTTACATCAGAAATATCTGTCTCTGTTTGACATGTAAAGTGCAGTTGTTGGAATTATTGAAGGATTCATCTTTGCTTACTCAAATAGTTTGTCTGGATCTGATGTTAGAGCATTATCTTTTGCCAAAAACTGATGTAATTTGCATATTAGTTATGAGGCTATTACAAATGCATCTTGGAAGAAATTATATAGTCATGTCATGTTCTGTTTCCTACACAACTGGACCAGAGTGCCTTCTCATGGATCAACCTTTTCTGAGTTATTTTTAATCAAATTCAAATAGAATATAAAAGAACGATCTTTTGACGTTAGCCTTTCTTTTGTTCTCCTCTCAGGAGAATGGAAATGTCATTAAGGCGGCGGGATGTGGAGCAGTGGATGCGTCTTCGACGCTTGCCACCAATACTTAGAAGGTGCACCATTTTATTTTCTCATGATGTGTTACGGAATATTTTTCCCTGCCTTTTATCATCTAATTAACTGGGATCCTTTTATTAATCATAAATTTATATTTAGTGACAATCTTAGGAAGACCATGTAACTTGTGCTAGGAGTCCTTTGAAGTCCTAGGTGTCCAAACTTATTGGGCTGCTCTAATTTCAATACATAGTAAGTTGCTTAGATACAAATTCACAAACTTTATCACCTTCTCCATGAAAAAAATTCCTCCAAGAATTTATTGGGGCCCATGTCAACTGCTTCTTGTATTGATGGATAGTACTTGATTCATAAGAAATTTTGGTTTCTCTAGGCCTTTGTTCTGTTCCTATCTATGAATCATATGTAGCCCTTGAAGTATGTGACACTAATGTTATGGCATGGAACTTATGGAAATTGTTTTACTTAACCAACAAGGATTATCTGCCTACAGTTTCCAAAATTTTGCTCTTGCTAATACAAGTTCCTGATCCATTCTCTGTGAGTTAACTTGTGAAAGTAATCAGACAGTACCCAAAAAATCGATCATCGTACTTGCACATTTTGGAAATATAATTGTTTATTTGTAGAGGGGATAAGGTTGGATCTGAACCACACCTCAAGGGTACCTATGAAAGAATGTTATGAGATGATGTAGAAAAGCAACAGAGACAACCTAATGCATTCTGAGACTAAAGGGTCAACTATCTACTTATATTAGTAGGGCAATTCAAGCAATAAATGATATCCAATATATGATATGTAAGAAACATTCATATGTAGATAACATAACAACAATAGATCTCTACGGAATACTACTAAGAAAATATTGAAGGAATTAAAAAAGTTATTAATTGCTTCTCCTTTTGTGAAATTCTTAGGTGCTCACATCTCACGGTCAATCAATATTTCTACCACCTATGAGATTTTGAAACCATAAACTGCCAGTTTCTGAATCATTGTCTTGTTGCTGCAATATAGTAAGCGGTGTTGTAGATACTTTGTATGCATTAATCGTATTATACATGGTCTTAAGTAATTGACACCTCTCTCATGTATCTCACAAGGATATATGTAATTTAGTAGAAGAAATGTGCGTCATCACAAAAACTTCCATAAATTTTGTACTGGGTTATAGTTGTTTGCTTCATGATCAATCAATGCTGTTATGTAGGAAAGTGATTGAAGCTGAACGGTATACTTGGGCTGCAACAAGAGGAGTAAATGAGGAGCAACTGTTGGAGAATCTACCTGAGGATTTGCGAAGGGAAATAAAAAGACACCTTTTCAAATTCGTGAAGAAAGTGAGTTTTTTAGTATAGTCGGTAGCATAACAGAGTATTGTCTTTCATCTATAAGACAACTTTAATTTGCACAGTGCACAGTGCACAATTCCAATCTTTTGAAATGATGACTTACGAAGTCGAAATTCACTTTGGCATCTAAGCACGTGCAAGAAAATTCTATTGGGTATTTAGTTATCTAATGTTTGTACATCGTGTACTTTTTACCCTCCAAGCATTAGTCTGGCACAATTAGAGAAAAGAAAAGAAAAAGTGAATGTGGAAAGCTGATTCAAAACTGGAAAGATATTCTTGATGCTGGATGGGGTTGTCCTGAAACAATATAGGTACGGGCCTCCATATTACTGGGTCATGTGGCAATCCTTAAGTTTTTGTTGAGGTAGCCCTTCAGCTTATTACAGGAAAGAAAAAGTGGTACTTGAGCTTACTGCAATGTCAAGTTGATAGCTGGACTTTGTCATTCTATAAGTCAGTTATGCCCGTGGCTCCAAATTGTTTCCTTTCTTCTTGGTGATTTAGTCGAGTGATGGCTTTATCTATAGAAATTGATGCAACGGCAGTATTAAACTTAACAGGGGCCCTGGAGTGATATAATGTTTCAATCCCCGTGTAATGATTTCATAATAAACTCTGGATCAAGTTATGCATTTTGTGAAAATTCATACTTTTGTAGGTTTGGATATTTGCCCTGATGGGTGATCAAGTTGTAGATGCCATTTGTGAGAGGATACGACCAGTAAGATACATTGAAGGAGGTGAAATTTTATACGACGGAGGTCCAGTTGAGAAGATGGTTTTTATTGTGCGTGGAAAGTTGGAAAGTATTGACCATGACGGAACTGTATCCCCTTTATTTGAAGGGAGTTGCTGCGGCGAGGAACTTCTCACTTGGTGCCTTGAAAAGTATCCTGCATCCAGAGGTCTATTATTATTTCCTGAATCAAAACTTTCTTTTCTCTCCATTTCATAAAACAAGTTCTCACAAGAACTTTAATTAATCTCCACTGAAACTAACATGGTAGTTTTAATGGCTTGCCATAGGAAGCCTTGGTATTATTAATTCTAGTTACCATTGCAGGTTCAAGGAAAATCGAGAGTTCCAGATACCGATTGCTTAGCAGTAGAACCGTAAGATGCTTATCAAATATTGAAGCTTTTTCACTTCGAGCAGATGACCTTGAAGAAGTCACTAGCCTTTTTGCTAAAAACTTGCGAGAGCCACACATTCAAGGAGCCATAAGGTTAGATATATGCCAAATTTTACATCTTGCATACTGATATTTACTATTATGTTGCATCCATAAGTTTGCATTGCAATGAAGGATAACATTCTTCACACCATCTATGGTGTGAGAAAAGCCTACAGATGTAGATATATCATGGAGTTTAGTTTCCTATCAATAATATTCAATCATAGAGAAAGACTAAAATAATTATTCTATCTGGCTTCAAACCAATACGTAAGCATGTGCTGTGCTCCCCTGAATCTTTAATCTCTGCATTTGATTGATGAGTGAACTTGAATCCATATTTCTTTTCTAGCCACACCACCTCGTGATTTTAAGGATGAGGACATTTATTTATCTTCTATTAGCTGTCACCGTTTGTTGCATTAGAAACAAAATATATGCGACTATTCATATTTGACAGGCATAAACTACTAGTACGTTTTGCAGCTTTTGGCATGTCCTTAGTGTACTTCATATAAAGAACATTATAGTTCATCATCTATTTCTTTATCAAACTTTCCACATAAATTGTAATATGATGTTCATGACATCAAGTACAATTTATCATTTCCCCAGCGACGGGATTGCCACACATTGCTTTAATGTAATTGTCATTTTACCGTATTATCTATTGCATGGTATCTTTAATTTCACTTTTTTATATCTGATGTCACCAAACTCCACATCAGTTGTTTTACTTCAGAGGTTTTCTAAGCAAAAGCACTTTTGCTACCTTAGAGGTTTTCTAAGCAGAAGCACTTTTGCTCCATTAACAGGTATCAATCTCCCCACTGGAGAACTATTGCGGCTACACGAATTCAGATAGCATGGAGATATAGGAAGAATCGTCAGAAGTGGGTCAACAGTCGTCAATCAAGTCGCTGTTCAGACTAAAAGGTTCATGTTTTATACGATAT
The DNA here is from genome assembly GCA_025629845.1 of Erythroxylum squamatum. Lineage (NCBI taxonomy): Eukaryota > Viridiplantae > Streptophyta > Magnoliopsida > Malpighiales > Erythroxylaceae > Erythroxylum > Erythroxylum squamatum. The sequence goes on along the minus strand of JAOTBA010000006.1, from coordinate 23,404,405 downwards.
TTTAATACTTCCATATCAAGTTTTCATGTAAATACTGTGTAAGAAATATCTGAGAAACTTCGGATCACTTGGTAAAACTTTCAGTCAGATCACTTCGTAAAACTGTCAGTCAAACTCCTGTTAGACATATAATCATTGTATTATCAACCATTCAAGTTATTTATTTATATTCATGTCGCTTCCTACGGACACATAACATATATATTTGTTAACATAACATGTACGTTTGTTGTCATAAACAATACGTGGCATGCATCTCATACAAACAACATTTACGTGAGACAAGATACATGCATATTAACCATGCATATATTGCAACGGAAGCACAACCGGAATAAAATACCTCCAGCCATTGCTCCATTGGTGATCCTCTTGCGTCTCTGTGTTTGAATCTTCTAGCCTCTCCCTTTAGCAAGATTGATGGTGTACTGCTTGTGCTTAGTGAGGATAGTAAACCAAACAACTTTTTAAACCATTTTTAACACCTTTGCCCATCACAGAGGAGGTAAGTCGTAAAACATGGGCTTTAAAGTGTGTGTGTGTAAGGGTTAATGCATTAAATGGACCACAATATCAAGAGTAGGAAGGTTAGGTAGATTTTAAAAATCTTACATTCTCTCACTTGATCCATTTAACCTAACACCAAATATAACAAGAAATCAAATATATGAATCATGACGATAGGTTCTCTTATAGTGAGTAGTATCTTTCATGTATTACATATATAAAATTTCTCATTATTAGCCCT
>JAOTBA010000006.1:23378689-23403557 GCA_025629845.1 Erythroxylum squamatum | reverse complement strand
CAAAATCTGAGAAAATAGCACACGAATTTTCTACTATACCAGGTATTCAAGAATCAGTACATGAAATTTTAATGAATATGGTTTATAAGCAAGATAGAGGTATCACTGAATCTCTGATACCAAATGTCGTAAGCAATACATGGCATGCATCTCATACAAACAACATTTACGCGAGACAAGATACATGCATATTAACCATGCATATATAGCAACAGAAGCACAACCGAAATAAAATACCATAAGCCATTGCTCCACCGGCGATCCTCTTGCGTCTCTGTGTTTGAATCTTCTAGCCTTTCCCTTTAGTACGATCGATGGTGTACAACTTGTGCTTAGTGAGGATAGGGACCCAAACAACCTTTTAAACCGTTTTTAACACCTCTGCCAATCACAAAAGAGGTAAGTCGGTAAAGCATGGGCGTTAACGTATGCGTGTGTAAGGGTTAATGAATTAAATAGATCACAATATCAATAGTAGGAAGGTTAGGTATGATTTTAAAAATCTTACATTTGTATGTATGTACTCATAAAATTTTTTAGAGGTACTTATGTTTCACTTCATATTTCAATTTCTTTTTTTCGGATCAATCAAATGCAAGGAAATTGTATTTAATAGAAGAGCATATTCAATTAGATATGAATTCACAATTCATTCAACTATTAGATAAAATTTCTTTTATATGCATATTTTTATTTTGGTAAGGTTTACAAATATATATACTAAGCTGAAAGCCGCTCCATCTTTTTGAAGTAGAAACGCCTTCGTGGTTTCTGCATCCTATTTACACAATGTAATGGAAGCTTTAATCTAATCACATTATATTGCACCTCTATTTTTCCTTTATTTAGTTTGTACATAAAAAATGTATTCGTAATTTTGATTTCATAGTAATTGCGTCACATTCTTCGTTCAGACCAGCTTATTAATCTATTTATTGATACCAATTTTTTGCACTTTAATGAACCGTGTTAGTTTAGTTCTACTTTCGGGGAAATTTGAGTTGAACCAACCCATCTCATACAATTCCAATTGGCTAGCTTTGGTAATGTAAAAGCAGATGCAACGACACCGTCCTTCGTGAATAATCTAAATATTAATTTAACTATGCATATTTTGATTTTGCTATCAAATGAAAAATTGACATAAATAAAGTTTATGTTGACATACTTCTAGTTTATATTTTGGTAGATATAGGTAATCAAGGATAAGATCTACCAAGGTATGGTGGTATTGAAATTATAAAAAATGCTTATTCTATAAAATTAATTTAGGTTTTTAAGTTAATTGATTAGCAAAATATATATGCATGTTTGCTAGTATTTTGTTATTTTCATATTTTTTTAAAATAAAGACCATCTTTTAATTTGCAATAGTTAATCAATATTGAATTTTAATAACAAAATAAAAATAAAAATTATATTTGGTAAATTATTGACCACTTATGAAGTAATGTTGTATCATTGTATAACATTTTATTTCATTTAACTTCATTATATCATTAAGCATGAATAAATTTCAATATCATTCGTATACGAATGGCCTTTAGAATTTTCTTCCTTCTCTCTCAGTTCAAAGTCTTTCTTTTCTTCGTCTTGTTCTAGTTTTTTAGCCTCTTTGGTCATTCTTAAGGCATTTCTTCTTCTGGATATTTCTTTACGTTTACAGGAGAAGTTAACAGCTCTTCTGCCATGTATTTTTCCTTGTCTCTTAAGTTTCTTAGTTGGCTTTTTTTCTCCAAATTATGGTTTATTGAATGATAATTTAACCTTCCTTTATCCTTCTGCCTTTTTTTCCCCCTACTCATTCTTAACTCTATGGCATTAACTAGACCTTGAAAAGTTCCCCCTTTTAACTCCTTTCCAAGCAATGGTTTCGCCTCCTTATTGCTCCCTAACTTCCCTATTTTCTTGGCACCTGACCAAAATAATTTAGCTTCTTCCTCTCCACTTAATTAGGTTATAAACCCCCAGATTCCCCTCCCAGTACGCTAGCTCTTAATGCTAAGATGGGTTAGAAGCAAGTGGTAGGGTCTTCCGTATCTCTGCATTATTATCCTCATTTAGTCAACAAAGGATACATAGTTTTCACCCTATCTTTAGAAATTATTTGGGAAGGAGCAAAGACATGGGCTACTATCCTTGTGAGATATTTTCTTAGGAAAAGACCATCTTTCCTTTTCTTCATTCATAAGAAATCAAGCCGTACATGGAAGAATGCAAGTCTAAAAGAAGTCTTGTTGAATGAGGAAAATCTTTTTCTTTTCTCCTTTAATTCCTCAGTTTCTGCGTAGAAAGTACTTGAAGGAAGTCCTTTGCACCTTGCAAGCACTCCTATCTTCCTTCAATTTTGGAAGCTAGGGCTCCCCTTAGAAACCATCAAAGAGTCATATATCCCTTTATGGCTTAAAATTCATAATATACCAGAAGAATACTGGTTTACCAGTGGCTTGAGCCATCTTGCTAATTATTAGGAATCCTATATATATGAACGAGAACGTTGCTACTAGAAGAGTAGAGTATGCAAGGATGTGTGATGGTCGAAATGACAAAGGATTTACTAGATATCGTCCCTATTTACAGGCGTGGAGAAGACTTGTCCTTGGTAGAGTATTCAATCAGAGTCTCTTGGAAATCTACAATGGCTTGACAAGGTGAAGTGTGGAAGCCTGCAGGTAAAAGATTCGTTTGAGGAGACTATATAGAATTGATGAGAAATGATAACTTATCAAAGGAGAAGAGCAACAATGCAGATGCTATATCGTCTCTATATCCCTCTAATCCTAGTCCTTCTTCTCTGGCTAATGCAATACAAACACAAGAGGATAAGTCAAAATCCCAAGTGTTAGCTTTTCAGTCTTAAGACTAGTAGAAATGCAAACATTCTTGTAGCCAATTCAAAATAGTTAACTATAGCCACCAATACCTGTCAGGAAGGTATTAGCTTTGGTATTCCTTCATCCTCAATTTTGCTAACTTCTTCTGAGACTAGTTCAGTTACTTTCCTTGAAGATCATGATTCCTTTCATTTTGAATTTGCTTTATCAACTCAGATTCAGATTAAGACTCTCTCTCCAACGTATACCTCCTTTAGTGTGAGCAAGAGAAGACCCGTAGGAAGAATAAGGGGTTGAAGGGTAAATCTAAACCCTAATGTCTTTTGTCTGTTGGAATATTATGGGCATTAATTGCACCCAAAAAAAAAGGCCCTTAGAGACTTTATCTATGAAATAAAATAAATTTTTATTGGTGTTTAGAGTTAAAAGTCAATGCTAACAAGTATAAGAACTTTAAGTATTGTAGGGAAGAATTGGATCTTAGTTTACAACCATCATCTTGACATAATTATTTTAGCTTTCGATATAGGTCTTTGTGGTTCTTACTATGGATCATTTGATGCATTTGACTATTTTCTTGCTATAAAGGAAGGTTGGAATTTATATTTCCCTACTTTATGGCTCAAACCAAGCTTTTTTAGAGAAGATCTTTATCAAACAAGCTAAGAAACATAAATTCCACCTTAACTGGTCTTTGGTTGATGATAGAGGGTTTTAACAACATTATCCACAATTTAGAAGCATATGGTAATGTCAACTTAAACAAATATAATGGTGGATTGGAAGACTATGTCACATATATAGAGGTTACAATTTGAGATGTGAAGGATACTTCTACACTTGGAGAAATAAACAACAAGGCATGTAAAACATAAGCAAAAAGTTAAATAAAGCTTTGGTCAATAAAGAATAGTTATGTCTTTCCCTTAAGTTTAGTTTCATCTGGTAAGCCAAGATTCTTATATAGCAGTCTGATTATGATCCATAATTTGTTCCCTCCTCAAGCCAAAAAAGGTCCTTTTTGTTTTATCAATTTTGTTACAAAAGTGGTTGGCTTTGAAGAAGCAATTATGAAAGGAATTTTCTCATATTTTAGTGGCTTCAAACCTTTTATAAGTATGAGGAAGCTAGATATGATAAAGAGGGAACTCAAGCTTCTCAATCTTAATAGATTCATAGACACCCAAAAGAATATGGATGAGACCAAAGCTCTCCTTCTTAGAATTCAAGAATAAATTAATAGTAACCTTGATGATGTTAAACTTCTTACGAAGGACAAAGAAGCTCTTTTAAATTATTACAAAGCTTTATAGGTCCATAACTCTATCTTAAAATAGAGAGTAAGGGTTTTATGGCCAAAAAAAGGAGACAAAAATATAAAATTTTCATAGATCCATTAAAGCTAGGAAGAATTCCTACAGAATCCCTTTACTAATAAAGCAAGATGGTGGAATAACTAATTATTAAGATAAGATTAGTGATAAAGTTTAAATTTCTTTAAGAATACCCTAATGTCATAAGCAGTGTATTCATCCTCTCTGTATTTACTCAAAGGCTTTATTAACCATCATTTCATTGAGAATGAGTTACATAATCTAAACAAACCTATAACTAGCGATGAAGTAGGAGGTTTATTTTAGTTGAATTATGGTAAATCACTTATACTTGATGGGCTCAATGTATTATTCTTCTAGAAAGATTGGCCATAGAATAAGGATATAGTCATAGATGTAATTCTTGAATCTTTTGTCAAAGCAAAAATGCCAAATGAGATTAACAAAACACTCATCACCTTTATCCCCAAAATTCTCAACCCTTCCTTTATCTTAGATTATAGACCAATATCATGTTGTAACATCTTGTAAAAAATTATGTTTAAAATCCTATCTATAAAGAAAGTTAGTGATAGGTAGCCTTATAATTGTAGCTCAACGTGCCGTTGTCCATAACAAGTTAATTGGCAATAATATTCTACTAGCCCAAAAACTATTTAGATCCTATGGAAGGAAGAATGTCCCTTCTTCCCCCAAAAATTATGTAGAAAAAATGGACCTTTATAAGGGTTTTAACTCTATTAGATGGTGATTTGTCTCTCACATATTGGAGGCTTTTGGATTTTTAAAAGTGTTCATCAAAAGGATCTCTCAAAGTGTTATATGTACTTATATTGGAGTGTTAGTTAATGAAGCTCCTATAAGACTATTTTGTAGTGGTAAGGAGTTGATACAAGGAGATCCATTCTTTTAATACATTTTTATCTTGTGAATGCAATTCCTTTAAGACTAACCTCCTTCAACATTACGAATGACCTAGGCTTTGAATACTATAGTAGGTGTAAGACACTGAAACTTTTTCAACTTAAGTTTTCTAAATGATCACCTACTCTTTTGTAAGGACAAGGATAAGTCTCTAAGCCTACTAATGTCGTCCCTCAATACATTAAAGAAAATTTCAAGGTTATCCCTCAACATGGACAAGAACCATTTAATATTATCAACTAGTGGCAAGTACTTATTTAACTAGGTCTCCTTCATAACCAACTTAAGATGTAAGGATCCCTTATTTACCTACTTAGGACTACCTATATTTACAAAGAGTGTCTCCCCTTGATGGAGAAGACATAAAAGAGGATCTTCAATTGGTATATCAAAACTCTCTTATTTGCTAGTGATTGACTCGATTTAGGTAGTCAATATTGAATTAACCACAAGTGAACGATGTAATTGTAGCTAGCACAGGTAAGTATGGGTCCAATCCCATAAAGATAATAGGTACTAGTAATTACCGTTATCCTATTATCTAGTTTGTGATTTGAGTGTTGGTTTTTAATTAAAAATAATACTTAAGCATATAAAATAAAGTAGGAAATAATAATGACCAGAGAACAAAGAAATCTCTTAGAAAACAATTAATATCAAGAATTAGTGTCTAGCTAATGAATCCCCTTAAAACCATTAAATAATTAACCTTTGATTATGCAATTTTTTTGATATCATACCGTAGAAATTCCTATTGTATGCTAATAACTCACTTGAGACTACCAAGCAACTAAACTTAGTTTTATTAACCGAAATTATTCAGGTTAAATATTCTAAAATTACTTTATCAATTTGTGAATTCTACTATTAGGTTTGATCTTAATCTAGAGGATTTATGCCGACTTATCTCTAGCTTTACAATCAACTGATTTCAATAATGGTAGATTTATTCATACACAAGATTTCTCAATCTCTATGCTATGAAATCAAATTATGTGCTAATATTTTCGATCTATTAGAACATATATAAAACATATAATTGAATCACAATAAATCAATCAAAACAATTGCAATTAAATAAAATAATCAAAAATATTGTAACACAAACTAAGGTTCATCACACCTAGACACTAAAGATGTTTAGTTACACATAATAGAAAAAAAATCAAACATAAACATGAAGAAAAACGAATAGATAATAAAGAGTTCATAATTCTAAATCTCTCTTCTTTTATATCGAATGTTCTTGTACGTCTTTGGATCAATATCAAGTCTTCTGAATGTTCTCCAAGTTTGGAATTGCCTCTGTAAGTCTACTCTTCCATTTTGCCTTTGCTCACGTCTTTTTATAATAATTTTTAGGATTTCTGGGAGATACACATACAAGGGCATGTATTGGACTGTGTATATCTCAAAATCTCCAGAATTCTCGATTCTGCACAGGCTAAGAGACGTATACGATCATAGACATGGCCGTTTATCCCTTATTTGCTTCAAATCTTAATTTTATGGCACATTTTCATCCAAATTCTTCTCCTTTTATACCATAAAGGCAATTATAACCTATAAATACACTTAGAGCAAATTAACCAAATATACAATAAAATTCTAAAATATCAAGAAAATACATCAAATATGTGTGTATAAATATGGTCAAATATGCATCAATTAAACGTCCCACACTTAAACTTTTGCTTATCCTCAAGCAAACCATAATCAAAATTATAAATATTACGACATCCATCCTTCATTAATTTTAATTTGTCAATTCATACTATAAATCATCATATCATATTGAATCAAATTAACATATAATTACAGCCAAGTTATCCTAAAATTAACTTCCTAAGTCAATATTAGTAGTAATTATATCAATAATCACATTGAAATCAAAAGCATAAACCTTTACACCCTCACCAAGATTTCACTAAATGCACTCCAGTGTTTAGGGTGAAAAGTATCAAACTCTCAAATCAATGCATAGTAGAACTCCCACTATAGGCTTGCAATATTATCACATCTCCGCCACTTTTGTAAACTAGAAACAAAAATCAAAAGATCTTTATACAAGTTGTATGGGACTTAAGTATGGTAAGGTTGGGATAATAAAGAGGGTTGAATTAAAAGAAATTTACTAAAGAGAAGTTACAAGAAACTTGTTTACAAATACACAGGTCCTTGTATTGCAACTCTATTGGTACTATATATTTATTCAAAAAAAATTTATATTAATCAATCAAAACATAAGTTTGAGCATTTAGTATCATAATTAAAAAAAAATAGACCTTTCAAGATTTTCATATTTCAAACAAGCACGTAATGTAAATAATCTTTAAGGTACAAAATAATAAAAAGGTTTCAAAGAAAAAGGGATAAAGGTTAGTAATTGATTATAATCAATGAAAAAGGCTAAGACTTAACTTGATTATTCCTAATGTATAAAATAAGGTAAGGTATTTATCAAAGGAATAACCTAAATCAAATTATTAAATCTAAGTGCCTTTATCACTTCAATGCTTCTAATTTAACAAATGTCGTTTTAATATGCATAATAAAACAATTCTAGAATCATCTCACTATGCATGATAAAACATATGAAAGAAATAAAAAGAGCTTAAAATTTTTTGAAATTATGCTCTTTGGCTCAAAAGCTCATGAAAAAGATAGGTATATATGTGTAAATAATATGCAATTTTCATTCAACTCAACTATCTCAATGATTAATAAAAATATGACTTATAAAAGCAATTTTATTATAATTTTTATCCGTTTGCATACTAATTCAAATCAATATTAAACAATGCAATATGAAATTGATGGACAAATTTTAAGTAAGTTAAGATATCAGTTCGTAAAATTTTATAACCAAGATTATAATAAGCTTAAGAAATCATCACAAATCGTTAACCCCTTCCCCAAACTTAAAGTTGTACATTGTCCTCAATATACACAATATAAGTATATATAATAAGTGAGAAGGTTTAGTAGTACTTTCCTGAATAAGACAATTCTCTGAATACTGATCCATCCAATATGAGATTACATCCTTGAAAAACATAAACGAAAAAGGGGGAAAAAAAGAAAAACAATAACACAAATAAAATTAAGAAATAAAATCTGAAAATAAACATAACGAAAGTAAATCCTAATTCTTGGGTGTCTCCCAAGTAGTGTTTCTTTAACGTCGTTAGCTTGATGTAGCCTTTATGCTCAAGGTGGCTTATATAAATTGTGTTATTGTAGCCTTATCGTAGGTTCCATTACCTGCAGGTGGGTTACCTTCTGCCACTTGGCACCACGTTTCTCTTTTGGTTTGTACCTTGAAATTGCAATGGTTCTAGTGGATCCTTAAATGTAGAGTCCTGCAAAACATCTTGACACGACTCATTAGCCTTAATAGCATATAGAAATTCAAGAGAATTATTTTTAGACTCTAAATATAACCTCTTCATCCCTAACACCAGTTAACCTGCTTTGGTCAATATCTATAATTGACTTAGCAGTTGCTAAGAATGGTTGTCCAAAAACTAAAGGTATTTCTGTATCCTCCTCTATGTCAAGAATTATAAAATCAGTTGAAAAAATAAACTTATTAACCTTAACTGGTATATCTTCTATGATTCCCCTAGGATGTTTTATTGTTCTATCAGCTAATTGCACACATATACTAGTTGGTTCAAGTTATCCTATTCCCATTTTTCAAATAAAGAAAAAGTCATCATATTTATGTCGGCCCCTATATTGACTAGAACCTTATCTACTTTTAAACTACCAATAGTACAAAGGATATAAGAACTCCCTGAGTCAGTCTACTTCTTCGGTAGTTTGATTTTCTTAGTTAAGCATTCCTCGCTCGATACTGCAGTCTCCAACTTCTTTGCTTTCTCCTTGTTGAATGATTGCTCTTTCGAAGATTGTGTGTTCTTTGGTAATCGTAAGAGAGATTCAACAAGGGTAAAGTCAGTTTTAAGTTGTTGCACAAGGTTAAGGAATCTATCTAACTTTACCTCAAATAGATTTCTCTTCGCTCTAACAAGATATGGAATTGCAGGTCGATACTCTTTGACTTTCTCTAGGTGTCGTCCACCTTCAACCTCCGAGTGACTCTCAGCAGTCACCTCTTTCTTTTCTTATAGCTCTTTTCTCAATAGTATGGGTGATTTCCATTATTCTTTCTTTGGAATTTGTTTCTGTTATGCTTGGCAGACTCCCTTTTGATCTTGTTGCCACTAACTTTGCAAGTTTGTTGATTCGAACGTCCCAATTGCGTATGGATGCACCCGTTTGTTGATTTTTTGTCTTTGATTCTTAAATAAATTCTATGATCAGCTTATCCATACCAAGTTTCTTAGACTGTGATGCTTTCTATTGGAATTCAGATGGAGGATTATTTCTTGATTGTCCACGATTTTTCCATAAAAAGTTAGGGTAACTCCTCTAGTTAGGATTGTAGGTATTGCTATATAGATTATTCTGGGGTTTAGGATAATTCTCCGAATAATCCACATGCTTAGGCTGAACTGATTAACACTCTTGCCCTTGGTGATCTAGCTTGCACACCTCGCACTACATCACTTTTCCTTGTGAAGCCATAGTCAGTCTGTCTATCTTTTTGCTCTGGGCCTCTATTTGGCCAGTTAATTACACCACCGCATATACTTCGTATACTACCAGTGGCCTATTAGTTTGTGCTCTAACTGAGGACCACTAGTACTTGTTCATGGCCATAATGGTGCTCTTGGTAGTGTGAATAAAGTGTTGTGATTTATCATTTGTGTTGTCATCGTAGTCATGTTCTTTATTTTACATTTATCTTCATTGCACTTTGTTATTTCCAAAAGCCAAAACAAAAAACAAAAAAAAGTATTAAAAAATGTGTGAATTTCAAGTTCGTTTGTTCCTGTAAATCTATTGCATGTTTGTCATTTGTTGTATTTGTTTACACAATGAGTGTTCATTCGTTTCATTTTCGTGAAGAAGAGGTTTGGATATGGTTAAGAGTTAAGTCAAAGAAGGGACATTGATATTATTTGATGGTGGATGGTTTTTCATGTGAATTTGAGGAGTATGGAAGGAGGCCGTTGCTTTACAATGATCATGAGATGGAGATGCAAGGTTGATGTTTTATCTCACGTTTTAGAGTATCTTTGTGCTCCACATGTTCTTGGAATTTTTGTCCACATTCCTAAATATTTGCCTACCATTACCCTAAGCCTCATAACCCTCTAAAGTTCTATAATTTGTGTTGTGTGTTGTCCTATATCTAGTAGTGGAGAATTGGGTCGATATGCAAGTAGATGAGTTTCTTTTTGGGATTGAGCTTTTGAGTGAAACACATAACCCAAAACACTATGAGTGTTAAGTGCATAAAAACATATCCTTGTGAGGGTCTATCCATTGAAATCACCTCATTCTAACGCTAATTAACTGCTTATAAGATGTAAAGAAACCTTGTCTACATGTTAAGAATTTCAATGGTTTAGTTAGTTTTTATGGATGGTGTGATGTCTCCTAACTCAAATGTTTTCATTGTTTTCTTTGCTAACATAAAATTTGGTTTAATTTCTACTTGATTCTTTTGGTCTAGTTGTCTTATCGATGAATTTGAGGAGGAATCATGCGTCTAGTTTAAGTGTTTTGTTAAGCATGTCAGTATTCTTCTCCTGTTTAGTCGTGTGTTTCTTTGATCGAGGGCGATCAAAAAGCTAAGTTCGGGGAATTTGATAAGTGCAAAATATTACAACTTTTATTCTTTTAAACTTAGTCCATTTAATTATTTTTGTTACACATTTGGGCATGATTATTATATTTTATTATTTAAGGCTTAAAATTATTTCTTCTAAATTTTCCTGTAGAAATTAGCCTAAGTTGAAATGTTTTTATTGTAGGTAAATGGACTGACATAATTAAATAAAGATCAAAATGACAAGGTAAGCAGTCCAAACCAGGAAAGTAAAACGTTAGTAGATGGGAATAAAAAAACGTAAGTAGCTTAAGTAGCAAAGGAGAGTCCAGCAAAAAGGAAGCAAAAGCGCAACACAATAAGAAGAAAATGACAGCCAAGAGGAACATCAGCACAGGAATAAAATGAGCAGCACACCACCAGTAGAGGACAGTTAAAATGACATTGTAGAGGGAGAGTAAATTAATACCAAACGACAATCCAAAGAGGGAGCAATTAAGCAAAAATGCAAGAGTAAAAAAAACGCAGAAATACTCCAAACTTAACACAAAAACGACAACGCAGAGCAGGAGCATAAATGAAAACATACAATAGAGGAAAACAACAAAAACACAATCAGTTGGGAGACAAATGAAGTGAAACATAAGCAACAGAAACGCAAGGGTCAGCAGAAGAAGAGAAGAAGAAACACACAGTAGTGAAGAGAAGAAATAAAAACGCAGCAGTTGGTAAATGAAGTGAAACGTAAAAGTTCCAAGAAGAGACCCAACGTTCTTTCTTCAAAATGGAAGAGTTAAGAGGAAGCTTATTAAACAGCCATAAAAGTGCAACTCTTGGTGTGTTTCGGAGCAAACAACAAGCCAGCAGTGGAAAGAGAAAAGGTATTGAGCATATCACTTGAAATTAAGAGTCAAATAAAAATAAGGCTAGTGCAAGGAGGTGTTCGAGTGGCAGGAGAGATACAAAATCATCGGAATTGAGTTGGTTCAAGACCTTTGGGAGGAAGATTTCGTGTTTTGAGTTATCGAGTCAAAACAATCATCGAACTATAGAGTTCGGGCTATCAATCGATTGAGTCTCTCTCACTCTTACTCTCTTTGTATCCAGTTCTATATAATTTAATTTGCTTAAAAGTTTTTAGAATTTTAATTTAGTTCTTTGTTTAGATAATTTGAGACAATCATTTTCAATTTAATTCTAACATTATGAGTATTTCAGTATTTGTGCGATGCTTGAGCTAATTTAGTGACGATTTATGTTCTTATAGAATTAAGAGACGTCTTGATATATTTGAATGTGAATTGATTGCTATAGCTTTCTCTTTAGTCTGTAATTTCTATTTAGTTTAGCGAGTCGAGTAGCAACTATTAAATTATTAGTCAATCAAAAGGCTAAAATTTAATTAGAGTGTCGCATAATCTAGGAACACTAGTAGGTTGGTTGAAATTCTTGGGGCTAATGATATCTTCTTGTAAAGAATTGCATTAATCAATATAGAGTCTGGTTGGTTTGGTTCTAAATTAGTAAAGGAGATAGGGAGAACTCAGCTAGTGAGCGTCTCTATAGTTAGCCCACTTTATAGCTCAGGATGTCGGTGATAAAAATCTGAACTTAGATGACTAAATTTATGGGCTTAATGTATGCTTGATCATTTTTTAATATGCATGTTCAAAGTTGGTTTATATTATATATTTAGTGTTAAAAGTTTCTATTCTAATCAATTAGTTCTAATTTCTGATTGAACCCCCTTGCTCATCTTTACATGTGTGTGGTAAGGTTTGTGGAATACTATACTTTCCTATTAGATGAGGCCACAAGTTGAAAGATTTCAATGACTAAGTTTTGAAAAATTAATTGGAGAACATCTTGATTGAAATTAGTAATTGAATCTAGAATTTTAAAGGATACGAAGTAAAGTAATTGATGAAAAAAAACTTCCAGCTCTTACTTATTCCTTTTCTACCGTGTTTAAATGTTTACATGTGATTTTTCCGTATCTCATTATATATTTCCTGATTTTATAAGTTTCAAAGGTTAAATGTTGAAGGCCTAAAATATCTTTTAAAAGAAGAAACACCAAAAATACAACATCTAATTTGATGTGCAGGTTGTTGTCCAGCTGCATATAATTTGCGTATTTGCTAGATTATGATTAATCTATGGCATAGGACTAGTCATTTATACTTGTTTTATGCTTGGGTATGTTTAGAAAGTTATTTAAAAGCTACATTGCTATTAGAAAATCTGCATAAAGTAATTTCCTGAAGATGGAATTTTTAGGAATATGCGAACTTCAAAATGAAAGTGTTATTCTTGGACCGTTTATGCACTTAGATTTGAGAGCTAATTGTTTACTACTATTTTGTTGATTTCTCAGCATGACTTTGACATACTTTTTAGTTTAATATGCCTAGAAATTCAATTGAAAGATGATTAGATTCATAAGATTAAATGAGCTTGAAAGAAGCAATTTTGAATGTTCGAAATAGCTAAATTTGCGTTGTTTTGCTCCTTGTTTTTGAGTTGTACATTCTGTTATGATTTTCTGAAGTTTTAATATGATTTTAGCTTGTTTCAAGTGTCAAAAACATGATAAATGACAGCTCTTGTGTTGGGTTATAAAGGTATTTAAGTTTAAGACAATCTTTAAAGTTTAATGAGGCGAAACTAAAGAATTACATGTTGTTTTAGTGTGCAATTTCCACATCTGATTTGAGAGGTTTCATGATCATAATTTTCTGATTTGAAAGGCTGAAATTTGGTAAATAACATGGGTACAAGTTATGCATGAGTTTCAGCTAAATTAAACATCAAATTATAGGTGTTTTACTTTGTTTTTGTGGGTTGAATTTTTTCTAAACAAATTTTATTTTGTTTGGAATTTTAATTACATACATTTACTTGATTAATACTCTCATCTACATTCGAAATGAAATTTTAATAAGCAACACTCTCTTTGTGGGATCGACTCTTATTTCACCCTATACTAAATTTGTTAATTAATTAATGGTAGAAATAAGATATTAATTTGTATATGCTTGATGACACATATCAGAGTTGTTCTTTTAATCCCTGGATCCGCATCTGTTAAGATCTCATATGTACTCGGGCTCATAAACCGACCAGGAGTCTAATTCTAAAAATAAATAAATAAACTAAATAAATTAAATACGTAAAATAAAAACAAAAATAAGGTAGAATAAAATAAAAATAATAATGACGATTAATAAAACTAAGGTTATCCTAATAATGTCCCCGACAATGGCTTCTAAAACTAAATTGACTCAGTTTGGATAGTCAATATTGAATTAACTGCAAGTACACAACGTAGATGTAGCTAGCATAGCCAAGTATGGGCTAATCCCACGAACACAATAAGTACTAGTAATTAATGTTATCTTATATCTAGTCTATGATTTGAGTGTTGGTTTTTAATTAAAAATAATACTTAAGTAGATAAAATTAAGTAGGAAACAATAATGAGCAAAGAACAAAGAAATCGCTTAGAAAACAATCGATATGAAGAATTAGTGTTTGGGTAATGAATTCCCCTAAAACCATTAAATAATTATCTTTTTATTATGCAATTGTTTTATTGAATATTGGACCGTCGAGATTTCTATCATATGTTAATAACTCACTTGAGACTACTAATAACTTATCTTAGGTTTATTAACCAAAATTATTTAGGTAAAAGATTCTAAGATTGCTTTATCAATTTGTAAACTTCGCTATTACGTTTGACCCTAATCCAGATGATTTATGTCAATCTATCTTTAGGTTTGCAACTCCTTTCAACTATGGTAGATCTATTCATATACAAGATATTTCAATCTCTACGCTATGAAATCAGATTATATACTAATATTATGAATATATTAGAACATATATAAAACACATCATTTAATCATAATAGATCAATCTAAACAATTGTATTAAATAAATGATTCAAAACATTGTAAGGTAAACTAAGGTTCATTACACCTAGACACTAAAGATATTTAGTTACATAAGATAGAAAGCAAAATCAAACATATATAGGAAGAAAAATGAATAGAAAACAAAGAGTTTATAAATCTAAATCTCCCTTCTTTCTATCAAATGTTCTTGTAAGGTAAACGTTTGATGTTACAAGCTATTAGATCTATCAATGATTTCTTTGCGTTTTTCACATCTCTGGATCAATAGCACCCCTTTTGAACACTCTCCATGTTGAAATCGCATTTGTAAGTTTGCTCTTCCAAATTGACTCCGCTCACATCTTTTTAAAGTAATTTTTAGGGTTTTTGGGAGATACACGGTCTAATACACGATCGTGTACTGGACCATGTATATCCCAAAATCTCTAAAATATGTGATTCTGCATGGGATGAGAGACATACACAACCATAAAAATGGTCATGTATCCCTTATTTGCTTTAAATCTTTGTTTTATGTAATGATTTCATCTGAATTCTTCTTCTTTTAGTCCATGAAGGCAATTATAACCTATTAATACACTTGGAGAAAATTAAGTACCAAATATATAATAAAAGCCTAAAATAGGCAAAATACATTAAATATGGTGTATGAATATGGTCAAATATGCATGTATCAGCTAGTTGATTACTCTTACTAAAGTCGGTACTTAACACCCTCCATACCTACTGGACCTCCCATATTTTTCTTTCAAAATGAGTGGCTAAAGACATTAAGAGGATGTTCAAAATCTTCATTTTAGTGGATTTGGAATCTCCTATGTTATCATAAAGTTAATTAGGATGAATTATATAAGCATAAATTTGTTGGGGGTTATGACTACAATCATTAAGGATTACCAACAAAATGCTGCTAATTAAAAGGATTACCAGAAAATCCCTCTTCCACATATAAAAGGCCTATTAGTTCCTTATCTTGTCATGTCCATAGTTTTATGGCCCCTGCTAGAGTTCAAAATCCTCATAATCCTTCTAGGACATCAAAATCTCGTAAGTGATCTCCACTTAACCTCCTCCTACTCTTCCGTTAACCTTTCAACATCTTTTTTTTAATATTTACTCATCTCAATTTGTTTATTTTGGCTCTCATGCCTTGTAATGAAATAGAGTGATATCCTCTGCCTATCTAAACCAATTTAAGGAAAATAGTCTTGTTTTTTTTTTAATTTCATTCATTACAACAAAGTAGCCTTTTGACTACTTTTCTTTTGTTACGATTTAGAAATTGTAGCTAAAGGTCAGCTTTCGGCTATATGCAAATCGTCTCCAAAAAGTCACCCTTTGGCAACACCTTTGATCACCTTTTGGTGATGTTTTTGAAAAATGTTGCCAAAGGCAATCTAGACTCTTTAGGCTCTTTAACACTAGACATATTGATACTTTTATTAATAATAATTAAATGTTAAATAAATTCATGTATAAATTGATTAAGTAACTAAATTTATTTTAACATCTTATATAATATTTATTAATAAATATTAACAATAATTTCATTATAAAAATTTTATTTCTAAATAATATGCATGTATTAATATTTAATAAATTATTATAATAAATTTTATTATTTTATAATTAATTATTTGATATTTTAAATTTCTATTTCCTAAATAACTACTTTAAAAGTTTAAAATATATCACTTGTTATTTAAAAATTAAAATAAATTAAACAGCTAACTTAATTAAATTATTCATAATTCTGATTTGTAATTAATATTAAATAATTATATAATATTTTACTAAAAATAAAAAAAGGTAGTTTGTTTTTATAATTTGAATAGATTATGAAAATAGAAAGAAACTAAAACTGAAAACTCAACAAAATATTTTGTAACTGAATTAAATAACTAAAAATTAACAGCAACACTCTTCACAACCATGTTGTTGTAGATTGTGTTTATATTCTAGTACATGTTAATATTTAAGTTTACAACACATAATATAATTTAATGCATAAATATATTTAAATTACAAGGACAGGCAACAAAGCCATGACCCTGCAAATGTTGATTCAAAGGGTCATGTTTTAAAAATTTTAAAAATGTTGCATCCAAAGGGTCAAGTATGCAAATGTTGATTTTACAAACTCAACCAAATATTTAAAAATTAAATAAAATTATAGACAAATTAATGTATAAATTGATTAATGCATAAATATAGTTAAATTAAAATTAAGGACAAACAATAAAGACATGACCCTTTGGCAATGGTTTTAAAAATTGTTGTCAAATGTTAATTCAAAGGGTCACATTTTAAAGGTTTTAAAAATTGTGCATCTAGATTGCTTTGATGATGATCTTGTAAATCGTCACTAAAGGGTCATGTATGGCGACATCTTCGTCATAATGTCACAAAAACTACATCATTTCTATCATATTGAAAATCAAATTATGAAGCATATACGTAATATTGTCGTTGTCTTCCTTCCTCCTCGTGTTCCAGAAGTTGTGCCAGACGTACGTCCATCTTCATCCGTGATTGTCTTTATCTTCATCCAGACGTCGTCTTCGTCCATCCCCATCTCTAGTGTTCATCTGTCTTTGTCTTCATCCATACGAGGGTTCTTCTTCTCTAAGTAATTCATCCAGCTTATCTTAAAACCTTTTCCTCACTTATTGTAAAATTTCTATTAATTCAGAGGTTTAGCTAATGTCGAGGATTGATGTAGGGTGTATGATGCAAAATGAATCTCTAACGATATATCATATAGCATTAGAATTTGACTAACAACACATAAACTTTTTGTTTTAACAAGTGATTTAAACTGAGTTTTAAGCCCTTTGCAGAAAGACCATACAAATAAGATTTAAAGAGATAACCTATAAAAAATATAAAAATCTATCAACCACATTACTCCCTGATTGTTCTAGAAAGCTTTTCAAGTGTTGAAGCTCTCTCATAGGATCCTCTTCTTTTGGTCAATACTGAAGCATATTGCTTACAACTAGCTTTAGGAATTTATGAGCGGAAACAATTGATCATATTTATACAATTACTTTTGGATATTAGAACCACTTAAGGAAAAAGCTCTTTCAGTGCTACAAATACAACATAAGTGTTTAACCTTTCCTAATTCACCTGTCTTTAATCAAATGACATAACTATGATTACTGCCAACCAATTTTTTGTTTTAAATAATTTAAGAGCTACTCAAACTAAATGCTTTTAGATCCTCATCACACCTAAAATAATAATGTATTGGTTTCGCTAATAACATGCTAAAATCTCTAGAATGGTTAAGAATATTTATCTTAGGACATAGATTTTGATCGAAAGCAAGCTTCTTGGAGGATGGTGTAATCTTAGAGGCTTACAATCTTCTAAAACTTCAAAGGGCTATCTGCATCATACCACATGTACAAGTAACATCTAAAAAATCATACACGAAAATAGAAGGTAAGTTAAGATTGAGAGATTGAGACGGGCTTTTGGAATTGAGGTAGGTTGTTAGGTTTTTTAAGCAAAACTATACATTGGAAAGGAGAAGATATTAAGATAAATATGGTTTTTATTTTTAGTTTGATCACTGTTTGGCTTGATTTTTCAATTTAACTTTTGTGCATCGTCAATATTTCAAGCACCAATAGATATCAACCAGTATCGATCACAATGGCCAATACCACCCAAAATCTAACTATACTATTAAATTTTGGGCTTTTTTAATCGCTGATACAAATACTTCTAATGGGATTACAGCCTTTAGCAGCCTTATTAATTACCATTAATTATTCTATAATCCATTACACCAGTTCTGTCAACACTTGTTTGATATCTTTATTTGATACTTTAAAATGTTTGTTGTTCCTTTCTTTCCACATTTTGTATATATAAGAGCCAAATGTTATTATTGTATACACAATCATATCTCTTTTAGATACATTCCTCAAAGAGTATAACCAATCTATAAATACAGTTTAACGTATATATCTTTGTCAAGTTGATAATACTCCAACACTTGTCTCTGTATCACCCTATAATATGTTTATTTGTTGATGGCACTAATGTCATTCCTATTAATATCTAATACCACCAACCTTAGCTTGTAATTTTACACATTCACCATCAATCAATTATTATAACCTGTAACCTAAGATGCTGAAGAAAATAGATGGGCTGATTCCTAACTTCCCAGGCCGATGGCAGCACCTTGGTTAGCGACAAATAAGTTGTAAGGAGACTTCTCTTATTAATCAAGAGAAGTCTATTAAATCCTTATTAATCATGACAAAATTATGGATTCATATATAGGAGTATCTCTAGGCAACCTTAAAGTAATAAGCTGGTAATGCAGAATTCAACTCAAGCATTTACATTACACAAAAAAGGAGGAACAAACATTTTGTCAGTTTTCTTAAATCAGTTAAGTTTTCCTAATGGGTATGCATCTAATATAGCTCATTGTGTCAATGATAATGAGAGAAAAGTTTCAAGGTTAAAAAGCCATGATTGTCATGTACTTATGCAATGATTACTTCCTGTTGGAATATGTAGGTGTTTGCCGAAGGATGTGTCCATAATTTTGCACAATTGGGTGAGTTTTTAAAGCAATTATGTTGTAAGACACTGAAACTAGAAGAGTTTGAAAAAATGGAAAAAGACATAGCTTTGATTCTATATAAGCTTGAACTAGTTTTCCCCCATCTTTTTTTGATGTTATGGTGCATTTAGCAATTCACTTACCAAACGAGGCAAAACTTTATGGACCGTTCCAATTTCGATAGATATTCTTGATTAAAAGGCAATCTATATTAACTTATACAGTTTTTCTTCAGTTAGTAACAATTGATAATGTTTTATATTTTGTTTAGGTTTTTAGGCTCTTTTAAACCATATGTGCATAATAGAGCTCAACCTAAAGGCTCTATTGTAGAGGCTTATGTATCAAATGAATGCTTGACATTATGTTCTATATAATTTATTTGACGTAGACACAAGATTTAATAGAGAAGAATGTATTTTTGATTTTGCCAAGATGGTGGCTTATCAGTTATTTCCCAAAAAGTAAGGCCACTTAGAACAGGAAAATATGCGGAGTTAACTAAAGATGAACTCAAAATTGGCCATTGGTATATTTTGAACAATTACGAGGAAGTCGATTTATATATGAAGTATGTATATTACTTCTCATTCATTATTTCATATTTAAATTTAATGTTCTACCTATATTTTTTGACATCAATTTACTTGTTTAAATAAAGAGCGTAAAGATGAGATTATAAGCAAAGTGATTGTTAATGTTGAAGGGAAACATAAGATTAACTTCCCATTATGTATTAGGACTCGATTAAGTTATTCATTGAATAGTATGAATAAATGAAAATTGTAGGTGAGATTAACTTTTAATTTTTTTTACAAATAATACGGTTACATAACCATAAATTGCCAAAGGGTCAACATAATTTGTAGTTTTTCGAAATGAATATGTAAGATCTTTATTTACAAGTTATAATCATATCAATAAACACTACATTATTTATTGTGCCTTGTAATTTTCTTTCATAAAATAGAGTGAAAAGGAAATACATGGATAAAAGTGTGATAAGATCACACTATATAAAGTCACTCACTATAAGTAAGGTAAAGGGTGGATGTTAAAGAATTAGAAAACAACTATGTACGTGTAAAAGTTTGTTCAATATTTTAGTTCATTTATTAACGTAGTAGTAAGTAATAATATTTGGATTTAACATTGGTTTTGTCTTTTTTAATTTTAGAATAAGATACAAGAGTTGTTAGAGAAATTTATGTCTGAAGGGAATGAGGTTAGTGTAAAAGACATTTGTAATACCGTACTTGGTACACGTTCTGGCTATGTCAAAGGTCTTGGATATGACTTTAAGCCAAATGTTTCAATCTCATCAAATAAATAGTCATTCAATAACTTCAAGAGGAAAACAAGGCGCTTAAGGCTACAGTACAAGAAACCTAAGAAAAAATCGCAAAACATGACATGTTATTCAAAAGATTACTTAACCCAAATTATGTTAGAAATAAAAAGGAAATTAAAGGGTAGTATATCTCTTATACCTTTTTTTTTTCAATTCTTGTTTTTTTTATAATTTAAATTAATACTTTTTCTTAGATTACATAATTGATGAAGATTTTCTTAGATTACATAATTGATGAAGATGTAATTACTAAGTGATTAAGTTATGAACTATAAAGTTATGTGATGTTTGCTTTAGTTAGAACCTATTGTTTCAATACTTACAATATTTTTAGTATATTTAACTAATATTTTTAGATTATATAGGTTTATCGATATGGACAATACTAGGCAGTCGTTCTAGTTATGTTCTATTTTTTTTTGTAATATGAGCATTTATAATTTGTAAACTGGTCTCTTTATTTATTATTTTAATTATAAGAATTATTAAAGTTGTAATTAAAATATTATATATGAAGAATAATCTTTTTGTTGGTATAATTTAATGATGTTTTACTTTTTATATACAATACTTCATATTTTGAATTAATAATACTTTTATACAATTTATTTGTATAATCAATTTAAATAAAAATATAGCGATACAATATATACAATAATAAGGATTAAAATGTAAGAAATAATTTATTCTAAAAATTTATAACATTGGTTAAAACGTAGATAAAAACATTTGGCTACTTTTTATAAAACGTAGCTAAAAATATTTGTCTACATTTTTAGAAACATAGCTAAAAACATTTAGCTATGTTTATGGAATCATAGCCAAAAGTTTTTAGCTAATCGGAAACATAGCTAAAGTGTATCTAAAATTATTAGCGACAATTTATGAAAATGTCACCTATAGTTTTTAGCTAAAAGAATTTGGTGATGTTTTGGATGACGAAACAAAAACGTAGATAAAAACTATATGCAACATTTTTGCACATTTAGCTACGATTTTTTTGTAGCCAAATGTTAACTTTGTTTATAGTGATTGCTCGAGGGTGGGAATCCTTGTTTACAAAGATCAATTGAGTGATTCCCATAAATGTATGAGTTTCCTATTTAAATCTTTGTGCTTGTATCATTCATGATGCTTCTATCTCTTTTTAAAGGTTTATGGTCTAGAGATTTATCATATTAGTGACCTTATCAATGAGATTTTACGCATTCTTATACTTGAAGATCTTGCTTATTATAGTTGTTGTACTAAATATCAGCTTCTGCCTTACTCTATGTTTATTAGAAAAAAATCATCTTTAGGTTAGATGTTAATATAAAAGATATTAAAAACCTAAAGATGTTTATGGCCTTAAAGCCATTCCTTGTTTCCATTATATTTTCATTCGATGCAACTTTGTTTCTTTTGGTAGCCACTTTACCTTTTTGGGTCACGATGATCTTTGGCTTCTTTCCACCCTTATGAAGGGTGAGAGTTTTCATCTTGGTCACTTTATTCTATAAAATACGATAAACTTCAATAGTACTAAGAAAACGAATCAACAAATCCCCTATGCCCTCATCTTCAACTGCATATTTCAACACTTCCACATTTTACTAGTTAATAATGAGTTTGATTTAGACTTTTTGTTTAATTTTGTTACTGATCATTGCATAAGGTATTAGTTTATTAATAAACACATATATCAACAATAACACCAATTATGGCAGTATCAACATCCTGATGTTAAGGCTTTTTTACATGGAACTAGAACTCATGAGCCTCTTTTGAGTCACATTAGTAAGTTGCCTGTGAATGATGATGTTTCCTACTCTAGACCATGTTTTAATTTTACTATCAACTCTTGCATTGATGTACTAAAGGCTTAGTCATAGAGATAGATCAAACAAGATTAAGTTGAGGACTTGTTTACGCTAGTTTCTTCTCAATTAAATGTTCGATTTCCTTTTTATTGCTTCTAAAATATGGGAAAGACTATTAGTGATATTATACTAAATTGGTCATTATATTTGTAAAAAGTGGTTATTATATTCAGGGGGAGTTGTTGTATTTAAAGAGAGCTAGTTTACTTTTTTTGATTTCATTTAGTTAGTTTACTTTGACTTTATATTTGTATTTAGTGGTTAATTTTTTTATGTACATTGGCTCAATGGTAAGAGGCGTGCACTTAAAGTGCAACAAAACCTTGAGGTCTCGCGTTCGAGTGGTGACTCACGCCTAGACCAATGAGGACAATACCGAGGGGAAACCCACCCCGGTGAGGGCCGCCTGGCCCGAGTTCAGGGGTCCCATAATAGGAGATTTGTTGAAGGGTTCTCAATGATAGCTGCTCCTTTGACCAAGTTATTGAGGAAGAATCAGAAGTTTATCTGGACTGATGAATGTCAGAAGAGCTTTGAGGAACTTAAGCGTAGATTGACAAGTGCTCCAATTCTGATTTTGCCTGCAGGAGAGGGAAGTTATACAGTATACAGTGATGCTTCAAGGAAGGGTTTGGGTTGTGTATTAATGCAAGGAGACAAGGTAATAGCTTATGCCTCACGGCAGCTAAAGCCTTATGAACTAAGTTACCCAACCTATGATCTGGAATTGGCAGCAGTGAATTTTGCCTTGAAGATCTGGAGACACTATTTGTATGGGGTGCAGACGAAGATTTTCACGGATCATAAGAGCCTCAAGTATTTGTTAAGTCAGAAAGAGCTGAATATGAGACAGAGAAGATGGTTAGAGTTGCTCAAGGATTATGACCTGATGATTGAATATCACCCAGGAAAGGCGAATGTGGTAGCGAATGCCTTGAGTAGGAAATCCTCTATTGCTCATGTTCAAGCAGTATATCTACCGTTATTGGAAGAAATGGCGAAGCTTAGAATAAGTTTGAAATAGTAGGAACCAGATTGTGTGATTGCAAATTTCAGAGTGAGACTGATACGCAGGGAGAAAGTTAAAGAGTTACAAGCACAGGATGCAGAATTGAGTAAGCTCCGAGAAGAAATTCAGAGTGGTAAGAAGTCTGAGGTAGTAGTGAGGGATGATGGACTTATGGTGGGTGGAAGTAGACTTTGTATCCCGAATGTCAAGGAGGTGATGGATGAAATACTGGATGTGGCACATAATGCACCTTATGCCATGCACCCAGGTAGCACCAGGATGTATAGAGACCTAAAGGAGCATTTATGGTGGAAAGACATGAAGAGAGATGTAGCTGAATATGTTAGCAAGTGTCTAGTGTTAGCCCCTGAGTTTTTTTATTATTGTTAAGCATGATTAGATTGGTTATAGAGTCTTGAGAGGCTAAATTAAGTTGGCATTAATTAGCTTATGGTATTAATTAGGGTAGTTAGCATGAATTAAATTAAAGTAAAGAGTTAGGTGATAAATGCATTAAAGATTTAATGGGCCTTGAACCTAAATAAAGTATGAAAGAAGAAGAAAATAAGTTGGACTTAAGATGTAAATGGACAAGGCTTTTCATGAGAATTAAGTGGGCCTTTGGGCCATAAAGAGGTATGAAAAAGAAAAGGAAATAAGTGGGCTTAAGTTGAGAATGGAAGAGGCTTGGCATTAAAAGACTAATGGGCTAATGGGCTATTGGGCTTAAGTGGTTTAAGTAAGTGTATAAAAGGGAGAATTAAAAGAGTGGGTGTAGGAGAAAGAAGAGAGGTGAACGAAAATTGAAGGAGAAAAGAGAGGGAGAGGTCGTAGGTGGAGAAGAAAAGAGAGAGAAGAAGAAGGCTTGCTAGGGTTTGAGTTTCCAAGTGATCAAGGAAGTTTTTGGAGAAAGTCCAAGAAGGAAAAAGGTGGAGGAGAGTCTAAGCTTCATTTTGATACAAGAAATCCCTTGGTGGGTTGAAGATCCAAGGTAAGTTATTTGTTCAAGATTTAGCTTTTGTTTGGGTTTTGGTTTAGAAAGTTTAGAAAATGGATGGGTTTAGTGTTTCAACCATCAATTTCATGCTTGAAGTCCTTTAGGTTTTCCTATAGGAGTTGTGTTGATTTGGGATTTTTGTTACTCTTGAAGAGAGGCAAGGAAGAGAAGAAGAGCAAGAGGAGGAGCATCCTTAAGCAAGATCTAAGCAAGAATACAAGGTGGGTTTCACTTTTATCTTTATGCTAATAAGTTATAAATGCTATTCAACTAATGTCATTAATGTTTTTCCAACTACTTTTTAAAGTGAGAATTGATTATGCTTTGAATGTTTGAGAAATGTTCTATGATTGTGATTGTGTG
>JAOTBA010000006.1:23349510-23360128 GCA_025629845.1 Erythroxylum squamatum | reverse complement strand
CTTGTGCTTGGCATTCAATGGTTGGAGATGTTGGGTTCTGTGGTTTGTAATTGGAAGCAATTAACCATGGACTTCATCTGGAATAATCAAGCCCGAAGGTTGCAAGGATTGGGTGAACAATCTATTCAGGAGGCAACATTAAAAGAAATCTCAAAAGAGTATCGATGGGGCCAAACATTATTTGCAGTATGCTTCCCTTCAACTACAGAGGACGTCTTACATGGAACAAATTGTGGCTTGGAGCATTCAGATTTGCAGCAGGTATTACAAGAGCACAAAGATGTGTTCCAAGAGCCCTCCTGTGTACCACCTGTGCGTGAAGTAAACCACTGCATTACACTCAAGGAAGGCACTGAACCAATTAACGTACGTCCTTACCGATACGCTTATTTTTAGAAAGAAGAAACCGAAAAGCAGGTGCAAGAAATGCTAAATTCGGGACTTATACGTACTAGCATTAGTCCATTTTCGTCGCCAATTTTACTCGTTAAAAAAAAAGACTGTAGTTGGCGATTTTGCACGGACTACCGCGCACTGAATAATGCCACCATCAAAGACCGTTTCCCCATTCCAACAGTGGAAGTGTTGAAGGCATTTTTATCATTAGAATTAATAACATTTTCTCTTAATTTCTGGATTAATTATTGGGTCTTATACATATTTTTTCTACAAAATTGTTTAGTTTATCTTAATCTGCATTTATAATTGTCATGTTTAATTTGTAGAAAATGAGCTTGATTTTAATTATAAAAGACCACAACAGTCTAAGGAAAACGTGGGTAGAAACAGCAGTCCAAAACGGCAAGTAAAAAAAAAAAGAAAGAAGAAGAAGAGCAAATTAAAAAGCAAAGAAGGCAGCTGGTTATTTTAGAAAGACCAAACAAAATGGACATATGAAGACAAGAGGAAAATACAGCAAGAAAATCACGCATGCAGACATTAGATGGAGCAAATAAAATTGTCGAAGAAAGAAGCACGCATGGACAAGAGCTTAGGCGTTAACTCGGGAAAAGAAGAAAACAACAAAAATGAGGGAAGCTCCACCGAAAACACTGACTTTTCACTTGGAAACTCTCCACCACGCATGCAAGGAGGACAGCTCCAAGATACATCGAAAATCATGCATGCAAAGAGACAATTCATTGGACAAAACTACCAATCACGCACAAGACCAGGGGGCTCCATTTTTCAGCATATTCACGTTACAAAGGGGGCTGGATATCTATCACTAGGAGAGACCCACCACCAAGGTGAGAAGGAACAAAAAGGAGGGGGCTCCAAGACCAAGACTGACGCACTTAGCCACTCTCCATTAAACCAATTTTCTACTCACTTTACAAGGGGGAAGCAACAACGTTACAAGGATTTTGGGGGGCTCCATTCTCTCCACTCACTTGATTATTGGAGGGCTCCATTATTCACTCATGGGAAGAGCATCATCGTTACACAAAAAAGGAGAGGGGCCACTCTCCATTTAATTTGAAAATTCTCTCTACTCACTCTTAAATGAAGCACCAACGACAACTCTTCAATTTTTGGCTCTTAACATTCACGCAGCAAGGGGCCACTCTCCACTAAGAACTCTCCAGCACATTCACACACAAGTGGGGGACGTGAGCAGCAAATTAAAGAAAACACCAAGGGGGCTCCATCCTCTGGACATTTTTGAGGCCACTCACGTTGCAAAGGAGAAAAAGCAAGGAGACCCATCAACGAAATTCACCAAAAGGAGGGTGCAGTTGGAAAAACAGACCTCCAACGCAGACCAGGAGCTCCAGTTAACACTCATCAGGGGCAGCGCAACGCATGTAGAAGGAGACGCAACATTAGAGGGAGACCCGAAACTCATTAAATTTCTGTTCTATTATTTAATTTCTCCTAATGTCGTCGGCTGAGCATAATTTTTGTGGTTTTTATCCTATCATGAGTGAGTAGTTTTCTTAAAGTTTCAAGGTTGGGCTGAAGCTTTTAGCTAATTTTATGGACTAGATTTCGGTTGATTTATTTGTATGAATTTTTTGTTTTGATTTCTCTGTTTTGAAATTGATTTTGGTGGTATTGTGTTTGGCCAACCATTACTTGACGTTAGTTGTTAATTGAAGAACCGATAGGTGAAAATCAATAACGGAACTCCAAACAGAGAACTTATAAATTTCATATTTAGACATAAACTGAATTTATGAGAAAAAATCAGGTTAGCAAAAAACTTAATGGGTTATGCTTGATTGCTAGTTTACGATAATAAATTAGGATTATTGCATAATACTCCTTTGATACCTTGAAAAATGATCTAAGAAATTCTAGGCTCAACCTTCTATCAACCAAAAATTCGCCTAATAAATTGACCCAAGTAAAGTCCATAAAATACACTAAAAGTGGAACCATCCTTGAAGCTTACCTTCCATTCGAATTAAACCCCTAGAGATTTTTGCATTTTTCTTTAGCTTGATTTTA
Source organism: Erythroxylum squamatum (assembly GCA_025629845.1). NCBI lineage: Eukaryota > Viridiplantae > Streptophyta > Magnoliopsida > Malpighiales > Erythroxylaceae > Erythroxylum > Erythroxylum squamatum. Next base: position 23,357,674 of record JAOTBA010000006.1, on the reverse strand, counting down.
TTATTTTTGCTAGTTAAATTTCTTATTTTAATTCCCTATTTTTACACAATCGCTAGTCCAATTAATTGAGTGATCCAAGCCTGGTAGTTACACAATTACTCCCTGTGGGACGATATTATACTGTACTACTTGAGACCCGTGAACTTGCGGAACCCCATCAAACATCGGTGTGTATTAGTTGTAGTTTTCGTGAGGCTCTCCAAGTTGATGTAGACAAGGATCTTCTGTTTTGTTTACCAAGTTGACAAGCATAACAATTTCGCAACTGATCAGCAAACATCGGTAAGCCTCTTGCCATGTTGGTTTTTTTCATTTCCAGCATTCTTTGAAGATGACAATGCCCAAGCCTTTTGTGCCAAATTTTAGTGGTACTGTCTTCACTGTAATAGGCTGTTTGCACCTCCATTGTTGGATCAAATGAGAAACTTTTACCTCTCATTTTAACCCTTAATGTCTCCTTTCCCGTGGAATCATGGATAAAACAATATTGGTCTTCAAATGATACTTTAAATCCTTTTTCAATTAGCTGACCTACACTCAGCAGATTTTGGTCAATATCAGGTACATAAAGAACATCATGAATTGTTTTTGTACCTGACCTTGTTATGATTGTCACAGTTCCTTTTCCTTCTGCAGAAATATAGCCACCATTCCCTATCTTGACCTTCTTAACTTCAGTGGGCTTCAGCTCTTTGAAAAGAGTCTTGTCATATGGCATATGATTTGTACAGCCGCTGTCAATCAACCAAGATTCTGAAGGACTCTTGACTGAGAAACAAGTTGCCACAAAAATCTGATCTTCATCTTCATCTTCATCTGCGATATGGGCATCATCAACTGCTTGTTTTTGAACTTGACTCTTGCAAACCACTACTTCATGACCATGTTGCTGGCACTTGGTGCATTTTGCATCAGGCCTCCACCAACATTTAAAAGGTGGATGTCCTGTTCTTTTGCAATGTTGACAAGGTGGATAGTTGCTTTTCTTCGAATTTTCGCCTTTGCTTTGATTCTGGTGGTCTGTTGCATTTTCATTGGTTGATGTTTGATTTTTCTTGTCAGATTTCCTTTTGTGCTTTCCAGCTTCCTGATGCTTAGCTTGAAGAGCTCCTTCAACTGAACGATTTTGTCTCATAAGCCTCCGTTTCTCTTGAGCTTGTAAAGCATTGTGCAATTCTGCCAAGGAAATTTTTGAAAGATCCTTGGTATTCTCCAAGGTTGTAATGGTTGCTTCGTATTTTTCAGGAACTGTAACAAGAATTTTTTCAACAATTCTTGAGTCAGTAAACTTTGAACCAAGAAGTCTTACCTTGTTAGCAATGCTTAGAAGCTTGTCTGAGTATTCTTTGATCGTTTCTGAGTCATTCATTTTCTGTAGTTCGAATTCTCTGATTAAATTCAGAACTTGCATTCCTTTGATTCTTTCATTGCCAGCATATTCTTCCCGAAGATAATCCCATATAGCTTTTGCCGTTTTGAGTGACATTATTATGGTGAAGATCATTGATGACACTGCGACAAACAAGCATGCTTTGGCCTTCGACTTCTTCATCTTCTTCTCCTTGTCTGTTTTGATTTGTGCCAAGGTGGGGTTGTTCGGAAGTGCTGGTATGTCATAATCCTCTTCCACTGCTTCCCAAACGTCCAAAGCTTCCAAGTATTCTTCCATACGAACTGCCCATATCTAATAGTTGGTTCCGTCAAATTCTGGTGGAGCAATTGATGAAAAACTTCTCTCATCCTCCATAGTAATATTCACAGATTCCTTAAGAATATGCTCTGATACCACACTGTAGGTTTAGAAAAACAGAATCTATGAAATTTTAATGAGAAAACAGAGGAAAACAGAGAGAGGGACTATTGAAATGCACCAGAAAGATTTCACAAAAGAGGATGATATTATTGAACTTTCTCTTACGCTTATATAGCTAAAACAAGAAACAGAAAAACAAATCGTGTGCTACAGATAAGGCCATGATACAACAAACATAGCAAAAGAATTAGTCATACTTTTAACTGATAGCTGTAAAGTAAAAGTAAACTAGTCACGTGCAGTAAACAAAGCAGATATTTAACACTACTTATCTGCAGGATTATGTTGTTGGCACTGTTTATGATTCTTTTTATAATAGTGATGGTACTGTTCACTATGCCTTGTTTGCAATTTGTGATCCTTTATCATTTGAGGATGCTGCTCATGATGATTATTGGGTGAAAGCCATAGATGATGAGAATCATGCTATTGAACATAATAGTACTTAGGAGCTCACTACACTGCCTAAGGAAAAGAAACCAATTGGTGTTAAATTAGTGTACAAGATTAAGTACAAACCTAATGGAGAGTTGGATCGCTTCAAAGCTCACTTGGTAGCTAAAGGTTACAAGCAAAAGTCAAGTATTGATTATTTTGAGGTGTTTGCTCTTGTTGCTGAACTTGATACTATGATATTATTACTTTCACTTGCTGCCCAAAATAGTTGGAAAATATTCCAAATGGATTTAAAGTCTGCATTTTTTAATGGTACTCTTGAGGAGGAAGTGTATGTTGAACAACCTGTAGGTTATATTAAGAAGGGGGAAAAAGACAAGGGCTATATGTTGAATAAGGCCTTTCATGGATAAAAACAAACGCCTAGGGCATGGTATACTCGCATTGATTCTTATTTTTTTAATCATAGCTTTCAGAGGTGTCCTTATGAGCATACTTTATATATCAAATCTAATCCACTGGGTGATCTTATCATTGTATGCTTGTATATGGATGATTTAATTTTTATGGGGCAATAATCCAAAATTGTTAGTGAGTTTCAGGGAGGCTATGATTTCTTAATTTCAAATGATTGATATGGGCTTGATGTCTTACTTCCTTGGTATTTAGGTGAATCAAACATATGCAAGGATTTATTTCCTAGAAAAAGTATGCATTTGATATTTTGAAGAAATTTACGATGGAGTCGTGCAACCCTATTTTGACCCCTGCTGAAGACAGATTGAAGCTTGTGAAAGATGGTAGCGGTGAATTAGTTGATGCAACCAATTACAAGAAATTAATTAGGAGTTTGCGTTACTTAACTGCTACGAGGCTAGATATCATGTATGATGTTAGGATAATTAGCAGATTTATGGAGAGTCCTTGTCAATCTCACTTGTAGTCAGCTAAGCGTATCTTGAGATACATTAAAGGTACACTTAGTGGTGGTATTTTCTAATCCTGTAGTAATGATGTAAAGCTTGTTGGATATACAAACAATGATTGGGCAGGTAATGTTAAAATGAGGAAGAGTACTTCTAGTCTTGTTTTTCATCTTGGCACTGGAGTGTTTTTGTGGTCATCTAAAAAGCAATAGGGGGTTGCTCTCTCTATCACATAAGCAGAGTATATTGTCGTAGCATGTTATGCTACTCAAGTAGTTTGGTTGCAAAGAATACTTAGTGAGTTGAAACATCAACAAATCAAGCCTACAAAGGTTTTTTGTGACAACAAGTTGGCAATTGCAATGACAAGGAATCCTGTGTTCCATAGTTCATCAAACATATTGACATTAAGTATCACTACATTCGAGATTACTCATCTAAAGAGCAAGTTGCAAATATCTTTACAAAGTCATTGAAGGTATATGTGTTTTTGAAGCTCAAGAGGGTGCTTGACATGGTGAAGCTTGAAGACTTGGTTTAAAGGAGGCGGAATTAAACCAAGTTGGTTAGGTGTCATTTATCTATTGGTTATATTTGTATGTGTGTTTGCATAAAATTAAGCCTTTATTTAACCTAGGTATATATAAGTTAAGTGTGTACCTTACGGTAAAAAGAAGAAAAAAGGTCAAAACAAAAAATTATTTGGTGGTGTGTTAATGTAAGGCGAGTTACGATTGTGATGGTCTTGGTTTGATAAATCACGTTAGATTTATGGGTATTTAAAGTTACTTCATATAGTGATATAGTATATATATTAAACGATTAGCTTAGTACAAACAAGAGTTTATTAGTTTATACCATATAGTTAATCAGTTGATTATAATTTTTGTGATAACAATGTAAAGACATTCTTTATCTTATATATATTTATTTCATTAACTAATATATAAGATAAATAATGTGATAAATATATATTGTAAATAAGATTATGATATGATTGAAATTTATATTGCATTTATATGTCAACCATAATTTATTCATAATTATTATTATATTAAAACTAAACAATAATGGAGTGTAACCAGGTAAGAATTTACAACTAACGAGAAGTAACAACTGGACAGTTTTTTGAAAATGAAACTCGTGTTTATAAAAGATGTGACTTGAAAAAATAACTAGTTTTGGGTGACAACGAAATGCACAGAGTTGTCGCTAATCATGAAACTTTAGATTGCTGCGAAAGAAGCATTACAGTCGCATACAAGAGAACACTCGGGGACTAGAAGTTTAGAAGGTTTCAATATGAAATATTCTCGATCATTTGCTCCAGAAAACAATTAGATTACTTATACCCCGTATTCAGAAGCAACTACTATGAGCCAATATATGCTGCATCTTGATCTGAGCCCTGAGAAGATTCTGATCAAAAGAATTGGTATCTAAATCTATTTACCGGACACAATGTAGCAGAGGTTGCTGTGAAGACGGTTCAACAACTGCACCCCCCCCTGATAATCCACCTAGAAGAACGTTAACAAATGCACTTTTTAAGGTTGGGATACTAGGAACATACTCGAGCTCTTTGCCGCTCCTGCTCTTCTGACGTCGCAACTTGATATTTCAAGTCTCTTTCTGCCAAACATCTTTTGTATGGTACAAACCCCTTTGCATTAATCATCATAGCAGCTCTTTCCACGGAAACAGGACGTTGATATTGAGACTCAAAGGCTTCCAAGTTTTTCTCCCTGTTATCGACTCCACTAACTGACCCAATACTTGAACCTGTGCATGATCTTTCATTAGGAACTTCTTTCTCTTTAGGGCCATTCTTCCACAGAAACATGCGCAACTATGAAGTTTTGATCAGCTGATGTGCCGTTTACAAATGACAGACCACCACCAAATACCATGGATGGTAGGGACGATATCTTCTCTAAGGTGTTTTCAGTAAGTGATTCTGCAGATTGGAAAACTGGAGCACCCAACAAAAAGGTGGAACTGATATTAGCAGTTCCAAGCGATAACTCCATGTCTAATGCTTCCCTTGCAGATGGCCGAAAATTCTTCAAATTGTTATCAAAATTCTCTCTACTGCTCATACATGTCAACTGGAAAACACTGTCCGTACTAGGAACTGATGATTTGTGGGAATTCATTACCACAACCTTCTTTCCAAAAAGCTTAATACTTGCAAAAGTAGGTTCTGTAGTCGAATCTCTTTCAGTATGTACATCCACTTTTGAACCAAACTCAATACTTCTGGACATTTACATTAGAAATATCAGAATCAAAACATCAGCATTGAAGCAAATCTACAATTACAACAAACATAGGTAATCAAGTTGGACCTCAACATGAAAGTTCATCTTACATTATGGGATAATTTCTGCAGGAATGAACCAGTAGCTAATGAGTAAGATCTTTTGTCCTGCTCGACAGGAGAGTTTGAAGTTTCCATTCGATCTTTCTCAATAGGTGACAAACCATTAGAAAGCATGTCAGTTGTGCATGAAGTAGGTGAAGAACATCGAATCTGTTGTTCTGATATAGCAGTTTCCGAACAGTCTAAAGCAACTGCTGACAAAACTGATGTAGGAGACTGGTTATCCATTTCAGAGACCTTCAAATTAGGAGATGCAAATCTCTCCAATTGACTTGAAATTAATTTTTCCTTCACAACATCAACTGATTTACGGGGATAAGGATGCATGGGTTTCCTCTTTGGACGAGGAGGAGGAATCTCAATTGGTTTGACGCAGCTCCCAGTAACATCACTAGACTCCCTAACAACCTGGAATCAGAGAGAGATAATCAGGACTCTAAATAACCACACACACCCCGCAAAAAAAAAGGAGGTTTTTCCTTCTTCGGAATAGATATAAGATCATGCTTATGTTATAAGGAATTGGTATCTTGAATCAAGTAATAAACCTTCGAAAAGAACTTTTGAGCATGGCTTCTAATTTGGACAGCAGTTTTGGTGCTTACATGTTCTGCATGAAGAGAATAGCAATTTCAACAAACCATAGTATCATCTGAGAAGCACTCTGGTAGCAACGATATGAAATTAAACTTACCTTGTATTTTACGCCAGCCACGACCATAGAGCTTTAGAGCTTCAAGGAATTTCTGATGCTCTTCTTCTGTCCATTTTTCCCTTTGTTTTGTCATAGTATAAGGTTTTCTCACCTTTCAAAATAGAGAAAAGAGGTATGACTCAGAACAGCTCAGTAATGGCAAATGTGAAAATTGTCAAGATTTACAAATTTCGGAACCTTGGGCACATGATCACCAAATGGGTAAAACTCCTGCATCTGGCCAAAAGACTCGGCTTGTTCATTGTCATCATGAGAGGAATTCTCTGCTTCGGCAGAGGTGTTTGGCTTTGTCTCTCCAGATTGCCCCTATACTCACAATTTTAAAAATGAGCCTGTATTCACACTACCACTGGAGAATTGTCTACAAATTAAAATTTAACTCTTAACCAAACAGCATTAAATCATGAAAAGTAAAAGACTTCTTAGCTATTCTTTTCAAAAACATAAATTGCGCTAACACAGAGATTCAATTTCTAATGTAAAAACATACAAGCGTATGCGTAACAACACACCAATTCCCATAAAATCAATTGATAACCACAAGAACTACAGTTGCTCTCTACTGAGATATAGGATGAAAACAAAATAGAAGAACGAATTAAGTATAGGCTTCAGTAGATTAGAAGTAGATCACCAAAATATGTCTCCTCCTTGCCCATTGTCTTCTTTTTTTTTTTTTTTACGTATGTTGGTTAGTCATATAATAACTTTCAACCTGAAATAATAAATATCTACTAAGTCTGACTTAAAGTACAGATGGTCATACAAATCTGGTTTCAGAATAGAAACTACGAATACATAGCCAAACACGAATGGATATAAAATGAATAAACCAATAACACAATAACGAAACTTTCCTTTTTGGTAAAAAATCAAATAATTCAATATCATTACTGAGAAACTACCTGTGTAGACATTGAAGGCCAAGATACAAATCCTTCAAGCAATGCAGCCAAACTGAAACTGCCTTTTTTTTCACTCTGAAAAGTCAAATACAGAACAAATCTTTGTTAAACTCGATTTTCTCTTACACAGGAAGAACAGCACTATTATTTCTAATCCTTATTTGTTTAAATTTATTTATACGATATAGCAGATCAATTAGAAACTCACCAGAAAGTATGTGATTCTAAGTGAAAGAAGAAGCAAAGCTACAGATAGCTTCCCCCCGTGCTTGACTATCTTGTTACTCTAGAAACATTTAACAGATTCTTCTCCGATGAAGAGTAGAGCTAAGTGGAAGTGAGAGAGAAGATTCTTCTGTTTCTAAAATTTTTTTTTTGGAGAAAGTTGTTTCTAAAATGACTAACGAAGAAGAAGAAGAAGAAAAGCAAGAATTGATATAAACAGAGCAGGGTTTGTTTTGTGTTATTTTGACTTCAAAAAAAGAAAAACACATAGCATGCCACGTCAGACCAATACAGATTACGTTATAAAATTTTGATTTTCCATGGAAAATTCCAGAAGGTGCTCCGTGGAATCTTGTGGCTGAGAATGGATGCGAGCCCCGACACCCGGCGTCTTCTCGTGCCGTGCCACTATCCCCAAACAAAACAAAGAAGATAGATGTTTTAAATGTTTAATTTCCCCAGATTTTAGGTATTTCTTAAAAGTAAGTATAAGATTATTATTCCCCAATATATGTAGTATATGAACGATAAGAAGACCCCACTTCAATTTGTTTGGAACTCTATCCTCTGGACTTTCGTTTTACAATTATTTCCCACTATCCAAGATATTTTTAAGTTGACGTTACACATGAAATTGATGAGGCTCTGATAATTTGCAGATTTTTTGGTTCCAAATATCAACATTACTTGAAGAAAAAGGAAGCTTAGGGGGTGTTTGTTTCTCTTTTTATTTTTGATTTTCTGTTTTTGTTTTCAAATTCGATAAAAAATCTTGTTTGTTTGAGTTTTTAGTTTTTGTTT
>JAOTBA010000006.1:23287186-23298337 GCA_025629845.1 Erythroxylum squamatum | reverse complement strand
ATTCAATTCCAATTCTAATTCCATTCATTACATTCAATTCCAATTCCAATTCAATTGAATTCAATTCCAATTCAATTCAAAACATACTCCAACATACTCCAACAATTTGCAATTCCAATTCAATTCCAATTCCAATTCAATTCAATTCAATTCCAATTCAATTCAAAACATACTCCAACATACTCCAACAATTTGCAATTCCATTCCAATTCCAATTCAATTCAATTCATTTCCAATTCAATTCAATTCAATTCCAATTCAATTCAATTGAATTCAATTCCAATTCATTTCCAATTCAATTCAATTCAATTCCAATTCAATTCAAAACATACTCCAACAATTTGCAATTCCATTTCAATTTCAATTCAATTCAATTCAATTCCAATTCAATTCAATTCCAATTCAATTCAATTCAATTCAATTTAATTCAATTCCAATTCAATTCCAATTCAATTCCAATTCCAATTCAATTCAATTCCAATTTCAATTCAATTCAATTCAATTCCAATTCAATTGAATTTAATTCAATTCAATTCAATTCCAATTCAATTCAATTCCAATTCAATTCTAATTCAATTCCAATTCCAATTCCAATTCCAATTCCATTCATTCCATTCAATTCCAATTTCAATTCCAATTCAAATTCCATTTCCATTTCCATTTCCATTTCCATTTCCATTCAACCAATTTTTAATCCAATTATAAAATTAATTTTCAATCCAATTCAAAAATTCAATTCCAATTCCAATTTCTAATTCCAAAATGCAAAATGCAAAATGCAAAATGCCAAAATCTAATTCCAACTCCAAATTTAATTTTCGATGCAATTCCAAATGTTATTCCAATTCAAGTACCACAGATTCCAAATTAAATTTCCAATTCCAAAATGCTAAAATTTCCACTTCCAAATTCCAATTCAAAATTGCTAAAATCCAATACCAACATTCAATTTCAAACTTCCAATTTCGGTTGACACTTGAATCTTGATAACTCACAAATCACACCAATGACCAATCCCAAATCACAATTTCGGTTGAACCGAAATCCTCCATAACTCCAACATTTTCATCATCCACAACTCCACAACTCCAACATTTCCAATCCACAACAAAAAATAAAATTCCATTTACCAATTACCAGTGAAAAACACACACTGACACACCCAAAAATTTTTGAAGGACGTCGGGTTCGGGTCACTGGGTCTTGTGACTATCGGCGGTATTGCGAGTTGCGAGTTGCGACTAGGGTCTTCGGTGTGCCGGCGACGAGGAGGACGACGAGGCGAGAAGCCGGCGACAAACCACCGACGATGACGACGAGACTGGAGAACAAAGCACCGGTCGAAGAGGAAGGAGGACGACTGGAGACCACGTCGACGGCGAGGAGATGGCGAGACGAGATCCGAGGAGGGAGGAGCAGCGGCGATGGCGAGGAGAAGAAGGAGAAACCGAAGAAGAGAGAAGAAGACTCCAGAAGCAAGGTCGGGGGGGGGGGTCGGATTTTTAGGGTTAAAGTTTTAAATTTTGCAAAATGGTCCCTGGCCTTTTTTTTCCCGGATTTGTCCGAAACTTTCCAGAATTTATGGTACCGGCCGGTACCGACCGAAAATGGCTGGTATTGGCCGAAATTTTTGCCCGGTATACTTGTGCCTGGTTCGGTACCGGATTCCAGTCGGAACGGAACGTTCCGGCTGGTACCGTCCGGTACGGAACGGTATTCGGGACATTGATCTCAACTAAAGAAGGTGGAGGGTGAAGGGAGGGAGCGCAGATAACGGTAGAGTTGAAAGGAATAAATATTCAGTTGACAACTTGCTCATAACACCAATAGTAGGCTCGGCTTTGGACAAGAGTAGACAGGGCATTTGCTCAGGTGCACTCTCATAAAAAGTAACAAAAATGTCTCTACTTTATTTTTTTATTTTTTATAAAATTTATTTTTGACATTTATAAAGAATAAAAAGAAACAAAATAGGTCTTTTTTTTCTTTACCCGAAGTTTACAAAATATTGAGAACGAACATGACCAATAGAACATTAGATCCATGATTATGAACAACAAATGAGAGCAAATATCAAACACAATGACAAGGCAAAGAAAGTCAATTCTGAGTCCAGATCCTCTGTCCAGTTTTATGGTGTCTTATTCTGTCTCATGAATCTCAGCCATTCATTTATGTGAGTCCTGTGTTTATTTATGCGGAGCTTACACAGGCCTCATAAGTGAATGACTGAGATTCATTGGATAGAATAAGACACCATAAAACTGGACAGAGGATTTTATCTTGTCAATTCCCAAAAGTAACATGGCAAGGCAAAGAAACTAAGTTTCATGACAAGGCAGAGAAAGTCAATTCTAGGTTGTGCTTTATATTTTCGCAAATAAGAGGGAAGTGGGTTGGTTCGATATTTTTTCCATGGCAAAAATACAAATTTGCCCCTAGTTTTCTGTTTGTATATTTTTTTTAATACAAGGGAACATCAATCCATTAGCTTAAGGTTCTGCTGTACATTGCGCCTTATCTGTCCCTCTGATAGAGATCCCAAGTAGGCAGCGAAGGCTCTTGAAGATAATGAATACCTGGGTGGGCCTTGATGGCTAGGGTGGTTAGGTTATTGGCGGTCTGATTTCCTTTACGGTGCACGTTTTGGATGTGAACTTCCTACTTTCGGTTGAGCAAATTGCGGATACCTGTCAACAAGAAATGATATGGATTAGTTATGGTAAGGGGAGCAGAGAGAATGTTAATGACTTCTAAAGAATCCACTTCCGAGATAGTCGGTCTTACTTGTATTATTAAATCCAATAACATAAAGACGGAACATAGTACGAGATAATTGTGCTGGTGAAATGGAAGGGAACAAAATCTCTTATTCCTAGATGCCCTGTTACCTCAGTTCCGTCGAATCTCATCAACCCAATTTTGATTACTTATTGCAACGAATGAACGACATTAATTTTAGAATTGGAAACAGAACATCTGTTACAAAATTTAAATTTGTATCATTAAATTAATTATTTAATATTTAAATAAATATTGTATATCTTTAAATAAGTTTAGAGTTTGTTTTTTGTTTTTTAATTTTTAAATTTAAGAAAAAATTATTTGTTTAAGTTTTTGATTTTAATTTCTTTCCGTTTTCAAAATTTTTAAAACCATAAAAAGTAGATTTTATTTTTAAATCTAATTTATTATTAATTAAATATATATTTTTAATTTTATAATTTAATATTAAATATTTAACTATTAAAATTAATTATTAATAAAATTTTTGAATAATTTAATTTTATTTAATAAGTGTAATTAAATTAAATAAACTTAATAATTATTAGTAAATAAAATTAAAATTTATAATTAAAATTGATTTAATAATCAAAATATATTTAAAGATAAATATTAATTTATCAATTATTTATTTTAACAAAATAAAATAATTTTATTGATGAAATAAAATTAATTAATTAAAATATTATCTTTAAGTTTTGTTTAATATATAATTTTATTAGTAATAAGAATATAATTATATTAATATTAATTTTGTTTTTATTTGAGAAAATATAAATTAAAAGCACAAAATAGAATTTAAAAATCACTTTAGTTTTTACCCTACTTTTTTAAAGAAAGAAACATTTTAAAAAGAATAGTGCCGACGACGCTCCGCAAGTTGAGGGGACTCAAACGTATGAAGTTGGAACACGGCTTTGTTCTTTGGGGAAAAGGAAAGCACATCCACCTGGTTCCTCTTCTCTCATCCTCGAAGCAGAGACCGGCTTTGCTAGGCAGTAGAGTGGAAGACTAAGACGATGGCGGCATCAATGAGATTGAGCAGTGTTCGGTTACGAAAATTGAATGATAAAACAGTGAAAAAAACAGCGGTGCTGTACCATTATCCATGTCCAGACGGTGCTTTCGCTGCATTGGCCGCCCATCTGTACTTCTCCGCCGCTTCCATTCCTGCACTCTTTTTTCCCAACCCCGTCTACTGTCCCATCACTCTTGACCAACTTCCACTTCACGAACTCTCTCATGTTTATCTTCTTGATTTCGTTGGTCCCCCTGGTTTTTTGCACCAACTCTCCTCCAACCTTCACAGGTTTCTAACATTCCTTTCTTTCCCACACTTGTTTTTTTCCATCTTTTTTTCTTTACTGTTATTGATGTTGCCCGTTTCTGTGATTTGTTGTATAAATTTGGTTTCTTTTTGGATGTATGTGTAGGGTGGTTGTACTGGATCACCACAAAACGGCGCTGGAGATGTTCCAAACTTCGTTTGGTGATAATGTTAGTAGAATCATAGACATGGATCGAAGTGGGGCTACTATTGCTTATGATTATTTCAAGCAAAAGCTCTCCAGGTTTGCTGATGTTGATCACAGTCGTCGTGTTATCAGTGAATTCGTGCGTGTTAGGCCTCTTTTTGATTACATTGAAGATGGGGATCTTTGGAGGTGGAGACTTGAAGACAGCAAAGCTTTTAGTAGTGGATTGAAAGATCTGAAAATTGAATTTAGCGTTCACTTAAACCCTTCCTTGTTTGACCAGGTAATGTTTTTATATACCTTCTTCAATGTTTTCTCACAATCTTTTTGGTTGTGGCCTATACTGTTTTAGCATTTAGAAATATGAATTTTGTTTCCACTACAGCAGAAAATAAGTAAAATTTGATGTTTCACTCTGAATAAGTTTTTACCTTTATAGTTTAATAACCACTCATGCTTTTGACAGTATGCAAGCAAATATAAAGAACTCTGTTAGAATTATCAAGTGATTTTAGTTTGTCATTCAAGAATTTTATAGAACATCAGCGTCAAGGTCTAACTTCATCCAAATGACTAAAAATAATTGCACTGGCTCTGGGGGATATTAACAGTTATTTAGATCACGGAAAAGCTGTCGAAAGAGCATAATGCAGAACTGTCTATTTCGCTTGATCTTTGTAATTTTGAAGAAGTATACGTTTGCTTTACAAATAAGCATTATTAGCTCTATTTGATTCTTTTTCTGTCTTCTACTATCCATGGTCTCTATTAGCGGGCACGTGGTAGGTATCTCTGTCACATACACAACGTGCATACAGCTTGCTCCTTTATAACAAGTTCTTATGTTTCTAAAAAACTCTAATGTTTGTGTTTCTGCTTGTGAACAAGTTATTATTTTCAATTTTGATGGTTCTTGTTATGTAAACTGCTAGTAATCTAAGTCTGACTTTTCTTTCAGTTACTATCTTTGGACTTGAAGTCTATTATTGATCAAGGAATGTTGAGCTTGTCAACCAAACAGAAGCTGATAGATGAAGCCCTTGATCAGTCATTTGAAATTGCACTTGGTGGGGGAGCTTTTGGAAACTGTCTGGTATTGTGCATGCTCTTTCTTTATGTTTTTTAACTTAAAATGGAACAGTCCAACATGCATAATTACATTAAAGAGGGAGGAGATATAGTAGCATAAATTGAAAATATATGTAGTCTATAGAGGTTTGTCTCCTAACAGGAGCCTAAGTTCTCTTCCAATGAAGATAGATTTTTGGTTCAATTCAAGACCTAGGTGAGGAACAATCCAATTGACAAAAGCCCTTGGTCTTATTTTGGTAAATAAGAATCAAAGAGAAGATATTGGAATTGATCTGTTAGATACAATTTGAGAATTTCGTTTACTCACCATGCACATGAAATCAAGTATCAAAGGGATCTTTATCCTTGACGATCTATATATATTCTATTGATTACCATGTACCTAAAATTTTAAGGAATGAGAACTAATTCTGCTTCTGTAGTAAAGAAAAGCCGCTGAGTCAACACCAGAATTGACAAATATAAGGAATGAGTAAATTTGAATGCCAGCTTTCATGTGTTTATAACCTCAAAATAACACTTGTAAAAGCAACTTATTCTACTGAAAATCAATGGTTCAAATCATCCTTATCTCAATATGGTGAACATGCTAATTGCTAGTCAATGTCATAAATATATGACATTTTGCAGTTGCTCTCTAGCATTAATGGATGGAAGAATGTAGAAATTTAGGTGAAAAGCAGCTAGGAATTGGTTATTTGACTCAATATTCATCAGTCTGTCAATTAATAACATCTCATAGTTCGATTTTACTCTTAGACAATGTTGGACTGGATATGGAAATTTGGTCAACTATGTGCCTGTCAGATAATTTCTTGCTTGTCTATTTCCACTCTAATCAAAATCTGCAAAATGAAAGCTGCAAAGGGTTTCTAATTTTTGTAGTTGGATCAATACTCATCGTTACTTCTAAATAAGTATCCAATGATGAAAGAAAATGACATTAGCACTTATAGTTTTCATATGTTGATGTGCCTTTTGCAATATGTCTCAAAATATTCCTATTTTCTCTTATGTCATTCAGGAATAAGTTCATTTTGTTTTTTCTCCACTAAGCTCTTATTGTAGATATCTAAACATAAACAAGCACGACCAAGCTTATGGGTGCAGTAAACTGTGTTTGGTCTCATTAGATACTTTCAGGTTCTCGAGATGTGGAACCTTGTAGTTAAAATGATGTTGATGACATAATGTCCTTGTGGTGTTGTTTTGAGCTTCTGCTGTAAATTGTTGTGTAATTATTCTTCCTTCAAGAAGGCTGTGTTTTTAGTCAGGTGATTTTTGACTGTAAAGCCAGTATGGAGAAGCTTTCAAAGCTTATACTTGATCCTGTTAATTGTAGGCTGCCAATGCAGATTCAATCTCAGTGTTGAGGAGTGAACTAGGACACCAATTAGCTGCAAAAAGCTGTAGTCTAAACTTGAGGTTTGTCATTTTCACATCTCAAATTAGATACCCTTTTATTTCTTGATTTATTTTGCTTATTTCATTTTCACTTTGTTGTTAAACGCATCTGTAATTCTTATATTTCCAACTATTTGTTCTTTCCATGGTTTGATTCTAGCATTCTTGATAGCATGCATGAACGTGCTACATATAATAAGTTATTATTGAAAGCTTATTCCAAAATGGAACAAAGATGAATGATTTTTATAACGTATTAGAGTTACTGTACTTCAATCATCATGCTTTCATTATTGAGGATATCTTTGGTATGAAGGTACGACAAACAAGATAGAAAATTTTGAAAATTCAAGGTAGGCCTTGTGTTGCGATTCTGACCTCCAAACGGAACACAAAAGATGCAATAAAATCCTTGAATTTCATGTACAATTGCTCCTCGATAAGATGAAGATGTAGGATAAAGCTGTTTGTAGAACTTGAATTTGATTTTGATGTGGTTTTGGCATGTAGCTTGAATATTTTAGGAGAAAATTTTGGCTGAATATGGGAATGGCTTGAAGCCTGGATTTTTGGTCTTAAATTAAGCTACTCTTGTTCCAATAAGATGTTTCTGTTCAGATTAAGAGGTCCATGTGATACAAAATCGAAGTTAGTTGTAGGACGGATTCTATTTGTTGCCTGCAGTTTTCCCTATGGTGACTGAGTCATGTTTTATGTTCTTAGTTCTATTTCAACTTTGTTTCCTGAAGCACCAAAAAGGAAAAATTTCCATCTAGGCATTATTCACCATATGTTTTCCTTGTTTTATTACCTTAGGGGAATTGGAGCTGTTGTATATAGTGTTCCAGAGCTTGAAAATGATCAATTACTGAAAATTAGTCTAAGGAGTTTGGATGATGAAGACACGATACCGATTTCACAGGTTTGATTTTTGAACTTTGACATTTCTAATTTGTTATCATGCATAACATTTATATGTTTTTATGGTTTACTGTTAGGAATTTGGAGGTGGTGGACATCAAAATGCCAGTTCCTTCATCATAAGCATTGAAGAGTTTCATCGTTGGAAAGTCAACAGAAACACTTTGCTATAGGTAATTTGTGCATACTGGTAGTGAAATTGGTCCCAATCAGAATTAGATGCTTAGGTGTCTATGAGAATGTGTGGTCTTAATTGTTTATTGATGGTTTCTTGTCAGCCATTTTCCAGTCCTTGTTCTCAATTGTTACATCTTTGTTTATTAGCCCGACCAAATGTCCTGGTGCCTTATTCCCTCCATTAATCTTTTGTTTGTTAGTGATGAACTTCGACCCTAGACATATTTGTTCTTATACCTTCCTTTTTTTTATTTTTTATTTTATTTTTCTGTATTGAGGAGAATAGGGGGATGTAATATTGAATTCTCTGTTATTTATACTAAGTATTTGAGAATTCTGTTGCAGGGGCCAAAAGCCATAAAACTGTGGAAAAGCTTGACAATTTTCTTGGTGAAAGTTCTGATCTTCTTGGAGGGGGATGACAGGAAATTATGGACTGAGACATGGGAAAAGAAAAGGGGAAGAAACTTTTCTTTTTTAGCTTCCGCAATAATATCCATTTTTATATTAAGTTACCATGCAGTTTTCTGTTGAATCTGTGTCGCCAGAGTTCTCTCGTTGTACGGCTAACTGCAAATTCTATGACTCGCAAATGCTGTCCATTAAGACTCGTTCTGTTACTTGTATTTTTTGTATTCTTCTAAGCTGTCGACATCAGGGGGAACTAGAAGCTAGTTAATTAGTTAGTGACATTTTTGTAATTATAATGCACTAGTTTTATCTGTTACCAGTATATAAGCTGGGTTTCAATGTACAGATACTCTAAATAGTTTCAATGAAAAACGAAAGTTCTCCCTTAGAATCAATAGATAAGTTATTTAAAAGAGTGGTGTTGGTTAGCAAATATCTTTGTTCATGGTATCTGTCCTATTTTTCCCTTATCAGTGCTGCAATACGAGTGATTATGAAATATTGGACATGCTGAGAGGACATGGAAACTTCAGCAGGAGGCTCAGTTTTTATCTGTTTGTGAGCAATGGAAGATCCAAAAGCAACAGCAAGAGAGATGAAGAGCAACGTTTTAAAAACCGGACCGGTCATTGAACTAGTTAAAGAAAATGTTTAAGCTTTTAAAGATTCAATCGGGATTAAATCGTTATAAAATCAGTATATAATAAATAAGAAATAAAAATTATAAAAATAAATAAAAATAAAATATTTATTACAATTTACTAATATATATTATTATATAATAAATTAATAATAACTCTAATTTAATTATTCGAAAATCTCAAATTTAAACTATCAATGTACTCTCACATTTTTATTTAATCCAAAATGTTTATTCAATAAATATTTAGTATAGAAAAAGAAATCTATATTCAAGTTGTTTGATTTAACAAAATTATAAATACTAACATTAATTGTTGGTAATGGAAAATGAAAAAACTTTGCAATGCAAACATGTACCTTTTGTGTTTGACGCACAAGAAGTTGGTACATGGAAAGACTCTCTTCTCCGTTTACAAGTCATCTCTCTTTGAAGTTTGAATCTTTCACTTCTCCATTTTCGTGCCTTCTCAATTTTCATGATTTTCTTCTGTATTTTATCTCCGTCTACAAGCTGTCTCTCTTTGAAGTTTGAACGCTTCACTTCTCCATTTTCAAGCCTTCTCAATTTTCATACTCTTCTTCCGTATCTTTATCTCCGTCTACAAGAATACAAGCAATTAATTTAATATTTGGTTCTTCACTTTCAACGTTCTTATAGCCAATTTCAAATCTGAGATCATTCATGACTTTGGAGGGAGTTCTGGGCAAGTGAGTGTGTGTTTGTTCTCTGGCCCTTTTTTGTTTCTTGGTTCTTAAGCCTAAATTTATGTTTTTGCTTTTTGGTTTGTAAATCTTGTGATTTGGTTGGTTTGGCCATCGAAAAAGAAGAGGAAGAATACGATTCTTCACGGTTCAAAAAAAAAAAACTCACAGGTTTATTATTTAGCAAACCGAAAACTAGTCCAGTTCGTACTTAATTTGGTTAAACAAGCTGGTCCGATGTAGGCTTTAAATCATTGATGAAGAGGATTAGGGTTGACAAATTAAGTTCGGCCTGATTTGAAGTCCAGATTTTCAAAAGTTGTTAATTTAATTTGTAAATTTAAGAAATTTAAGATTAAATAATATTATTTGGGAGAGGATTGAGATTTATTGTCATCATTAAAGAAGATTTACATGTATTATATACTTCAGATTGTCTATGTTTTGTATAATAACTCTATAGATCTTGTAGGGCCTTAAGATTGTATTGGGAGATAAAAACAAGCTAGGGTTTATATTCACTCAAAAGAGTTTGAGCAATGATAAATAATAGATCATATGGTGATTTTTTGGTTGTTTAATTCAATTTCTAAAGATTTTGAGGAAGCATTCATGTATGGCTAATAAGAGTATAAAATGTTATGTTGTTTTTTCAGTTAGTCTTTCACACTTACTCTTGTGATTAAATATAATCATTATGCATGTATTTGAATTTAAGAGGTCAATGGAGGCATTAAGAATAAAATTAAGATAATTGGACAATTCTAGATAGTTTAGACATTGTTTCTTAAATTTAGCATAACTTTCTAATTTGAATCATAATTAAGATGATTCAAGATGATATGAAAAGTTTAGAAAGTGATTTAAAACTTTCATGTCTTAAATTTTGAGAGATACTAACTATATCAATATCAAAATTTGGCTTGAATGGCTAAGAGAATGTTATAGCTAGTGTTACTGTCAAGAAAGGTTTACATAAAAACAGTGAATTACATAGCTTGGGAGAGGTTGTGTCCAAGCTTATGTTCACTTTAGAAAATAGATGTGCCCTTTATTTTAAAAGTCCAAAAATCATAATTTTGGATTAGTTTTTGAATTGAATTTTGCTAGGCTTTGAGGGAGGCACTTGCTTCTCTTCCTCTCTCTTTCTTGTATTCTTTTCTCTTATCAATGGCAACGCATGGTTAAACTTCTTCACTTGGTTAGACTAATTTGTTCTTGTTGCTTGATTTATACATCAAGTATTAACTATTCTTATACATTTATCTTTATAATTATGTCACTCGATTGTCAGGATGTATACTAGTTTATTATTTGATTTTTCTATAACTAAATTTGGATATTAAATTTGTAACAATTTAATTTCTATAATATATGAAGCAACTATTGTTTAGTGAATTTCTGTGCTAGAGTTCTTGAATCTTAGGGGGGAAAATGACTAAATTGAATGTAAGTGGCTACTCAAATTAGTCTTTATAGTGCTTTTGAGGTTGTTTAATAACTAGGGCAATTAGATTATTGTTGTTTCTAATTTACTATGATT
>JAOTBA010000006.1:23270131-23287086 GCA_025629845.1 Erythroxylum squamatum | reverse complement strand
CGATACCTTCGCTACGTTCTTTGTTTTTCGTTTTCGTTTTCCGGTTGGGATCCGGTTTCCGGATCGGGT
Organism: Erythroxylum squamatum; assembly: GCA_025629845.1. Taxonomy (NCBI): domain Eukaryota; kingdom Viridiplantae; phylum Streptophyta; class Magnoliopsida; order Malpighiales; family Erythroxylaceae; genus Erythroxylum; species Erythroxylum squamatum. The sequence goes on along the minus strand of JAOTBA010000006.1, from coordinate 23,287,017 downwards.
TCCAACATCTGTCATCAATTATGGACATAAAATATAGGTTCCCTCCTGCTGTGGAGACTTGGGCTAGCCCCCAGAGATCACTGTGAGCATACTCCATGATCTCTGTGGCTCTCTGAGCTCCCTTTTGAAATCCTGATCTGTGGTGCTTTCCTAGGACACAAAATTCCAACTTCTATAAGTTTTGTTCAGGGATTAGACCTTGTTTAGAGAGATGGAACAAGCTTTTGTTATCTACATGACCCAACCTTGCATGTCATTGCTTGGTTGGTTCATGGCTTCCATTTTCTAAAATTTGATTTATTTTAGTTGAGGAGATGGAACAAGCTTTTGTTATCTGCATGACCCAACCTTGCATGTCATTGCTTGGTTAGTTCATGGCTTCCATTTTCTAAAATTTGATTTATTTTAGTTGAGCCTATAACATAGTATAGCCCACCCCTTTCCACTCCTCTAATGATGACTCTACCATCCCTTGGATTTCTCTGAGTCTATCTTTTGACCTGATCTGAAAGCCTTGCTTATCAAACAAGGTTTTAGAAATCAGATGCCTCCTTATTCTAGGCACAAATCTGACATTTGTAAGGGTCCTTCTCTTTCCATCAAACATGTTGATGGAAACACTTCCAATACCCTTTATCCTTTGCTGCCCATAATCTGCCATTTAAACCTTAGTAGTGACTGGTTCAAATGTAGTGAACCAGTCCCTATGAGGAGTGACATGCATTGTACACTCTGAATCAAAAATCCACTCTCTACTAAGGTCTTCACTATCTTCAATGACAACCATAATTTCATCTCCACTTGAATCTTCTGGTTTTTCCCCATTCCCTGAAACTCCACTTTCTGCTGCCTTATCCCTCTTCTTCTTTCTGCAATCCCTTGCAAAATGTCCCTCCTTGTTACAGTAAAAGCATGTCTTTCCTTTTCCCTTTTTTTTCTTTTCATCACCTTCCTTAGAGTGCTTATCCTTTCCACTTCGCTTCTTCCACTTTCCTTTCTTGCTATTTTTCTTAAAAGACTTCTTTCTTGATTATTCTCTACAAACATCACTTCTGCCTCTTTCTTAAAAGGGTTAACTTATACTATTTCTTCCATTAGAGAATCTAACACCCTCTTTACAGTAAGGAATTCTCCACTAGCATGCTTAATTATCTTCTTGAATGCATTAAATTCAAAAGGTAATGCCTTTAGGATTACTACAGCTTGATGTTCCTTAGATATTTTCTCATCTGTAGCTTCTAAATCTTGAACTAGCTTAAAGAAATAGTCTAGGTTATCATCTAAGGAGACAGAGGTGTTCATCTTGTAGTTAGCAAGATTGTGAAGAAGTGTCATCTTGTTAGGAAGACACTTCTTGGCATAAAGTTCATCAATCTTTATCCAAAGCTTCTATGCAGTGTTACAATTCTGCACTTTTCTTATCACTTTTGGTGATAAGTGAAGCATTAACTTGCAATGTGCAAGTCTTTGCATTTTTTGCTTCTTTACTGGATCAATTTATAGATCATACTGATCTTCTATAGCTCCATAACAGTCATATGATTCAAGAAGAGCTTGCATCTGGAGTTTCTAGATGGTAAAGTCTTCTTTACCAGTAAAAACATCCATTTCCTTTCCTACCATGATTACTGTAGTGTAAAGAACTTAAAGACTTTTACTTACTGACGGTTCTTGATGATTCTTGATGCTTGGAGTGTCCAAGAAATGCCCCAGGAAGTCTTTGATGTTCTGATACCTCTTCTATTGGGATTGTTATGCTTTACTGTTATTTTTAAACCTTAAAAGACTGATAAAGATTCGTTATTTGCAGATGGTATAACATGAAAAAAATGAAAGAACACTAGAATTACTTGGTTCGATAGTTTAAAACTATCTGCATCCAAGGATCTCACTTATAGTAGTTCCATTATATCAAGAAGAACAAGAAAATTGTACAAAGATTGAGTGTTTCAGTAAACACTTGCAAAAGAGTCTCCAAAAACTCTCCAGTACCCATAAGTTATACTCTAGCACTCTCTGTTAATTTTCCTCTAGGGTTTTTCACACTCACTGGTTTGTTTACAATGTAATGAAAATGCAAAAAAAGTCTTCTGATGCTTGATCTGTGCTCCTTTTATAGGCGTTGAATTCTTGGCTTTCGGATGTGCTTTTGACTGAGTCAAAGTCTTCACATGTGCTCTTCATGTGACCTATTTAAGCAAGCTTCTGAAGCTGTGTGTTTGATGTATGTGTCTGTTTCTTTAATTTGCTTATGCTGCTTTGTGCATTTTATATTGTCGTTGCTACGTTTTGCTCCTGACTTGTATGTAATACGACAGTGTATAGATAAGTGTGTGACATGTGGACATGTCTTAAGCCAATTCATTTTTTCTCTCTCTTTGAAAGAAGTTTCGAGAGCTTCTCTGTCTTTCCCTCTTTTCTGCTTTAGACACTTTCTTCTTCATCTTCGATTCTTCATATCTCTTCTGCTTTTGTTGGTTTTGTGTATAGATTAATGGAGAATAACGTGATTATCATCACAGATTCTTTCTTTCTTTTTTATTTTTATTTGATAATTAATTGAACTTCAATTTCCAAGCATGAAAATACTAGAGACGATCCTAGGTTCCTATCTTTGAAGGAAGCAATATATCGCAAAGAAGGAACCTTTGGTTTATTTAAAGACAATACAGTTAGAGATAGCACTGATATATATACCTGCTTTAATCAAACGGAACCATCATTTGGATTTATTTGGTTCACTATTACTACAGGTAGCATAGAGCAATAAAAACAGTGAAAGCGATGAAGACAGAAGGTTGAAGAAGAAGGGACGGATGGTTCAGATTTAGAATGTGTAGGTTGTGGGTTGTCACATAATTCCACAAGAGTTTCTTCCAGAAGATGAAGGTTTTCTAAGACCTTTCTGCTTCGACTTGGGCGGCGGCAACGAATCCTACACTCCATAAGAGGTCATTGTTCTAGAGGAACGAACCATATAATGTAGCGGCGGATCCTCCACTCCATATGAGTTTCTTCCAAAAGACGAAGCTTTTCTAGGACCTATCTCCAGCTTTGGCTCGGGCACAACCGCTACACCTTTTTGCTTTGGCTTGGGCGGCGCATTTGCTACACCTTTCTGTTTCGGCTTGGGGGGCAGCGGCGGATCCTTCACTCCATAACTGGTCATTATTCTAGAGGAATGAACCATATAACGTGGCAGCGGATCCTCCACTCCATAAGAGTTTCTTCCAGAAGACGAAGGTTTTCTAGGATCTATCGCCGGCTTCGGCTCCGGCGCAACTGCTACACCTTTCTGTTTCGGCTTGGCTGGCGGTGGCAGATCCTTCACTTCATAAGAGGTCCTTGTTCTAGAGGAAAGAGCCATGTCTGACATGAACGAGATTGTCGTCACTCGTATAGTATTGATTATTTATTTGATTGATAAACATGTATATTTATACATAATTTAAGTATTGATTTTAATCATTGATATTTTATTGTTTTAATCTAATGGTTGTTATTTATAATAAAATTCTGACAATAGTAATGACAACTATTTGTACATTTGAGAAAATTGTTACCAATGAATTAATCTGATGAAATGCAGGTGTAATGGAACTCTTCTAAAATGTTAAAGAAGAACTAGCAGATACATACATTTTAGAAGAACTAGCAGATACATACTGTGCAAATAAATGCCCTTTTAATTTAATTTGTTATATTATTATATAATTTTAATGTATAAATAAGTATGGGTAATTTAAAAATTTGTAATCAAATTATAAGTATTTAAAATTTTTAATGTATATTTTATTAAAAATGTTTAAATTTTTTATATTTAAAATATATACGTGAGAATATCATAAATGAATAAGTAAAATTAGTTAGTAAAAAGTTGGGATGAAAAATTTAAAAATTAAGGAAATGTATAGTGTAATTAGTTTGTTATAAATGTATAAAATAAGTAAACTAAATTAAAAAACTTAAACAAAATAAGTTTAAAATATATAAATATTGTATAATTTAAAATTTTGTGATAATATTATTAATATTTAAATTATTAAATTTATAGTAAGAAAAGAATTATGATAGAATTATTCAAAATATATAAATTTGAATATAAAAAAGAACTAATAAATTTAGTTAGTAAAATTTTGGTATGAAAAAAATTAGGAGATGAAATATGATCATTCATCCTATACAAAACTTAAGAATATATAAGTTAGAATCTAAAAAATGGATTAGTAAAATTATTTCTCTGATTGGAAAAATTTTAAAAATGTAAAATGTTTTGTTATTAATTAAATATTATAGTTAATTAAGGTTTTAAAAAAAAGCCAATTACTTAATTTAAAATGTTGTGAAAAAAATAATTATAAATATTTAATGTAGGTAACTACAAATATTATACTAAGTCCCACCCCGTGACCGGAACAAAGTTATTATATTTAGTTGTTTCAATTAATTAAGATAATGAAAAAAGTCCTAACATTTGATATTATTTAATGTATAAATGAATATTGTGCAATTTTAAAATTTGCGATCAAATTATCAGTATTTAAATTTTCAAATGTATATTAAGAAAAGAATTATGATAGGAATATTAAATATATATAATTTAGAAAACTAAAAATGAATAATCAAAATTAGGTTGTAAAATTTTAAATGTATATTAGGAAAGGAATTATGATAGAAATATTAAAAATATATAAGTTAGAATACTAAAAATGAATAACTAAAATAAGATTGTAAAATTTTGGAATGAAAAAAATTTAAAAAGCAGGAAATGTAAAGTGTTATAAATTGATAAAATATAGAAAGTAAATACAAATATAAAAAATCGAATTAAAAAGTAAAAAATTATATCATCATTCAATTATTAATTTGTAACCAATTGAATAATTTAGTTATGATGAAATAGGTCAATATTTGGAGTGAAAAAAATAAAATAATTTAGTCCTTGTATACCTTGATATTTATTGTGTATGCTCAGTCATATGCTTTTTATTGTGACCAAAGATAATATAAACACTAAGGTTAATGTGGTCTGCTGCATACGTTGGGTTATGAAGGCAGTTCTCTTGAATCTGATACTTAATGCATTAGCTTTATTCAGGACCCAAAGCCAGAAGAAAAGACTACTCTCATTTTCGACTTCCATTTAACTAAAATCATTCACAAACAACTCCAAAGTCTAGATTAAAACTCAAATATCAAAATAAGAAATGCAGGAAATGAAGAGATGCGTGATTGATTTTCTGGTTTTGATGCTTGGGTTTGTTTCAAATTCTATGTCACAGCAACCTTTAATTCTCTCTCCTTGTGGGGGTTTCTCTCTGGAGATCTGAGAGTTCTTGACGGTTTCTCTGGTGTCTGGTTGTTTGTTTCAGGGTTTCTGGGGGTGTTTGTTTAGGGCAATCTCCCTGAGTCGTTGTATTCGCGTCCGCGTCTGGTTCTTCTTTGTGTCTTAGGTTTTGCTTTTGATTTTCCTTGGGAGTTTTTTGCTTGACTTTCTTCTGTTGACGGGTTTCAGAGCATTTCACTCTGTGTTCTCTTCTCCAAGGAGATTTGGGACCTGTTTGGGGGTTGCGGCATGACTGAGGTTGAGTTAGAAATTGCTTTGGATTCGGGACGTGAGCTAATTGCTGCGTCGGCGCGCTGTGTTGTGTTAGGTAAACTCATTTCGGATCGGACGGTTAATCGTTTAGGGGTTTTTGGTGTTCTGCGGAGTATGTGGACTACTACGGAGCTTACGGAGGTTCGCGAGTTGCGGCCTAATCTGTACACTCTGGCTTTCCATCGGCCGGAGCAGGCGGAGAAAGCGATTGGGGATGGGCCATGGACGGTGATGGGGTACTGTTTTGTTCTGAAGCATTGGTCCCTGGATTTGGCTCTTTCGGAAGTCAATTTTTCTTGGTGTACATTTTGGGTTCAGATTCATAATTTACCTCTTGAACTGCTTACTGGGAATAATGCTAGGAGAATTGGGGCTCGTCTTGGGAAAGTGGTGGAAATTGATGAGGACACTTGGGAGTTGGGTCTGGGTCGAGGCTTTTTGAGGATGAAACTTGAGCTGGATGTCAATGCTCCTTTGTTGCCTGGTTTTTGGGTTCCACGGGGTCCAAGGCACCAGATTTGGGCGAAAGTCTGGTATGAGAAGATGGCAGATTTTTGTTTTAATTGTGGTATTTTGGGCCATCAAGGACGCAGTTGTCGTCGCGAGAAGCTTGAACGGTCTGAAGTGGAAATGCGGCGTTCGTTTGGTCCATGGATGAAGGCTCCACCAGTGCCTGTTAAAGATCGTTTGAGTGCTTTGGTGGCTATGGATAGGAAACCAGCAGTGGATTCCGAGATTTCTTTACAACCTTGTGCGGCTTCAAGGGATTTGGAGTTACCTAAATGTGGGGGTGGGGCTGGTGATGGGCTTGATGAGGCAGTGCCGAGTTCTGAATTGGAAAGTGATCCACTTGAGGACGGGGAAGCTGCTAACCGGGTGGACAATTTGTTGCCCCAGGAAGTCCGTCTTGAGGGTAAGGGGAAGCGAGGAGTTGGCAGAGGTCGGGGGAGAGGAAAGAAGGGTGGAGTTGGGGATTCTGAACTTGGTTGCCTTGGAGTGCAAGGTCCTGCTGGAGGTTTGGGAGACTGTCCTATAACAGTCCCCAATGCCATATGAAGTGTCTTTCCTGGAACTGTCAAGGGGTGGGATCTCCCTTGACAGTCCATCATTTGATGGATTTGAATAAGAAGTTTGATCCTACTTTTCTTTTTCTGATGGAAACTAAAAACAGAGTAGAAAAATTGGAAATTCTTCGTCAACGGTGTGGTATGGCTAATGCCGTGTATGTCCCTCCTGCTGGGATTGGAGGAGGGTTAGCTGTGTGGTGGCGGGATTCTGTTTCTGTTATTGTAGTAGAGCAGGACAAAAATCTCATTGTCATGGAGGTGTGTAATCCTGATGATGGTGTTCTTTGGAAAAATTTTTGGGTCTATGGTGATCCGGATCTGGCGATGCGAGCATTGAATTGGGAAAGAATTGTGAGGAAAGCTCGGGACATTCGAGGCCCCTGGCTTTGTATGGGTGACTATAATGATTTTTTATATCATTTTGAGAAAGAAGGGGGAAAGCGAAGGGCTGCTGGTAAGTTGGATGGATTTCGGAATATGCTTGTCCAATCTGGCTTAATTGATTTGTCTTCCAAGGGCTTATGGTATACTTGGATTAATAAGAGGGATGATGGAGAGATTAGGGAGAAGCTTGATCGAGCTTTGGCAAATCAGTCGTGGATTGAACTTTATCCTTGTTTTCAGGTAATTAATTTACCCATTGTTGGATCGGACCATGCTCCTGTGTTGCTTGATACTGTTCCTAGGGAGCAGAAGGGGGTTAGGCCGTTTAAGTTTGAGGTGTTTTGGAGTGAGCATGAGGATTGTGCCCAGGTTATTTCTGAGGGTTGGAAACGGCAGTTTGCTGGATCAAGGTTGTTTCAGTTAGTTCAGAAGCAGAAAGCCTGTCGTTCGACTCTTATTGCTTGGAGTAGAAAGGTATTCCCTAACTTTCGTAAGGAGATTGATGGTGTTATGCACCAGATTGCTGAGTTACAGGCCCTTTCTAATAGTAGTGTTGATGATCATAGACAGATTAAGCACTTGTTGGGACTTTTAAAGCAAGCTTGGGAGGGTGAAGAGAATTATTGGTATCCTAGGTCTAAGGTTCAATGGTTAGCTGCTGGAGATAGGAATACCAAGTTCTTTCATCAGTCCACCTTACAAAGAAGAAGGGGAAATAAGGTTCTTCGTCTCAAAGATGCTGCTGGGAATTGGGTGGAGGATGAAGCTGGCGTGATTGACCAATTCAGTGAGTATTATAACCTCCTTTTTACTAGTGAGGGTTGTAGTTCTATTGATGAAGTTCTTACTGTTGTCCCTCAAGTGGTTACCAATGAGATGAATGATCATTTGATTGCTGAGGTTTCTGAGGACGAAATTATGGCAGCGGTGTTTCGCCTTGGGGCTTTGAAAGCTCCAGGGCCTGATGGCTATACTGGGTTGTTTTATCAGAAGTTCTGGGATATTGTTAAACGGGCTATTATTGATGGGGTTCAGAGTTTTTTTCGCCATGGTTTTATGCTACAGGAACTGAATAAGACCTGTGTGACCTTGGTGCCTAAAGTCAAGGCTCCAGAAGATGTTTCGCAGTTTAGACCGATTAGCTGTTGTAATTTCAGCTATAAAATAATTTCTAAGATCATGACTGAGAGATTGCGGGTGTTTATGGGCGACCTCATTACTTGTAATCAAAGTGGCTTTGTGGAGGGGAGACAAATCCAGGATAATATACTGGTGGCGAGTGAAGTGTTTCATAATTTGAAGATCAGGAAAGGGAAGAAGTGTGGATTGGCTTTAAAGCTTGATATGACCAAAGCCTATGATCGGGTGGAGTGGTTGTTTTTGCAGCAAGTGTTGGTGAAAATGGGTTTCAATTCTACTTGGATAAGATGGATCATGGAGTGCATTTCCTCTGTTACTTATGTGCTCAATGTCAATGGTAAGAGGTCTGGTATTATTTCTCCATCTAGAGGTCTTAGGCAAGGGGATCCTCTATCCCCTTACCTGTTTTTGTTTGTTGTAGATGTTCTATCTAGAATGGTTGCTCATGCCATTGAGTCTAGGCAGTTAGAGGGTCTTCGGTTAGTAGGAGATTGTCCTGTCTTGTCCCATTTACTATTTGCTGATGATGCCTTATTTTTCTTGCCTGCGGATGCTACTAATGCCTCCTTTATATTTGCTCTACTTGACAAGTACTGTAAGGCCTCAGGGCAACAGGTGAATCTATCCAAATCCAGTATCATTTTCAGCTCCAATACCCCTGAGAGCAAGAGGACCGAATTGAAGCTTCTTCTGGGCATTCCTGAAGCTCCTAATCCTGGTACTTATCTGGGCGTGCCTACCTTTTGGGGAAAGACGAAGCGACGAGCAGTAGAGTTTATCAAGGAGCGAATTATCAAGAAGATTAATGGATGGAAGACCAAGCTACTCAGTACAGGTGGAAGGGAGGTACTTATCAAAGCAGTGGTTTGTGCTATGCCTGTCTATTTGATGCTTTGTATCAAATTTCCTAACAAAACCTGTGATGAGATTAATGCTGTGCTTGCTAATTTCTGGTGGGGGCAGAAGGATAATGAGCATAAGATACATTGGGCTAGCTGGTTATCAATGACAATGAGTAAAAGTGCTGGAGGTATGGGTTTCAAGGATATGAAACTTATGAATATTGCTTTGCTTGCAAGACAATGTTGGAGACTGTTTACCAATCCAGATGCTTTATGGGCACGGGTGTTGAAAGGCTTGTACTTTCCTACAACCACTTGTTTGCAGGCAAAAAAAGGATCTCGGGCTTCCTGGATTTGGGCTAGTTTGCTGGAAGGGAGGGATTTCTTGAAGCAACATTTGCAGTGGCAAGTTGTGGATGGTCGAAGCATCAATATTTGGGATGAACCATGGATTCAGGGTTGCTCAATACCTAAACCGGAAGGACTTCCTATTGATGCTCCTCAGACAGTGGCTGATTTGATTGACCGGCAGGCTGAGCAATGGAAGCTAGAGGCTGTGAGGGATTTTTTTTCTACTGACCAGCAGAATCAGATTCAAGGCATTCCTTTATGTGGGAAAGGGTTTTCAGATCGATATATATGGTCAGTTTCTGCCAATGGCAACTACTCTGTTAAGGTGGGATATCAACTTTTGAAGCAAAATGCAGTAGGGGCACACACGGATAAAGCTACCTCTTCTTCTTCGGTGGACAAGTCACTTTGGTCATGGATGTGGAATCTCTCTCTTCCTCCTAAGGTTAAGGTATTTCTCTGGAAAGCCCTTAGGAATTTATTACCTACCAAATCTAATTTGGTCCACAGAAAAGTTCCCACTGATGATTTGTGCCCTATTTGCTGTTGTGAATCTGAGACTCTTGAACATATGCTGTTATTATGTCCTTGGGCACAATGTGTCTGGTTTGGTAGTGCATTGAGCTTAAAAATTTCTAGAGATGGATTGTCTACTTTAGATGCATGGTTATTGGATTTGGGTGAATCTTTTAAAAAGTCTGATTCTGGTCATGCTCCCATATTGTTTACTGCTGCTTTGCTTTGGAATATTTGGAGGCAGAGATGCAAGATGATATTCCAGAAAGTTAGACCAGATCCGCATAAGTGCCTTGAGAAAAACATGAATTTGCTGATAGAATGTAGCTCTATTCGGCCACAAAATAGGATGTATCAGGAACCCTCTTCGATGAGGATGTGGGTCAAGCCATATGTTGGGTCTTTGAAATTGAACTGTGATGGGGCTTTTAAAGATGGGGTGGTAGGATGGGCAGTGATTCTTAGGAATACTGAAGGTCAGATTGTTGATGGTCTAAGTTCAGATTGTTCTGCAGATTCAGCTCTTGAGGCGGAAGCTAGGGCTGTCTTTGAAGGGGTGAAATTGGTGGAGCAGAAGGGCTATAATAATGTTCAAATTGAATTAGATTCTCACATTGTGCATACGGAAATTCTTAAAAATAAAGGGAATGGCAACTGGAAAATTCATCCATACATTTCTGCTATACTGTATAGAATACAACACTGTCAGGGTATTGACTTTGTGCTAATTAATCAGGAAGCTCATAGAGCAGCTGATTGGTTAACCAAGCAAGCCCGCAAGAGGATGTGCTTAGGGAATTGGGTATTATCACCTCCATCTTCTTTGGTTGGCATCTTGAGTCGTGATGGATTGCCAGCACCTCCTTAATTGGTGAGAGTGAAGTGAGATGCTAATGAGGCTACTGTCGTTAGTGCTCTTGTATATGGCTTCTTGCTTTGTTCTTTTCTGGTGTAATGTTGTACTTAAGATTGGTGTTCATATTAATAGAAATTCTCTTTTCGACCAAAAAAAAAAAGAAGGCTACGCATGGTTAAACTTCTTCACTTGATTAGACTAATTTGTTCTTATTGCTTGATTTATACATCAAGTATTAACTATTCTTATATATTTATCTTTATAATTATGTCACTCGATTGTCAGGATGTATACTAGTTTATTATTTGATTTTTCTATAACTAGATTTGGATATTAAATTTGTAACAATTTAATTTCTATAATATATGAAGCAACTATTGTTTAGTGAATTTTTGTGCTAGAGTTCTTGAATCTTAGGGGGCAAAATGACTAAATTGAATGTAAGTGGCTACTCAATTTAGTCTTTATAGTGCTTTTGAGGTTGTTTAATAACTAGGGCAATTAGATTATTGTTGTTTCTAATTTACTATGATTAAAGAGAGATAAGAATTACTTTCAATAGTGAATATTCAAGTTATGAATTGATTTATGCTTGTATTAATGATTGACATATAATTTTAAAGGTGGATGTGGACTAGACCAAAGTTTCTTTATATTATTTTCTTCATTATTAGATTGAGTTCTTCTTCAAATATATTGTGACAATTGTTTATTCATAATCAAAACCACTTTTTTTTAATTATTGTTCACATGTGCAAAATAAAGTTATATATTATCTGTGGAATTGATAAAGTGATTTTGGCTGATTTTGTGTTTTTGTATTCTTTAGTTTTTTTTATTGTTTTTCTCATTATTTATTTATCTTTCTTTTCTAATTATGTATGGCTATCATTCAATGTTATTCAAGATGATTTGTAGTTAACAACAAACATGGTAACTAACTCGCAATAGTTTGCCATTAGGTTTAACCCACTACCTTTATGAGTTAATGAGGTAAATGTATAGTCCTTTGAATAATACAATGCTAATTTAATCTCTGTTTTTCAATAGATAGTTGTAGGTTATATTTAAACAACGAGAACCTATAAAATTTGGTCGGTAATAAAGGATCCAACTAATATATGCTCAATTCTCTAAGAGGGGCCCATTAAGCAAGTAAATGCAGTAGGTTAATTTTTGTATAACTACAAAAAAATTAAAATCCTAATTTCAACCATAGGAATACGCAACTCAGTCAATCCATGACTCACAGATGCTTAAATTTTTAGTAATATGAGCAACCATGCCATCATGGGCAATAAATGGACCAAATTTTTTATTCTGCTATACCACTAGAAGATATTTTCAAGTCTTTTTTATTTTGATACTTTGCACTCTCAATAATAGATAAGAGCTAGTATTTAAAGTCTAAAAGTGTTAACTATGCTAAATAATAACTCTAATGAGTTAGTTTGAGGCACAAAGTTAAAGGAGTTTTCTCTCCCAAATGATTATAAACCTTGAAGAAAATAAAAATCCAAAAAATGTAGATGCAATCATTTTAAGAAGTGTTAAAGAGGTTGCGATGCTAGTAGAGATGCCTCTTACACTATTAAGGCAAAAAGAGGAGAAAAATATTACTATAAATGAGAATCTTCCCAATGGTAATAAGGGAGAAGATGAATTGGAAGTTGCTATTTATAAGCATCTTAGGGATGAGAAGGAGGAAGTGACATTGAGTACAAAATTGTGGGAGCCTACTACAACACTAAAAGGTTATTAAAAGTTACAATATCTAGATAGAGTTTCTTATATTTCAATATCAATTTTTAACAGGAAGTTCTTACCCTTTATTTTGTAGGCTCCCAATTTATCCTTATTTATAAACTACACAGAAGATTGAAATTACCCTTGTTGGATACCAATTGAAGAAGAAGGCACTCAATTGAGTCACTAATAGTAAACAACGACATTACTTGGGAGGAAACCCAAGATTTGAGCTACCCAAACCGTACTTATAATGGAAGTAGCTTAACTAATTTTTTTATTTTGTTTCATTTCAGTTATAAATTTTATTTGAGTGTGTGTATTATTTTACTTTTAGTTGTATATTGAGGACAACGTAAGGTTTAAGTGTAGGGAGGAATTGCTTTAGGATGTGCTTAACTAGAACGTTTTCTTTTAATTTGTTCTAATTGGATTAAATTGTTATACATGCTATAGGGTTAAAACAATTAAGTTTGAAAGTGGCATGTACTGGATGACTGAAAATGTTTGAGGTATAAATTTTAATTAAAATTAAAAATAATCTAAAAGAGAAGAGTGGAAATTTTTTAGTAAATTACATAACCTTGTGAGCTTTTATACCATACAAGATTAAGACATCTATGTCAATATGTGATGTTTTTTTGTGGATGTTTAATGTGAACTCACTTAGGAATATACGCTTAAAGCCAAAAAACATGTATAAAAGAATTGATCGTTGGTTATAAAGAATCAAAAACCAACTTCGTTAAGTGTTTGAATTCCACAAAGAAATAATTCTTTAACAAGTTCGAAGTTTAATGGAGAATGAGTAAAAGAAACTCTCTCAGCTCTTAAATAAAAACTATGTAAAAAGTTTTAATAACTTAAAATGAACATGCCTTAAATACTAAATAATAAAAAATAGGGTTCTAAATGAACATGACTTGGAACATTTTAGTTATGAACTTCTTTTGCGCTAATAGGCACAATCTATGCCATGCCCATGTCTAAGACTGTGGATCTCCTTATCACTTGGCGAAGTTGGACATGGTTTAAGACACATCTAAAGTTGAGATTGTGGATCCTTTTATAACTTGGAGAAGTTGAGAATGGTTTCAAGTACACCCATGGATCCCCTATAACTTTGTGAAATTAGACACAATCTCAAACATGTTCATGGATAAAACCATAGCTTACAATTGAGTTTCATAAAAAGTTACACAAGTTGATACATGATCGTATTAGAGGTTATGTTTACATCTAAGTGTTCAACCTTAACTTAAATTAAGCTAACTCATACTTGTCCTTTAATTTGGATTATATACATGTAGCTGATTGACTGTGTTTATACTTATAAAGATTTATAACTTTCAACTGCAAGTGCATTACGTAGTTGTAGCTAGCATTGACAAGTACAGGTTGATCCCATGAGGATTGTAAGTATTAGTATTAAACTTTTTCCTATTATCTAGCCGTCAAACCAAATTATGGGTTTAATTAAAAATTAAACTAAACAAAGATTGAAACAATAATGAAATTAGACAGAGGAAAATACTATGAAAAGTCGATATCAAATAAATAGTACCTTGATGATGAATCATCCTAAGAATTATTAAATATTAACCCTTTATCATCCACTTGAATTATTAATTATTAGATCGTGGAAATTCGTATCTTATGTTAATATCTTTCTCAAGACTAATTAACAACTAATCCCTCAGTTGATTAACTAAATCTCTCTTTCTAGTTAAACCCTTAAGATTGCATTATTGGTTCGTGAATTCACCATTGGGGTTAAACCTAATTCAGAGGATTTACATCAACCTATCTTTAGGTTTGCATGAAACTCCTTCCAATTATGGTAGATCTATTTACACAAAAGGATTTCCCAATCTCAATCACATGAAATCAAATCATGAACTAATATTCCAGATATATTAATTCAAGAATATAACCCATAATTGAATCTCAATAATCAATCAATAAAATTGCATTAAACAAGAGATCAAATCTTATTGTCATTATAACTTAGGGTTCATCACACTTAGGCAGTAAACAAATTAGTTTCTATTTATAGAAAACAAAACCAATAACAAATATTCAAAAGAAAAAATAGAAATAAAAGAAATCATATTCTAAATCTTCCTTTTTTTCTTTTCTTGCAATTTGGACTGAATGTAGCTCTTTATTGGATCTTGTGGCATAATCTTCATGTTTTCCTCATTTTATATTTAGAATCATTGCTTCTTTATGTTTCTTATGACTAAAAAATGCTATAAAACTTGCCTCCTCTCTATTTGCCTTTGTTCTTTTACATGGTCGTGTAGGAGATCGTGTATCTTCAAAAATACCTGAATTCATAATTTTATAAGGGCACAGAGACTTACACAAGCAACATACATAATCGTATGCATCAACATGCATGGGCATGTAACTTCGCAAGATCAAAAATAATATTTTTCAATTTACACAGTCACTGTACACAGTCATGTAGGTCCTCACTTGCTTTAAATCTTCATTCCATGCCACGATTTCATCCAAATTCTTCCTTTTTTTTGTCCAAGAAGGTAATTATCACCTACAAATACACTTGAAGCAAATTAAGTACCAAAAGAACTATAAAACTATTAAATAACAAGCAAAACACATTAAATATGAGTATATAAATATAGTTAAATAATAATTTATCAAATATCCCTATACTTAAGCTTTTGCTTATCTTCAAGCAAATCATAATCTGAATTATCAATCTTACAAGCATCCATCCCTTATTAATCTCAACCTATCCCCCCACACTTTAGATCATCATATCATATTGATCAAATTAACATACAATCTGATTCAAGTCATCTTAGAACTAACCTTCATAAGTCAATATCAATAATAATCACATTGATAATCTTTTTTAAATCAAAAGCAAAAATTTTTATACCATCACTTAGGTTTCACTCAATGAACTCAAATGTTTAAGGTGAAAAGTGTAAGAACTCTCAAATCAATGCATAGAACGATTCTTAACCATAAGCTAGAAATAATATCATATCTCCACCACTTATAAGTAAAATAGAAATAAAAATCCAAAGGTCTTGTTACAAGGTTTTAATTGGGCTTAGGTAAGGTATGATGAGGATAATAAAAACAGAGACAAAATTGAAGGAAATTTAAAAGAAACAAAATTACAATTAACTTATTTCTTCACAATATAGGTCCCTCATAACATAAATCCATTGGTACGATAACTTTAACACTTTTTTTAATGCTTGCAACATATATTATTTATTTATTTATTTATTATTATTATTATTAACATTCATCATGTACTAATAATCAAAGAAATACTGTACCTTTACAAATTTTAAGATTTATGCAATCAAGTAAATGTAAATAATCTTCATGGTTCAAAATAATAAAAAGGCTTCCAAGAAAAATAAGGTAAAGGCTAATAATGTAGTTATAATTAATGAAAAAGGCTAAGTATAAAAATTGGTTATTCTTAAGGGATAAAATATGTTAGGGTACTTATCAACAATAGGGTACTTATCAACAAAATAGGCTAAAAAAATGTTAAATCTAAATTCTTTCGTCATTTCAATGCTTCTAATTTAACAATTGTTGTATAAATATGAATAATAAAAACAAGTTTTAGAATTATCTAACCAATAAAAGAACCTAAAAAAAATGTTTTTACTCTTAGGCTCAAAAGCTCATAAAAATTGTCTTATGTTTGTAAATAATATGCAATTTTTATTCAAAATAACTATTTCAATGATTACTAATGTTAGCCCCGAATTTTTTTTTAAAAAAATTAAGCATGATTAGATGATTAATTAAATTGAGTTAGCATTAATTAAATTAGTATTAATTAACTCATAGCATTAATTGATATAAATGTAGCATGATTTAAATGTAGTAGTATTAATGAAGTTAGTTGGAAGTGTATTAAATGAGTTAGATGAAGTAAATGTGTTAGTTGGGCTTAAGAAAGTAATGGGCCCAAGTGAAATAAAATGAAGAGAAGAGAAGAATAAATGAATGGGCTTAAGTGTAGTAGGGAGAATGAGAAGGAAAGAAGAAGAAAGACAAGTGGGCTTAGGCTTGGTGGGCTTAAGTGGAATGAAAGAAGTATAAAAGGAGAGAGTTAAGTGAGTTGGCTAAGGAGAGGAGGAGAGGAACGAAATAGAAGAGAGGGAGAGAGAGGTCGGCAATGGAGGGAGAAAGGAGAGAAGAAGAAGCTTGAGTTAGGGTTGATTTTTCCAAGAGATTAAGGAGGATTTTGAAGATAGTTCAAGAATTAAAAAGGTGGAGAATAGCAAGAGCTTCATTTTGATTCAAAAATCAACTTGTGTAGTGGAAGAAATCAAAGGTAAGTAAAATGTTTAAGTGTTAGCTTTGTTGGGTTTTGGTTG
>JAOTBA010000006.1:23257396-23270031 GCA_025629845.1 Erythroxylum squamatum | reverse complement strand
TAAAAGTCATTTTGTAATCAATGCTTTAGTTGCATTTTAAGAGAAACAGTTGTATTTTGATTATGTTGTAAATGGGCTTGAAATGCCCGCTAAAGCATTGTATAACAGTTGGTTTTGATGTAAATGAAAAGCACTGAATTATGGTTTATTATGATATTTTAAAACCATACATGATTATGTTGATAAGGCATTTCAATGTTGACTTTGGGATTTTGGTTTGTTTGCGGTTATGGAGTGCCTAGACACTAAAGGATACTAATTTGGGGAGAGTTCATGACTTTAGGACAATTTGGGACTTTGCATGAGGTTGCATGAGGTTGGATGGTTAAAATGCAAGTTTTCTCTAAGGTAGGATTAGTGCATTTGGACTTTGAGAGAGATTTATGTATTGAATTAGTATGAATTTGGACAAGGGGTCTTCATAGGAATTGTAGGTTATCCGTTTATCTTCGAAACGGGACTAAGTTTGCATTGTTCCGATGTCGGGGTAAAAAGATAGGGCCGTTATAGTAGAAGAGGTCAAGAAGAGTCAAGAAAGGAAAGAGGGGAGGAGGATCACCGAGTGTTACACGGTCAGATCGTGTAGTATTACACGGACCGTGTAACCCAGGGGGAAGAAGCAGAGTTTCGGCCGAGACGTACACGGTCAGACCGTGTAGCTTTACACGGACCGTGTAATTTCTTGACCGAAATGTCATTTTTTCCACCGAGTCGGACACGGTCAGACCGTGTAGCTTTTCACGGACCGTGTAACTCTTTGACTAAAATGTAGTTTTCCACCGAGGCGTACACGGTCAGACCGTGTAACATTACACGGCCCGTGTAATCTGGTTGGAGGAATGAGCTTTCGGCCGAGCGGAACACGGGCAGACCGTGTGGACTTACACGGCCGTGTAAGCATTTACACGGACCGTGTAAAATTCACACGGCCCGTGTGATCGATTGCTCAACATTTTTATTTTTTTATCTCTTTAATTTGTACTTGTTTCACTATGGAGTTATACGCCTCCAATTGGAGAAAATTCCGGTTTTAAAATAAACTTGAGGTTTAAGAGAAATTTATAAGAAGTCATGTTTAAGTCAGAGGGTCACGAACCAAGTAATTGAGTTCCGGAAACGGGACTCAACAGTTAGAGTTTAAGTGAGGCCAGTGTAAGCTCGCTACCTAAATGAGTTAGCAGCAATAGCAGCAAGAGACAGGTATCAGATCAATAGTTTCAGCAAGCAAGCGGTCTCGGGAGTGGGCTTCAGTCAGGCTCACCACCCGGGCCCGTCGGGCTCCGGTAACGGGGTCCGACAACTAACATATGACTTATAAAAATAAGTTTATTAGGACTTTCATCCTATTGCATACTAATTCAATTCAATAGTCAATAACGATCTAAAGTATTTTGGACAGATTTGAACTAATTCTAGATATCAGTTAATAGGATTTAATAACCAAAATTATAATACACACTTAAAATTGTACATTGTCCCTAACATATACAGTATAAGCACATCAAAATAAAAAGTAAGAAAGTGTAAGAAATTGGTACTTCCCTAAGTAATAAGAATTATAGAATTCTGATTTTGATGGAGGTTTCATTTGATATTAGATACAATCATCTTGAAAAATATAAATAAAAATAAGGATAAAAAGATAAAAGAAAATAAAATTAACAAAAATAATTAAGGGATATGGAAATAAAAATGACATAAATGAAAATAACATTTCATTAATGTTTAGACAAAAAAAAATAACAAAGGGAAGAAAATGAGAAAAATACATAAATAATGAGAAAAAGAAAAGAGAAAACCAAATTGAGGCATCCTTCAATCCCGTTGTGACTTCGGCATGCCCGCAGTTGGAGGGTCATTAGGTCATATAACCTTAAAATGGGAAGCACGTGAACATGGTACCTGCTTGTGAAGGTTGAAAAGTCATCCCTTGATGGCTTGCCATCTGCATCAAAAGATCCCTCATCCATCTAGTATAGGCCTTGAGCTGTCCTGTCCGCTCCATAATCTCTGCCTGTTGTACTTGGATAGTACGTTGAGTACCCATGAGCTGCCGCATGTGTTTCTCTTCTCCAACCAAATTATCTTCAGCTAGTCTAGGTGTGGTCTTTGCACCCTGGGTATTTCCACACTAGTCTCCTCCTGTGCAACCCCTCCCATCTAGGATGGCGATGAATGCGGCTGCAGTAGATGTTTAGCTAAGTATGGCTCCTCCCTAGTTCCTCCTGATGCGAGTGGCTCGTCAGGGACCCAATCAGGTAGTAGACGTCACCCCATAGGTCCTCGCTGTCTGCTCACCGTATGCATATGCTTCATCACATGAAGATTCAACGCTATCATGGTACCCACTAGTCACATCATTGGTAGTTTATTAAAGATCCCCCATCCTCCATGTAAGCCTCATCACGTTAAATGAATTGGGCTAATGCATGCCCCAGGTGTATTAGCATCCTCTCACTTATACTCTACAGGTAGAACATGTCCAGATTCCCAAAAACATCATGGCTATTACCCTGCCTGCTCAACGGGTGACTTACAACTCCATGTATATATCTGAATGCTGGGTGTCGCAAAGACGATGCCTTTAGGTCGTAATCGCCATCCTCACTAATAGTGTTCCAAAACTAGCAAGAAGACATCCCATATGGAAAGTCCATCTGCAAGGCTAAATAAGCTAAAGTCCCCACAAATTATTGGTTGTACAAGCCCTTCATGACGATGAACTCTGAATAGCTTATGTGGACCATCTCCCCTAGTAGTCAGAATTGGATAGTGTTTGATTGGTCCCATTGGTGGCAACCTTTCTCCATAAAGAACATGGAGAGCAACTCTAGCGCCAGCTACAAGTATGAGGGCTCCATGTCCTAAAAACGTTGGGACCATGCTCCAACGTTGATAAGATCCCAAACCTACTAGACTAAATCAACCTGACCTAACGTTTCCTAGTCAATGCTGCGACTTGTTATAAAAGTCTTCTCCTTGAGCCATTGATACTACTCCTTATGTGTTATAGCATTGAAGAGTAACATTGGAGGACGTTCTAGTGGCTGAGCTGTGCAAGCACCCTGGGGTCTCTAGAGGACCCTTCTCCTCTTGTCCCTGAAATGTTAAATAAGTGTCAGAAAATCAAAGATAAATTGTGAAAATACACTTTACCCATACTTATTTCTTATGCTCACTAAATCATTAAAATATGAAAATGCACTAACAACAAAAATTGAAAACATAATAAAAATCAAAACAAATAATTTAACATAAAGAATTAAATAAATAATAAAATAAAACCAAAATAAAATAATATAAATAATTATAAGATTAACTAATAATGTAATTAATCAAAAAATTAAAATTAGTGGAATTGCAATCAACAAATAAAACTAATCTAATTATTTAATTAAGAAATTAAACCTAAAATTGAAATTAACAAACCTAAGATAACAATTGCGCAAAATTAGCAAAGTTAAACATTGAATTTATCTAAAAATCAAAACTGATTAAACAATAAAACAACTTAAATTAACTATAAAACAACTAAATAATCTTCATTTCATGCAAAAACATCACAATTTAACAATTAGTGAGCAAAAATCCATAAATCACAATTCTAAGTGAAATTTCATCCAATTTGTATGCAATTCATCAAATTGAATCAATAAATCATATGGGTGAGGCCAAAATTCAACCATTAAACCATAATTAACCACAAAATCAAGCAAATTTACACAAAATCATAAAGCCCTAACCTAGCATTTTTGGTGTGAAAATCCCTAAAAATTACAAAATACCTAATTATTCATGCATAAACAAGAAAAAATAAAAAATACTTACTTAGGTGTCGCAAATTAGTAATAAAAATGCAAAATTTTGGGTTAGAGAGGAGGTGACGATGGCAAGGGAGAAGAGAGAGAAAAGAGAATGAAAAAATGAAAGAGGTTGGACAATTAAAGGCCGATCGCGGATTTACACAATCCACTTCATGGTTGTGTAGCTGACTGTATAAGTCACAAACTCTTCAGAATCCAAGAGACTACCCTGTAACTTATCAAAAACTTATACGTTACATGGGTGTGTATTTAACTGTAAGTCTACACAAGCATACCTAGTGAGCGACTAATTCTCTGTAAATGTGTGCATCATGAAAAATAGATGAACAAACTTAACAAATTTTGCACTTAAAGTTACGAAACTTTTAACACACATACCTTAACACAATAATTATGCATAATCTCTTTAAGATGCTGAATGTCCTAACCTAAAACACATCAAAACTCAATAAAATCATATTCTAACATAAAATGAAATAGAGTTTAAAAATAAAACCTAAACTAATTCTTGGGTTGCCTGCCAAGTAGAACTTGTTTAATGTCATTAGCTCGACATACCTTTCATACTTAAGGCAACTTATAAAAATTAGGTTTTGGTCGTTTTACCGTTGGTTCCATCACCTCAAGTTTGCTACATGTTGTTTATTACCTTGAACTTGAAAAAGTTTCAGTGGACCTTTAATGGTAGAGTCCTGGAAAATATCTGATAATGAATCTTGATATGACTCACTAGATTCGTTAATATCAACAAGTTCAAGGACAAGATTAACTTGCCATTGCTAACATTGATAATTGACTTAGTAGTCATTAAAAAGGGTGGACCACGGACTAGAGGTGTCTCTACATCTTCCTCTATGTCAAGAATCAAAAAGTATACTAGGAAGATAAACTTGTTAAACTTATTTTCCTCTATAAACCCCAGGATATTTTACCGATCTATCTGTTAGTTACACACTTATCCTAGTAGGTTTTAGTTCATCTAATTGTAGTTTCTCAAATAATGAGTAAGGCATTATGTTAATTTCGACCCTTAGGTCAACTAAAGCATTATCTATTTTCAAACTACCAATTTCACAAGGGATAGTAAAACTCCCTAGATTTGAGTTGACATATCTCTAGGTTTATATACAACTCCTTCCAATTATGGTAGATATACTCACAAAAAGGATTTCTCAATCTCAATTATATGAAATAAAATCATGAATTAATATCTTGAATATATTAGAACAAGAATATAACGCATAATTAAATCGCAATCAATCAATCAATAAAATTACACTGAATAAAAGATCAAATCATATTGTCATCATAACTTAGGGTTCATCAAACCTAGACACTAAACAACTTAGATCCTATCCATCGAAAATGAAATCAATGAAAAAATATTTAGAAGAATAACTAGAAAACGAACAAATCATAATTCTAAATCTCCCTTTTTCTTCTACGAATCTTCTTGCAATTTGGATTGAATGAAGCTCTTTATCAGATCTTTTGATGTTATCATTGTTTTTCCCTCGTCCTTTGCTCAGAATTGTTGCCTCTCTGTGACTGAAAATTACTCTCATACTGGCCTCCTTTGTTTTACCTCCTTTCATGTCCTTTTATAGTAAAAATTAAGGTTTTTGGGATAAATACAATTAGCATACACAATCGTGTAGTTGAGCGTGTATCTCCATAAATACTTAAATTTGCGATTTTATATGGGAATAGAGACTTATAAAGGCAACACACGTGACCATGCAAATGAACATACAAGGGTGTGTAACTTCACATGACTAGAAATAATTTTCTTTATATCTCCACACATTTATAGACACTTACATAGTCACTATACACTATCGTGTAGGTCCAAGTTGCTTAAAATCTTCGTTCCATACCATTATTTCATCCAAATCTTCTTCTTTTGTTCCAAGAAGGCAATTATCACCTACAAATGCACTTGAAGCAAATTAAGTAGCAAAAATTCTACAAAAATATAATGGGTATATAATTATAGTCAAATAAGCATTTATCCAACATACCAATATTTAAGCTTTTGCTTGTCATTAAGCAAATCATAATCAAAATTATCAATCTTACAAATATCCATCCATTATTAACCTTAACATGTCCATTCACACTCTAAATCATCATGTCATATTGATCAAATTACTATACAATTAGAACAAGTTATCCCATAACTAACCTTCATAAGTCAATATTAATAATAATCACATTAATAATTCTTTTTGAATTCAAAAGAACAAATCTTTACACCCTCACCTAGGTTTCACTCATTGCACTCAAGTGTTTAAGGTAAAAAAATAAAAGAACTCTCAAATTAATACATAACGAAACTCTTTGCAATATTATCATATCTCCACCACTTATAAGTAAACTAGAAATAAAAATCAAAAGGTCTTAACACAAGGTTTTAACGAGGCTTAGGTAAGGTATGATCGGGATAATATAAAGGGTGGTAAAATTGAAGGAAATTTATAAAAATAACATTGCAAGAAACTTATTTCTTCACACTATAGGTCCTTTATATTATAAATCCAATAGTACCATAACTTAAACACATTTTTTTCAATCTCCCAATATATTATTTTTTGTTTTTTGACAATAATACAAGCATTCATCATGTACCAACAATTAAAGAAATATTGGACCTTTCAAAATTTCAAGTTTCAACCAATCAAGTACTATAGATAACCTTCATGTTTCAAATTAATAAAAGGGATTAAAAAAAGATAAGGTAAAAGCTAATAATTTGGTTATAATCAATGAAAAAGGCTAAGGCTCAAAATTGGTTACTTTTAAGGTATAAAATATGGTAAGGTAATTTTAGAAAATAGGCTAAACAAATGTTGAATCTAAGTGCCTTTATCACTTCAATTCTTCTAATTTAACAAATGTGGTCTCAATATGAATAATAACAGTAAGTTCTAAAATTATCCAACTATGCATGATAACACACATAAAATAATAAAAGAGCTTAAATATTGATGAATTTGCTCTTAGGTTTAAAAGCTCACAAAATGGATCTTATGTGTTAAATAGTATGCAATTTTCATTCAAATTGACAATTTCAATGATTACTAATTCAATTCAATAATAAATAATGATTTAAAGTATTTTTGGGCAGATTCTAACTAATTCAACATATCAGTTAATAAGATTTAAAAATAAAGATTATAATAAGTTTAATAAGTCCTTTCCCACACTTAAAATTGTACACTGTCTCCAATGTACATAATATAAGCACATACGAATAAAACGTAAGAAAGTGTAGGAAATTTGGTACTTCCCTAAGTAATAAGAATTTCAGAATTCTGATTTTGAGGAATATGGTACTGTCCATCCGATATGAGATATAATAGTCATTTAAAAATACAACTAAAAAGGGCTAAAAAGATAAAGAAAATAAAAATAACAATAAAGATGAGAAATATAAAATATAAAAATAGAAAAAACATAAAATACGTTGCACTAATGCTTTTTTTAAAAATTAAATAAAGGTTTGTATTAACTATAGCGAAGCTCTCTTGACATTACAATAAGTTCACAAAAAATATAATTATAGGAGCGTAAGAAATATAATATTAAGCATTACACATTCCATCTAATTTTCATTCTAGTAGCTAGAGCATGCTAATCAAATTTAGCTGTCATAATGGCTTTGATCTAATTGATGATGTCTGCAGTTAAGTAGTACTTGTTTAATTCCTCATTCTTGTAGATCCTCTTGTTTCTTCCCTTCAAAAATAGTAAATAGTTATTGTGAAGGCAGTTTTGTACATAGGTGCATCTTTCATCTTTTGATTAGCAATATGAATGGTCTAATTTTGAGTGGTTAACCAGTCATAAATAGGACAACAATCTGATAGTGGATGTAGAATCACACTCCATACCACTTTTAAGTAACTAAATTGAAAAACATGTGTTCTCTATCTTCTCCAACTTCTTTGCATAGTACACATATTAGGTTATAAGTTCCAAACCATCTGTTCTTTATACGAATCATGTTTTTGATAACCAACTAGGTGAATATTGATGCCTTTTGATTCAGTGAGTGCTTCCATAATAGATTGAACTAGGGAACATTCTCACCTTCTTCCTGCAAAGCCTTATAGCAAGACTTGTTAGTAAAAAGTCCAGAAACATCTGGTAACTAGGAAACTAAGTCTTGCATATGACTGTGAGTGATCTGGGGGTAGATAACCCATTAGCATATTGAACCCCCTGAAATTGCCTGCCCAATGTACTTGATTCATCAAAGAAGATGCTTTGGAGTTAAGTGAAGGCATGCTAGTAAGTTGGGATAATTCAGTTCTTTGTATAAACGGACTATGTTATGTCCAATTACTGAACCACACCCAGATTTTCTCTCTATTCTCTTAATCCAAGGGTATACTACCTGTCTTATGTTCAACATTTGCAAGAATGACTAAGAATACTCCCTAAAAATTAGCAGTTGCAAGAAACTTTCATTTCTTAGATAAGTTTCATGTAGCCATTTTAACCAAATGAAATTTTTTTCTTCGAATAGTCTCCAAATCCTTTTGCAAAGGAGAACATTTTGCAAAAGAGAAATAGGAGTGATTCTGTTTTTTAAGAATAGTCACCTCATTCCATTTGACTTTAGCTTTCTTGGAGTTGTCATAATTCTCAAATAATAAGAAAGCTTTCATAATACCATCAAGTTCCTTTATTACTTTCTTTAGTAAAATGATAAGGGATATCCAATGAACATAAAGATTTTTAAGTACAAAAACTATCAAAGTGACCCGTGTAGCTACTGACAGGAATCTATTTTGCTAGACATTAATTCAAGTTGTGATCCTTTCAATGAGTGGTATACAATCAAAATACTTTGGCATTACATATGAAATGGGAACTCCAAGATATCTGAGAGGTAAAACTTGAAGCTGGAGCTCACTTATCCTAGAAATTTCAGCATCATTTCTCACATCTTTAGAGAATACAAACTACTTTTATCTACATTTACTTTTAGACCTTACCATCTGGAAAGCTGCTTAAGAAGTTCCTTTAGCAACATTACTGATTGAGATTCAGCCTGTAACACCCCATATTAGGGGTTATAATATTAAGAAAATTCAGTACATTTTATGCTTAGCATATTTGAATATTTGCTTATTTGTGCATAAGCATTCTAGACAAATACAATAATTGTACATGCATTCATTGACATTTCCGGGTAAATTTGATTTATAAGTAGAAATTGTGGATTAAATTGGAGTGTATTAATTATGATTTGGCAATTTTGGTATATTTTGGATATTTTGAAATTTTTGGTGAATTATTTTTGAGCTGAAAATTTATTTGGAGAGTCATATTATTATTTTGGAATTTTTGGTGAATTTTAGAAAAATATTGATTTATGGGCCAATTATGGAGTGACAAATGGATCAATTAAATTGTGACATGTGGACAAAGATTTAAGTGACAATTGGTAGCCTTACTTGGAGGACACATGTAACACATGCATTGGAAGCATGTGTCAAGCCTAAAGAGAGACACCTAGCCTTAGGAAAAAGTTTCTGCAGCATCTTTCCTTGATTCCACCAAAAACCACTATCTCCCTTCTTGCTTTGCCATCTCCAAAACCCATTGTTTGCTCTCCTAAGTTCTGGAAAATTTCTGAAGAGAGAGAAGCTTAATCAAGTAAGTTTTATGATAGTGTAAATGATTTCTGCTGAGATTTTAATGTTTGTAACTGGATGCATGTGTAAATGGAGTACATTTTCGTGCTTGGGGAGTGCTGCATATGTAAATGGTGTTGATGCATGTGTGGGTGGAGGAAGAAGAAGCAAATATGGTGTGAATTGCGTGTTTGATGTTAGTATTTGAAATGTAATTAAAAACTAGAGTTTTTCATTGAACAACCCTCAGTCTTTTGCCTATAACTTTTTTATCCGAACTCCAAATAACTTGAAACTTGGATCAATGGATTCCTAAGACATTTTTCTTTCTCTCCATGAAAATTTAGAGATATCTGAATTGATTTGAAAGTGATTGATAGGATGAAAGTGTGGAAGTCTGCTGAATTGATATGAGTTGGAAAAGTTTCATGATCTTGCTTCGATTTTCTAATTATAACTTGAGGTGTAGATTTCTGAATGAGTTGATTTTTATTCATATTAAACTAGAGACATATTTCTACAACTTTCCTGCAGAAGTATACTGTTAATTCTATCTCTAAGATTTTCAAAATTGGCATGTAAGTGAGTTGTAGCTTAAGCTGAAGCACTGTCAGGGGTAGAAATCATATCCTATAGAGTTTGAATAAAGTGTATTGATATAGGCCGAATTAGACTAAGGTGTCTTCAAAAAAGTTGTAGCTTATTCTCTTAGCATTAATTTGGTATAAATTTTGTAATTTTTGGATATCTGAGTTGAAAGATATGAGTTGTGAAAATAGAGGGTATGATCATGTACTAGCTAAAAGTTCAATTGTGTATAGTCTGTGGTATTTTGTGCATAACTCTTTGAATACTGAATCAAATTGGATTATTTTGGAGTCATTAGGAACTTGAGACACTATAGAACAACTTTCCAAAAGGAAGTGTTGCCTAATTTTGTCATTTACCCTATCAGATTAATTATGAAAAGTTGACCCGAAATCATATGGGTAGAAAATCTGAAGTGGTCAATTAGGTTATGAAATTGATTTCACATTGCTTTATTTTGGTCCAAATTATAAGTACCAAATGATATTAATGAGGGCTTTGATATCTGATTGATTTGATATTGAAAATTCCAATAAGGTACCCGAAATTGTCATTGAACATGCATTGTGCATACGTTCTATACATTGATGTGCATTAAAGAACACTTGTACATTTGAGGGAAAATGTGATATTTGTGAATGTGTTGTGTATATTTTAGAGGAGCACATCGGACGCTAGTCGGACATTGCGGGACCATCCAGGCAATAGCTTATTAGAGCGTACTGTGAGTAAACCTAGATGAATTTCCTAGGATTGATTTGATTTGATTTATTAAGCTTCCAATTATTGAATTGTTGCGTTTTGTTTCTGAATTTCGGACTTAAAGTCCGAGGAGTAAATATTTGGGACTGTATTGGAAGTGTTCTGATTTGTTTAATAATTTTGTATTATATGTGGATTCTTAACAAAAGTTGAATGCCGGACTTAGGTCCGAAGATCATGAAATTCTGATTGTTAACATTCCAACAGACTTCCACACTTTCATCCTATCAATCACTTTCAAATCAATTCAGATAACTCTAAATTTTTATGTAGAGAAAGAAAAATATCTTAGGAATCCATTGGTCTAAGTTTCAAGTTATTTGGAGTTCGGATGAAAAAGTTATAGGAAAAAGAGTCAGAACTGTTCAGTAAAAATACGCTAGTTCATAAACTACATGCAACCCATCACCTTCTTTCTCTCTCTAAAGTGCAGGTTTTCTTCTTCTTCACCGAACACTACAGATTTTTCTCTCTTCTTCCTTCTTCTTTTTTTTCTAGATTTCAAACTTATATCTTCCCTAATTCTCTTCATTTCAACCCCTAATTCAGTTCAGATCATCCATAATAAATCAAAATCCATAATTACGAACAAACATCAAAAATTGTATATTATTCATGTACATTTCATATTTTTCTGCAGATTTTTTTCCCAACTTCTTTCCTCCTTCATTCCATTTTTTTCTATAAACTTAATCCTACTTGAAGCACAACAACACATCTTATACGTGAATCATCCTTTTTACACCCTTTTTAGTTCAACATAACACAACAAATCAAAAATCAAAAATTCAACATAAACATTAAAACAAATCACTATTCACGCATGCATGTTCTCATGTTTCTGCTTTTTTTTCCAGCTAACTCCAAGTTTATGAACTTCCCATCTTCTGCATCTTCCCACCCAATTCTTCATTCTTACTTCCTATTTTCAACATTTCTACACCCATTCAAAATGAGCTTACCCCAAAATAATTCAAAGTTCCAAGTTACAGCAAACACAAAACCGAAGCATACAAGTATATATATATATATATATATTATATGCTGAAGAACATTCCTAAACAGAACCTATATTTTGCATGCATTCCTTTACAAGCATGAAACATCATCTCTTTGTCATTATATATAGATATTTTATATGCTGAAGAACATTCCTAAACAGAACCTATATTATGCATGCATTCCTTTACAAGCATGAAACATCATCTCTTTGTCATTAATCAGTATTATAAACATGAAAATGAAATTAAGTACAACTTACTTGTTTTAGACTTCACACTCTTCAGCAAAATTTCAGAACTTAAAAGAATGAGTTGTCGATGGAGAGAACCAAGGACAGAGAAAGACAACCAAATAAGAATGCAAATGGCATGGTGTTTCGGTGATGGGGAATAAGAAAAAGAGTAAGTGATGTTGTAGTGAAGAACACCGAGAGAGAGAGAGAGAGAGTTGGAGACTTGTTCTTCTATGCATGTTATCCATGTGTCTCTATGCATATTATCCATGTGTCATTTACTTGTGCTATCACATGTCATAATGCTATTGGTCTATTTTTCCCTTATTTTTCCTAGTCTAATAATATCCTTAAATTTCAGAAATTTTCAAAAAAATCACCAAAAATTCAAAATCATTAGATTATTCTCCAAATAAATTTTTAGCTAAAAATTATTCACCAAAAATTTCAAAATATCCAAATTATACCAAATTTTTCGAAAATTTCTAAAATTCACCAAAAATTTCGAAATAATAATATGACTCTCCAAATAAATTTTCAACTCAAAAATAATTCACCAAATATTTCTAAAATATTCGAAGT
>JAOTBA010000006.1:23244723-23257296 GCA_025629845.1 Erythroxylum squamatum | reverse complement strand
AGAGGACAATACCTTCAGGGTGAATCGCAATCCACACCAAAAAAAGTGGTAAGAGGCGTGGATCGCAATCTACCAAATCCTTGAGGTCCTGGGTTCGACTCCCCTCGACTCCCCACAGACGGGGATAGGGGCGTGGATCGCAATCCACCAAATCCTTGAGGTCCTGGGTTCGACTGGTAAGAGGCGTGGATCGCAATCCACCAAATCCTTGAGGTCCTGGGTTCGACTCCCCTCGACTCCCCACAGACGGGGATAGGGACACACCCAGCGCATCAAAGAGGACAATACCTTCAGGGTAGATCGCAATCCACACCAGTCTTAATTATTTCATACTAACTTCTAATAAGAATTATGGCTCATTTTGTTAGTAGAATTCAGCTAATAAAATAAATTTAAAAATCCTTACATATCTGCTGGTCAAGCCATATTGCTTTTTTTTTTTCCAACTAAAACAATTGAAAAACTTTTTAGAAACTTTCTTTGGGCTAGAGCTCCCAGTGGTTTTTATGTTGCTAAAGTGGCATGGAAAAGAGTGTACTTACCTAAAGATGAAGGTAGCCTAGGTATGGTTCTTTTAAAGTTAACAGTTTACGTAGTTTGCTTTAGTCGTTATGTTGTTTTTCTTTCCTTGTAACCAAAAAAAAAAAAGTTAACAAAATTACGATGATTAAGAGGATTTAGAGACTTCTCATAGAGCCAGATGGATTCACTCATACTACTTGAAGCATTGGAATTTCTGGTCTTACTCTCCCAATTATGACTCTTATTGGATCATGTTGCATCTGTTCAAGTTGAGAAATCAAACTAGAATGTTGTTCAAGCATAGGCTATAACTGAAGCACCTTGAGTCCCTTGAGTGAATCCAATATCTTTTCACATCTCTTAGATGTAATATGAGCTGATACTGTTCTTAGAGAAGTGCTAATAGATAACAAATTCAACATTAGCCAATATTATAAAGATGAGTTATTGGTGATTGCTCCATATTACTGTCATACTTCCTCCAATAGAGACATGATTATCTGGACAGAGAATCCTTCTAGCACTTGCTCTAATTCCTCTTTTAGAGCTTTATTACGGAATAGAGCACCTAAAGTCCATTGATATAAATTGATATGGTTCCTATAATCTATCCTAAAATTGTCTTTTGTTCTTTGGCTTAAACTCGTTGGAAAACTCTCCACGTGTGACATAATTCAGTATATCAATATAATTTAAAACGACAGCATGGGCTCTGTTAACCCTAAATCTAAGGTCCTCAAAAGATTTCAATTAACTCCATAACCTGGTGTGGTATTTTGCTCTGAATAACTTAAAGAAAGTGGAATAATTGACAGTAATATATCTCCTTCAAGCTCTTCTTTGGAAGATTGGTATATAATATTTAAAATGAAAGGAACATTAGATTTTTTGAGACAAACAAAAACACAAGCAACAAATATTTATGTAGATACTAGCACAGTTAAAAGAACTTTTTATAGTTCTCATTTAGCTAGTTTTTTAATCTATGGTATGTAGTGGTTAAAGACATCTTAAGAGATTGGTGGTAGTTAATAAATGCAACCTTAATTGGCATGTTAAAGCATCAATGCTACAACAACAACAATCTAATGAAGGTCAAACTAATACGCAGGTCTAAGGAGGTTCAAAAGTACGCAACCTTATCTCTAACTGATAAAAAGGTTGTTTTCGATAGACTCACATGAAAAAAAAATACATATATAAATATTCATATACATATTAAAATAATAAAGTAATAATAATTAAAAATAAAAATAAAATAAAATAGACATAAAAGATAATAAATAAATAGAAATAAATAAATGAGTATAAATAAAATATAAAAAATCATACAATAAATATCGAACAAAGTGAAGAATAAAAATAAGAGATAAAATAAGTAAATAAATATATAAGCAAGAAAAAAGATACGTAAATAAATCAATCAAATAAATCATTATAAGAAAATATTTAGGCCAAGTAAGGAAATGTTTAGACTAAATAACTAAGAGGAAATGACTACATATTAAATGATTAATATGTAGTCATTTCCTCTTATTTACCTTAATCATTTAATATGTAGTCATTTCCTCTTATTTAAAAGACTTATGAAAAAGAGAAAAACTTGTTTATGCGAGATCCTTCATCCGTATCGTAGTGCGCCAAATTATTCTATTGAGGATCATGTCTTTGGTAGGTTCCAGCAGAGTCATATCATTCTTGATTACCTTCCCTTAGTTCTTTTTAAGCCTTCCTTTTTTTTTTCCTCTTATAGTTTCTAAGTACAAGTTTCTTGCATCTTCTTACTCGAGTGTTAGAGTATCTCCTCTTAAGATGTTTAGACCACCTAAGTCTTATTTCTCTTAATTTTTATTGATATTAACTATCTTTAATTTGTCTTAATATTACATTTTTGACCATATCTCTACTACCATTAAATTATATCTATGCACTTGTTTGATGAGTCAACATTCTGTCCCATAGAGTATGACTAACCTGATTTTGCACCTTCTTGTTTTGGTTCTCTAAAGTAACTGCCAAGATTATTTGCACTTAAACTTGTAGCGGATTAATACCTTTATCATATTGCCTACATTTTGTACTTATTTTTATTATTCTTTCTTCAATTCAGTTAATTTATCAAAATAAAAAATAATTATGGCTCATTTAGTTTAATATTTTATCTATTATCTATTTATTATAAAATTAATGTAAGTGAAAATTAATTTAAAAAGTAAATGTATTTCCAAATTTTACTTAATATTTTACTTTATTCACTAATAGAAGTGTTACTATAGTGACATTAACACTTAAACATGTTATTATTGTTTAAACTAAACAAACATAAAAATTAAGAAATAAAAACTAATAATTAAGAAATAAAAACTAATAACCATAATAAAAAATTATAAGTGATACAAATAACCCTTAAAATTTTGATTCAGTTCGTTTTGGGTTTATATTTTCCTTTCAAATTGAGAAAACTAGTTTAGTTGAGTTGAATATTCTCAGTTTTTAAATCTTTTTTAATGATTTACTTATTTTTAGTAACAAAATTTAACTATATTGATATTAATAACTGAAGAGTTTTAACCTAAAAAATGACACAAAAATAAAAATCATAATAAAAAATTATAAGTGGAACTTATCAACCCATAAAAATTAAGATATCTTAAAGTTCCACCTTGCAAATTGCCTTTGAATAAAAAATAAATAAATGGTCTCCCTATAAAGGAGGCTCGAATGCCATTAAAGAGTAGAAGATGATGTGAAGGCTTGATTTGATCGTCCTCAATCAAACCTTGCTCCAAAAGGTGGAATCAGCCACCCCAACTGCCCCGACTCACGGGCCCGACCACAAGATGAGGGAGTAAATCACGGTATCTACTCGGTCAACTCACCAGCAAAGCGGCCCTTTACTTCCCTTTATGGGAATCGAACCTGGGACCTTGCTCCAAATAACCTTGCTGGAAGACCAATCGAGCTACACCCGTGCGGGCGTCCTCAATCAAACCTTCTAAGGGTAAGGCGTTGACTAAGTATTCCTTCCATCTCACCTCTTTATTAATTTTTTATACCTTCTAACTATATATATAAGTGAAAAGGAGGTTTTTTTGACCCAAAGATTTTCGTAAAAATTTAACTTAGATCATAACATTTGATGGCATTTAAAAGGAACCTTATTATTATATTTAAACCTTAAGTTGATAAAACCCTAAATTTGTATGATTTTTATTTTAAAACTATACTTGACATATACCCCACATATTTTAATTTTAAAAATAAATCCTATTTCATCACCTAGACATCTCAACAGGCAACGTGCGCTTTGCGAGACTCATCACTATTTCTATTTTTTAAAAATTGAATAAAGGTTTGTATTAACTATAGCAAAGCTATCTCAACATTATAATGAGTTCACAATTAAAAAAACAAATTATAAAAGCATATGAAAGATAATAGTAGGTGTTACAAATTCCATCTAGTTTTCATTCCTATAGATAGAGCATGCTGAAAAAAATTAGCGGTCGTAATAGCTCTGATCCAAGTGATGATGTTTGCAACAAAGTAGTACTTGTTTACTTCTTCATTCTTGTAGATCCTCTTGTTTCTTTCCTTCCATAGGGAGTAAATAGTTGCTGTGAAGGCTGTTTTATACATGGGTATATTTAGCATCTTTTGATTAGCAATATGAATTATCCAATTTAGAGTGGATAGGTAGTCATAAGTAAGACAACTGTAGATAGCAGATGTAAAATTCTGCTCTATAGCACTTTTGAGTATCTGCATTGGAAAAATAAGTGTTCTCTATCTTTTTTAACTTCTTTGCATAGAAGATAGATTGGGTCATAAGATCGAAACCGTTTATTCTTAGTATGGATCATGTTCTTGATAACTAGCCGGGTGAATATTGAGGTCTTTTGATTCAGAGAGTGTTTCCATAAAAGATTGAGCCAAGGATCATTCTCGCCTTCTTCCAGTAAAACCCTATAGCAAGAATTATTAGTAAAAAGTCCAGAAACATCTAGTAATTAGGATACAGAGTGCTGCTTATGACTGGGAGTGATCTGGGGTAGATATCTTACTAATAAATTGAACCCTCTGAAATTGCTAGCCACATGCACTTGATTCATTAGAGAAGATGCTTTGGGTTTGAGTGGAAGCTTGTTAGTAAGTTAGGATAATTTAGCCCTTTGTATAAGTGGACTATATTCTGTCCAATTATTGAACCACACCAAATATTATCTCCATTCCCTAACACATGCTTAATTGAAGGGTATAATACCTGTCTAAGTTTCAACATTTGCAAGAAGAACCAAGAGTACTCCCTGGAGGATTGTCTGTTGCTAGAAACATTCATTTTTGAGATAAGTTTCATATAGCCATTTTAACCAAATGGCATTTTAGTCTTCGAATAGCCTCCAAATCGTTTTGCGCACCAGAACTTTTTGCAGTAGAGAAATAAGAGTGACGCTTAATCATCCTTGCGTTTTAGAAATAGTTACCTCACTGCATTTGACTTTAGCTTTTTTGGAGTTGTCTGAATTGCCAAACCATAAGAAGAAAGCTTTCATAATATCATCAAGCTCTTTGGAAGAATGATATGGGATATCCAGTAAACAGAAAGATTTCTAAGTTCATAAACTATCAAAATGACCCTTGCAACAAGTGATAGGAATCTATACAAAATAGGGACTCCATGATATTTGAAAGCTAGAGCTTAAAGCTGGAGTTCAGTTATCCAGGAAAGTTCAACTTCATTCCTCACATATTTGGAGTAGTACAAACTGCTTTTATCTATATTCACTTTTAGACCTGACCATCTAGAAAATTGCTTAAGAAGTTCCTTTAGCATCTTCATTGATTGAGCTTCAGCCTTAAAATAAGAATCAAATCATTTCCAAACATAAAGTGCAAGAATTTTTAAACACTACATTTATTATGATAGTGAAACCTACCATTAGAACCAATGATCTTGTTGATAAGATAAGATGAACATTCCACAACTAGCGTGAATAGATAAGGAGAAAGGGGCCCCCTTGTCTAATCCCTCTAGCATAATTTAATGGCTTGGTAGGAATCCCATTTACAAGAATACCAATTGAAGCAATTTTTAAGCACATTAGAATCCATTTAATGAATTTTGTTAGAAGTTCAAAGGCTTCCGGGCAAATTTGAATCAAATGCCAGTTAACAGTATCAAATGCCTTAAAAATCTTCCAGCAACAACTTTTAATATTTCTCCCAGAGTTATAATCTTTCAAAATATCTTGCATAAGAAGAATGTTATCCCCTACAGATCTTCTTTGTATGAATACACTCTAAGATGGGCTTACCACTATTATTAAGGCAGTCATCAATATGTTAGCAAGGAGTTTAGAAATTACCTTGTAAACCGTATTAAAAAAAGAGATGGGCTTATAGTCTGCCAATGAAGCAATTACCTTGTAAATCGTATTACAATTACCTTGTAAATTGTATTACAACAAGAGATGGGCCTGTAGTTTGCTAATGAATTAGGATTCAACTTTTTTAGAGCTAGACAAATAAAAGTATGATTTATCTCCTTCAACATTTTACAAGAGGATAAGTAATCGAGTAGTCTAAGTTTTAATTATTTATCTTTGATAATCCACAAGCGCACGGTTCGTTAGTGTAGTGCCAAAGGTGTCGATCTCACGAGGAGAGAGTTAATCTAGTCCTAAAATATAAGGCCAAAAATAATAACATAAATTCAAATTGCATGAAACTAATACGAGAACTTAATTCAATCAATTAAATTAAAAATCAAATACGAAATACTAATTACTAAGAAATTGCAATATACACAAGAATCAACCGAAAAAAAATTATCAATTGAGAGAAAGGAAATTTTACTAATCCTTAATGCTAACCTAACTGATTATAAATTATCGGATTGTTGGTTCTAGATTATCCTAGGGTTGATTAGTCTCTCTCGAGTTATAACCATTAACCCTAAATTATAAATCCTAATCAGAATGGAGGTTGCAATCTCTCAATTCACAACCTATCCAAAACTCTAAATAGTTCTAAAGTTCTCTAATAAAGTATCGGAAACCTATGCAATATCTCTCTTTGCACAATTTCTCGATCTAATTCAATTCTTGTTCTATCAAATCACTTAACTCTCGTTAGACAAATTTAATCGTTTTTCATTCGATTCACCCTATCAGTTTATTACCGAATTTGCAATCGCAGAATCAAACCACAACAAATCCAATAAACACATAAACAATCAGATTTTCATTAATTCAAGAATAAAATTTCGAAGGTGAGTTTAGAAAATCCTCAACATTCTAGATCCTATCATCAACTATTCAATCCAATTTTATACAATAATAAAACTGAAGTTAAATAGGAAATACAATCTAAATGGATGATGGAAGGTAGCGACGTCAAGAAACCTACTGATTCGGAAAGTACATTGAGTTAGCTTCTTCTTCTCTTCTCTCTTCTTTCTTCTCTTCCTCTATCTCTCGATGATCTCTCTCTAGGGTTTCTCAAGAAGGTTGATTCAAAAGTTTCTTTCTGCCTCTTTTCTTGTTCTTTAAATATCCTCTTATGTTTTAGGTAACCCTAGGATCTTTTCGAGATCCGAAAGGTCCAAAAACTCCCTTAAAACTTGATGTTCTTGAGTGTCGATGCGTTTGCCCAATGCAAGCCACAACCATGGCCCTACAGGCCATGATCATGGCTTACATCTAATCCTTCTGTCACGATTGTGGCCTAGTGGGCCATTGTTTTTAGCCTGAATTTTTCCAAAAATCCTCCGTTTTTTCAATATTGACCCTAAAATACTAGCAAACACGTCGATGTACATCAAAAACATAATATTTAAGCTTAGATGCTTATACTAACCTATAAAACACTTAAAACAAAAATAATTAATAGACTAACACAATTCTAACCTAAACACATACTAAATGGTCAGATTAATGGATAAACACATATCAAACTATGCCCTAAAACACAATGCAATTTACTCTTATCAATAAGCACTTTAAGACAGCTTCTGTAAATAGATTACCAATAATCTCCCACGTTTTCTGAAAAAACCCAGTAGTGAACCGATCAACCCTGGAGATTTAGAGGGGTGTAAGTTAAATAAGACCTCTTTGACATCCATACTAGTGAAATGAGTAGGTAGTGATTCTTTGAATCCCTGAGATAAAGGACTATCAAAGAGTTCTCTAATATTAGGAGTACTGTAAGAACTTTCTTCAATGCCCATAAGCTGTAAGAAGAGTTCCCTTGTGAGCCTTGATAACGATTCCTGATCAGAGAAAGAGTTTACTAAGGAGTCTTTAAGTTCCACAATCGTATTCATGTTCCTTCTTATTCCACAATCGTATTCATGTTCCTTCTTATAAGCAAAGAAGTATGGAAGAATTTGGTGTTAAAGTCACCATCTTTTATCCAATTCATACGAGCTTTTTGTTTCAAGATGGAATTATGGAAATTTGAAGCATCCTGATGATCCTTTAATCTTGCACATTTGGTTTGCTTTAAATGATTATTATGTTGGAATAGATAGCAAGCCTTTTGAGCCTCACTAAGCAACTATTACGTGAACTTAATCTACCTAGAATTAGCATTTGAGAAAGCTTTGAGAGAATTTTTAACCTTTCTCAACTTTTGCATAAGTTGGAAGGATTTAAAACATCAACATTAAGGTTCCAATAAGATTCCACTAATTGCATGAAACCATCCTGCTGTGAGAGGCCACTAAAGAATCTGAAAGGAGCCTCTGGCTTCCTCACAGCTTGGATATTTTGAATGTTGATATATGAATGATTTGAAAAATGAATTATTCCCAAATTCAAAAAATGAGTAAGGATTCTTAGCCAACTAAGTTTGGTTAACCAAAGTTCTATCGAGCTTTTTTGTTATAAACATACGACCATGTTCCATGTTAATATTAAGGGAATTCTCCAAATCTATAGCAACAATTGAATTCTCATTCTCAAGTGTATTCCTCACATCAGTATGTTTACTCTCTCTCATATCTTGCTACACTCTCAAGTTGTTAGAAATCAACTCTTTCCTAGTGATTTTTGGTTTGCAATTTGCTCCATTAATTCTTTTGCTAAGTCAACCTTTGAGTTCTCAGAAGATATGATCCCCGTAATTTAATTATGACTCCCAGTTTTTTAAAAAATTCCCAGTTGGTTTCTAACTTTTCCTTACTAAATTGGGTTTCCATAGATAGGAAAGAGACACAACAAACTCTTTAAGCTCACCATCCTACCTAACTTCATGATTGGTAGCTAATAAGGAAGAACATAATCTCTTTTCACCTCAATGCAAAGTTTAGCAAAGCATATACGTTCCATATTTGCATTTTAAGCATCCATACATAAAGTCTTGCCTAGTGAACTAGCTAGGAAACTTAGGCCCTCAATTGTTCAGAATTCAGGAGGTACGTTTTGAAAATTGACCCACAAAGGAAAATCATCGATATTTCCCAAATGAAAATTAGTATCTGGCCTCCATCTTTGAATGAACGTAGGCTGATCACTAATATGCCATGGACCTTGTTCAATGATATCATTTAGACAGCTCTCGTTGTGCATTTGAATAGAAAAGAGTCATCAGCCATTAGCATTACTTTCTCCAGGCCTTTTTTCCCTAGCTAGCCATAGCCCAAGTTTGCACCACTAGGAAAGCATGTCGCTTATTCCAGAAAACGCCAACCAAAGTAGACGACCAAACAATGGCTGCAACTTTATGAAGATCCATTGGAGGAGTAAGGATTTCTTCTTTCATAACATTCGGAAAGTGTTTAAGCTCACCTTTGTTTGACACTTTATCTAGATCCTAAAATCTTGAGAATCGTTAAGATCATTCTCTCCTTAGAAATGATGGCTCTTACTAACCCCCTTCAATAATCTTTTCATTTCTTTATCAAAACCTCCTCTAAACCGGTGACCATGGCTGGCAGACTTTCTTGCTGTAGTTTCCAGCCTTCTGCACCCTCCTCCACTCTCTGCTTATTGCCTTCTTCTTACTGCTTTCTTCTTCCCATCTTATGTTGATTTTCCTTTCCTTTCCGTTTTCCCTCCACCTCGCTTTCTGCCTCTCAGAAAACCCCAGCTTCCCTAATAAATCAAGCATCTCTTTCTCTTACTGTTCCTACATTTCAGAACGCCACAATATCAGAAAACCCTGCATCTCAGGAGATCAATCTTCCATTTTTTTTTCCTGTATCTACATTTCAGAAGCACATCCAGAAGCACATTTCCTAATCCCCTATCCATGGACTCTGATTTCCCTCCCCTTTCTATCCTACAGAAACCCCTCAAAGCTCCCCAAAACCCAAACCCTAGCTCCAACCCTACCCCCATCTCCTCGGGCACTCTCACACCACCTTTTACCTCTACCACAACAACCCCAAACCTTATTCCTGTTAGAGCCACTGCTACCACACTAGGAGCTCCTTCTACTGCAGCTAACCTGATTCCTATAAATACCTCTGCTGCCCCATTGAAAACTCACCCTACCATTGGAAATCTTGCAATTGGAGCAAGGAGAACCTGGAAACAAGTAGTTGGGGACAAATCTAACTCTTCATTGGTCTATAGGCTCCCTGTTGAGTCGCCCCTAGGTTGGAGGAATTACAACAAGGAGCTAGCACGTGGGAAGCAACATTGGTGGGCTTTTTCATGGAGAAAAGGCTAGCTTTTCCGATTATTCAAGCATGGGCCAAGAGGAATTGGAATGGTAAAGGGCTAATGGAGGTTATGCTTTTGAAAGAGGACAACATTATCTTCACTTTTTCTTCAAAATCGGAATCCCAAAACGTCATTGAAGAGGGTCCTTGGTATGTGTCCCAAGTTCCCCTCTTCCTATAAATATGGCAACCGGGAATGGAGCTGGAGAAAATTCGAAAGAATATTCCCCTATGGATCAACACTCACAATATTCCTTTGGAATATTGGACTACTACAGGTTTAAGTATGCTTGCAAGTTACTTGGGCAAACCACTTTGTATGGATGAAAATACAGCATTGAGAAAACGCATTGGGTTTGCTAGAATATGTGTGAGTATGGATTTAACTAAGGAATTGGAGGATAGTATTCCTATTCTCTGACTAGCAGATGAGAATTGAATGCGAGAAGATCGTGTTATGGTAACTTATCAATGGAAACCATCCCTTAAGGCACAAGGCAAGGCATGGAAACCGACAGGTAAGTTGTTCCTTAAAGGAGATTATTGGGAAGTGATGGGATTGAGCATATTGAGCCTAATGAGGCAGCAGTAACAATGGATAAGGACGAGACATTAACTGAAATAGTGCCACAAGAGAAGACCCCTATAGTTATTGATTTATCAACTAGACCTATCAACATTCCAAAGGAGGCAGAAGCATTACCCGATTAGCACAAGGATGACTCATTGGCTAATAGCAAGTTTGAAATGAAGGAAGCGAATGAAGGTGAAGTTCATATTGAAGAACATCATCATGATGAGGAATTGGGGGACAATATGACTTAATGTAGCTCATCACAAGTTGAGGGACCACCAGATTAGATTCAAGAAGCTCTCTTTGAGCCAGCTACCTTTAGGAAAACACTAGGAGTAGTAGGAAAAGCTCCAAGGGGAAAACCAACTAATTATGCCAATAGTCCTATGGAATGTGAGAGGAATAAATAATCCAGCAAAACTTTGTGCCTTAAAGGATTTTGTGAAGCAGGAGAAACCGTGGGTTTTTTTTTCATGTTGGAGACAAAAATTAAGGAGGAAAATCTAAATAAGTTATGTTGTTTGGGTAGCAATTGGCAATTCGTATCGAACCATCAATGCCATGCCTATGGGAGGATTATTGTAGCCTATGATGACCATTTTGTGAAACTAGAAGTTCTGGAGACCAATCCCCAGTTTTTGCACACTCGGATTTGCTTTAAATCTGAAAACATAGGGATTCTAGCTACCTTTATCTATGGTGTCAATACTACTTTTCAGAGAATTGATCTCTGGAACTTTTTGCGTCGGATCAAACCTTCTATAAACTCTCCTTGGATGGTTGGAGGAGATTTCAATACTACTTTGTTCATATCTGAGGCAAGGAATTATTCTACGGATCTATATGATTGTATTCAGGATGTGGAGCTAGTTGATCTAAAGTCTATAGGCCATGCATTTACATGGACCAACAAGTAGGTTTCTCATTGGAACATCAGGAAAAAAATGGACAGAATTATGATAAATGGGGAATGGCTCTCCTCTTTCTCTTTCAGCTATGTAAAGTTCCTAGATCCAGGTATTTCGGACCACACTCCTATGAAGCTAATGGATTTATTCTCTTCCCACAAATCACCACACCCCTTTAGATTTAATAACTTTCTAGCTAATATATAGGGCTTTCAAGAAGCAATACAGAATGGTATGGAGTTTCGGTGTTATGGGACAAAGCAATACATATGTCTCCAAAAGCTTAAGGTTATAAAGCAGGAATTGAAGCTTCTAAATGTGAAGAGAGGACAAAATCTGACAAAGGAGATTGACCACTCTAGGGACAAGCTTTTTGCCTTGCAACAAGCTTTGGAAACGAATCCCTTAGATGATAATTTAGCTTCAGCTGAAAAAGAAGCATTAAAAAGGTATTTGGAAGTTGTGGCTAATCAACACTCACTGTTGAAACAAAGATCTAGGATATCCTGAATCTAGGAGGGGATAGATGCTCTAAGTTCTTCTTCAACACTCTGTTAGCCCGCAAGCATACCAATAGAATTACCTCAATTAAATCTGAAGATGGGAGGGAAGTTTTTGGCCAAAAAGAGATAACAAGGGATGCTCTATTGTTTTTATAGTAAACTCCTAGGGTCAGACTCTCCCCAAACTTTACAGGACCTCAATCTTAGACAGTTTGTTACTTATAAAATCCCAGATCAAGAAGTTCACAGGCTCACTAGGCCTATTACGGATCAGGAAATGGATCAGGTGGTGTTCAGCATGAATGGTTCTAAAGCCCCTGGGCCGGATGGATTAAATGGCTTCTTCTTCCAGAAAACTTGGACTAGCTTGGGTGGTCTTGTCAAAGAGGCAGTGTA
>JAOTBA010000006.1:23174875-23186716 GCA_025629845.1 Erythroxylum squamatum | reverse complement strand
AATGAATGTGAGTATATAATTCCTATGATCCTACAATTTAGTGACGTAATAAAGAACTGAAAACAAATGAAAATAATTAGGTTAATTTTAAACGAAATGTAAATAGTGCTTCTAATATTAATAATAAGTGTAGAATAATAAATTATTCTAATTTAACACATGAAAATTAAATCTAAAATTTATAATTGCATAATTAATTATTACTTATTTTAAAAATAATTTAGTTTAAAATCTGAATTATATTCATTATTTAGATGAATAAATAAGATTTAGGTCTTGCTTTATTATATTTCTTTAAGTGGTTTCAAAAATATAAAAATATACTTAAAAACTTTGGTAATTCATAACTTCCATCTTCTATGACTTGTAGACCATCAAAGTTTGACTTAAAA
Organism: Erythroxylum squamatum; assembly: GCA_025629845.1. Classification (NCBI taxonomy): domain Eukaryota; kingdom Viridiplantae; phylum Streptophyta; class Magnoliopsida; order Malpighiales; family Erythroxylaceae; genus Erythroxylum; species Erythroxylum squamatum. The sequence continues at coordinate 23,186,324 of JAOTBA010000006.1, read as the reverse complement.
CACAATAGGCCCGCCTCAAGTTGAAGTTTGAAAGTCAAAAGACATAAATACTTGATTTTTATTAATTATGCATATTTAAATACTCATTTTAAAATATAAAATAAGGTATTCTATTCCTTAATAAATACTTTATATAATAAATTTGTCTAGTTCATTTAATGCAGTTCTTTGTACCAAACAAAATTAGGAACAATATTTCTCTAGTTCATATCATTAGCCATTATGTAATAGACTACATATATTATTATAGTTTATAATTTGATTTAACAAGCCTACTAAACTATTTCTCTCCTATTTCCAAGTGATAAAATGATTTATCTAACTTTAAATTCTCAGGTTATACTTCCATCACTGTCAGCAATTTAGTGAAAATTCCAAGTCCTTAAGCTTTGACTAATTGATAACAAAATTAATTACTTTATTGTCATCATCAAGAACATATGCACAGTCGAAAGAAAGAAACCTTTTGCAGTGACCCTTTCAGGGTTCCAAGTATTTTCTTATTTCCTATCCTAAACGCTATGGCATTTTACAAACAATTTTTTTGTTTTCAAATTCACGATCGAAATACCACTCCCTCGTAAGTACTACTCCACTACACTACACTCCACTACACCGTAAAAAAAAACTGAAAATAAAGAACTGAAATCATTTTTCTAATGTAGGAATGATTCATTATTTTCATTATACAGACTTGTATCAAAGTTATAGCACTCCCATTATTTAAAGGAATAAATGTCTATCAATTTAAATTTAGCATAACACTCCCATACAATAAACATCAACATAACAAACATTTTATCTAACACTTTACATGTATTAGAAATTCATTTCAACATCACAACCAAAATCACATCTTGTCCTTTCCATCACTAACATTTATACCTTAAAATTGTTTTCCAATCATAGAATACGCAAATAAACAAAAGTTATTAAATCCCAAACTTTCATCCAACATCACACGAAGTAACAGAGGTGAAAGGCTGCAAGAATTCCTCTGTCAAGGACACAATGACAGTGGCCAGAGAAGACAAACACCAACGAGTAGAAGAGGAGTCCACGACAGAGAAACTGGAGAGAAGAAAATCACTTGAGAAAATGCAGGGGAGAGACACAGGGTCAAAGAAGAAAAAGCAGGGGAAGGGTCTTTGTAGCGGGATAAATGTAAACGAAAATGATGTCATTTACTGTTAAACCAAACGACGTCGTTTTCATTTTATTTAAAATGTTGAAGCTGAAGCAAACGATGACTTTTACCTTGAAAATTTACCGACAAAATTTACAGACATAAATTCTTCCATCGATAAATTTAAAGCTTTTTATTTCGCCAACAAATCCTGCCTTTTTTACCGACGAGAATTTTATACCGTTGATAAAGTCTGTCGAAAATTTTGTCGGGATGATTTTCCTCCATAATTATCGACAGATATTCCTACCGTCGTTAAACAAAATTTTTCGCGTCAATGTTACCGATGGAAATTGATTTTTCGTTAGTAATTTGCAATGGTTTCGTTTCCGTCGGTAATTTTCCCTCGCTAATTCCTACTTTTCTTGTACTGAAAAGAACACAACCTACCTACACTATCTTTCATCACATCGAATCTCCTTTGCTATATTGATGGTTATCTCTGTACTAGCTACCTCAAGTTATAGTCTTTTATCTCCATAATTTTTTAAGTAGCATAAAATGGTATACTTGTCTATTGCTTCCTTACTGCCTACACTGTCTATCTCGTACTTAACCATCACACTGCTCGTGACGTTTGAGATGGACTAGAACATTACTTCATGCAATAATCCAGCTCTTAGCGATTTGTTCTATATGAAAACTTCATTCATTAAAGAAAGGCTCCTTATCAATCGCTAAATAACTCTCCTTTGTTCTTCACACAGTCAGTGAACTTATTGCTACTAGAGACATCTTAGACGAAGAACTCATTCTTTTCACCTTAAATGGCATATCTCTAGACTATGAATCCTTTATTATTGTAGTTGAACATAGAGAATCATCTATCTCCTTCATCAAGTTTCAAGAAAAACTTATAATCTATGAGTAGTTCCTTTATTCCTATCACACCCCAACCTAACGGACACGGCTTTTAACATCTCCTACATTGGAAATCATACAACCAAAGGAAGCAGTGGCATCAAGGGTCGAAGAGGACAATATTGCTAGCCTTACCAAAACCTTAATGCTCTTGGACAAGTTTATAGCCCAAATGGACCGGTGATATATTCAAAAAGTCCAAAATGGGAAAGCTTATCCTTCTATACCTATTACTTCATGTGGGCTTGTTTCTCCTTTTCACTATAATACTTCTCCTTTTAATCGATCTACTAACTAGACTCAAACTTCAGCCTATTATTTCACTCCAACCTAGACCCAAAAATATTACTCCTTTAATTGATCAAATTAAAATAATAAACTATAGTCCCAATTTCAAACTATCGGAAATGGGGACATATTGCTGCCTATTATCTTTTTAGGTATTCTAAATCCTAAAATGGTCTACTTAAACCTCCAATTGATCCCATACCCTTTATACGGCCTTCACCACCTTGAAGTTTTGACAATTCCCATTTTACTTCCATTATTATCACTGAATGATTATTTTTCGTGCTACCACTCGTACGACACCAAACTCTTAAGTTGTGGAATCTAAAATATTGTATAATGATCCAAATCAAGTGATTATCGGTAATGGTCACACATTGCCTATTTCCTCTGCCGGTAATTTTTCCATTTCTGCTTCAATTCACCCGCTTTATCTTATTGATGTTTTAGTTGTTCCTTATCGTACTATTAATCTAATCTTTATTATCAGATTTGTTAAAGATAATTTTTGTCTTATTGAAGTTAACCCCTTTTGTTATATTTTGAAGGATCTTAACATTAAAACACTACTATTACAGGTTCTGTTCACAATATTCCTAATCTTATGAGAATTCCTCTAAACTTCAAAAATCTTTTACTTCATTCAATCTCTGGCATCTTGTTCATCCTTGTTTAACTACACTTTTTGGGTTGTCTCGTCTTTTTTCTAGAAAACTCAATGTCAAAAATAATTGTATCTCTTATCTTAAAGGGAAAGGTACTAGATTTACATTTTCATTATCTTCTCATATATCTACTAGTCCTTTATAACTTATTCACTATGATACTTGGGGACCCTCCTCCTCTTTTTTTCTATCTAGTTTTTGTTACTTTATTATCATTATTAATGATTTCAGGTGTTGTACCTGGATATCTTCCTTAACTAACAAATCTCAAGCACTTTCTCATTTTCAAACTTTTGAAACAATAATTGAAATTCTTTTTTCCACCACTGTTAAAACTTTTCAATACAATGGAGCTTATAAACTCATCAAAGGTTCATTTGCTCACTTCATTACTTCTTATAGCATTCCATATTGTATGTCTTACCCTCACCGTCTTTAATAAAATGGCTTTCCTAAATGAAAATTTCATCATATCATTGACATTGAGCTTACCCTCATTATTTATACCCCTTCTCCCAAAACCTTTTGGTATAACGCCTTTTCTATTAGTTTTTTTACCATATCAATTTGTTGCCCAATCATGTTTTTCACCATAAGTTCTTTTATGAGCTCCTTTTTCATACCAAACAAAATTTTTCTCATCTTCATATTTTTGGATATGTTTGTTTTCCTTTTTTAAGTTCGTCTTGTTCTAATAAGTTACTCCAAAATCTGCACAATATGCATTTATTTTTATTGGATATTCCTCTAACTACAAAAGTTATCGATATTTTGATCATCGCACTTCAAAGCTCTATATCTATTGTCATATTTAATATCTCAAGAATGACTTTTCGTATACCACCTCACCTCCTCTTTCTTCCTTATCCTCTTCTTCTTTTATTGTCTCTTTTCGTCTACTGTGTAACCCTTCCTCTTCACCTTCTTCATCCTAACCCCCACCCTTAAACCCCCCTCTTCGTCTTTATCGTCTCATTCATATCCTAAGATTGCTTATATACCTACCTAATCACACTTGTACTCCTTATACCATCTATAACTTTATCAACTATTATATGGTCACCCATAATCCTCCTACCCCTGACGCTAATTCTTTCACCTAAGCCAATAAATTTATCCACTGATACCTGACCATAGTTGAAGACTTCAATGCTCTTCATCACAACTAAGCTTGGACTCTTATTCCTCTACCCTTAAATACCAATATTTTAGGTTCTAAATGGGTTTACATTAATGGTACTATTGATTGCTACAAAGCTTATCTAGTCGCCAAAACGTATCATTAGATTGTGGGTCTTGATTATACTAATACTTTTAGTCCTTTTGTTCAAGCCAATACCATTTGCATTATACTTTCTTTTGCTCTTAGAAATAGTTAGCTTGTTCATCATCTGGATGTAAATATTAGCTTTCTTTATAGTCATCTCTAAGATCCAATATTTATATATCAACCTCTTAGCTTTACATATCCTCACCATCCCTTTTTATGTTTATTATCTTCAAAATTTTCTTTATAGCCTTTGTCAGAAACTTCATGACCTCAAGTTCACCTCCACCAAATCTGACATATCCTTATTTATTCACTGCACTCTGACTCATACTAGTTATATTTCAATTTATGTGGATGATATCATGGTGGTTGGTTCTTCCCTTCCCTTTATTAACTTCTTAATTCATGATCTTAACACCACCTTTTCCATCAAAGATCTATCTTCATTATTTCCTTGGTATTAAATCCACTAACACAAGAAATGACGTTTTACTTATACAAGCATAATATACAAAACATCTTCTCCATCGAACTTAATAACTCCAAAACTTGCAACCACACCCATTACACCTACCCTTCCTTTCTCCAAAAACCATGGCCAACCCTTTTCTTGATCCTTGTAAATATCGGAGTATTATTGGTGCTCTTTAAACTTACCTGCCCTAAACTATAATTTGATGTCAACAAAGTTTTCCAATTTGTTATTATCCTACTGGCATTTAATAGACCATGGTCAAATGCATTCTATGATGCCTTCACTCCATTTCCCTTCACGTTATTCATTTCATTTGCACTGTTTCTCTTACCATGCAAGCATATTGTGATGCTGATAAGGCTTGTTGTCTTGATGATTACTATTATACTTCTACCTATTGTATCTTCCTTGGTCCAAATTTTATCTCTTAAAGTGCCAAGAAATAACCTACTATTACTTGATTTAACATTAAGGTAGAATACTGGAGTATTACTCTTGTTGCCACTAAACTGGAGTGCCAAGAAATAACCTACTATTTCTTTATGGAACTTTTGTGTTATAGTTTAATAATTCGTAAGAAGGTTTTGAGCACCTGAGTTGACTAGTTGGCATCGAAGGTAGCCTTTATGACAAAGGGTTTTTTTGATAGTTGCGATGGAGAACATGCTTGAGAGAGTTGACCATAATAATGATGATAATGATGACCATAATGAGGATGATGATCAATAATAATGGTTCATAATCTGGCTAAACTATTTTAAAATATTGTTTTGATCTTTAGTTTTTTAAATTTATTGACTAAAATAATATCATTAGGAAGTTAAATTAAAATAATATCATTTTGAAAAAGGGAGTTTGGTTCATCAAATTTTCAGTTGTCTTTCTCAATTAATTTGAGTCTAATCTATTGATGACGAATTAATTCAAACCAAAGTTACCGTCCAAATGACAGTGATAAGTAATCCAGCATATGTAAAATTTCAACAAGAAAAATATGATTGAAGAAGAATAATATAATATATCTATAAAAATGTTATCCTAAAATAAATATTATGCGATAATGTTTTCTGACAATTCAAGTCAATTTCAATTGTGTATTCTCAAGTTTAAATTTTTTGTTAAGTTTGAGTTCAAATCAAACAAAATTTATTCTTTAACTTTGATTTTATTAGACATAACCTAACCTTTAATAAGAAACCTTACTTATTTCTATATATTACCACATATAGGTCAAACTACCTTCTCTCACATTTTTACTTATTTATCTATACTAATGATTCCAGAGCTAGCTCACCCCCTTTCTTCATGCCGCCTAGCTAAACTATCAAAATCAAAGTGACATCACCATCTTGCTATCCCACATTATTGAGCAAATCATCGTGACCCAAATTAAGGTCTCTATCGTCATAAACTGCAATGGGAAAAACCACTCCATCACTTTCATCAAAATTAGGCACCTTGTTTTCAATATAAGGAAACTTATCTTCAACAAACTCAACATCAAACGAGACAAAATAGACATCAGACTCAAGATCATATAATTTCTAGCCCTTTCAACTTTGCAAACCAAAGTTATCCTGATCACACCTACAATAATGATCATAACATAAAAAATATATACAAATATGGTCATATGAAGGTTCCTTTCCAAATAACATCTTATGTCGTGTTTTACCACCATTTATAACTAGTTAGAGTCCGATTAATAAGATATCTTACTGCCAAAATACATTCTTCCCAAAAGCTAATCAACAAGTAAGCCTAAAAATATAATGCATGACCTACATTAGAATGTGTCGATGTTTCCTTTCAACCCACCCATTTGGTTAAGGGGTATCTATACATGAAGTTTGGAAAATTATACCATGGTCTGAAAAATAATTCCTTAAAGGTTGAAATTCTATCCCATTATCATTTTGTACAATTTTCACTAGATAATTAAATTGAGTTTGGGTTATGGCAAAAAATTACAAATAACATTACGAACATCTGTTTTATCGACCATCAAATAAACCCAAAGTGCCATTGAGAAATCATTCACAACAGTAAAAAAAATTAATGGGCACCATAAGAAGAAACTACTCAATAAGGTCTCCAAACATCACAATTAATCAATGAAAATGGCTCAGTTACTCTGCTATTACTTAAATGAAAAACATCTTGTGTTTGTTTTGCACAAAAACATATATCATAATTCCTTTGTTCTCCAAAGAAAATGGTATTATTCCTAATGGCATGAAGCAATTTAACTACTTGGGAAGAAGGATGACCAATACGCATGTGCCATAAAATGAAGGATTCCATCACTTTAGCTCATCATATCGACACTCGAGCAATGCTATGAAAGTTGTAGACCCCTTTTTGACATCCACCAACAACAATCAAGGTCCTCAAAGTATGGTCTTATATCACAAATAGTTTATTAGTAAATGTGACAGTATAAATTATATCTTCTACCAAGGAGATGCAATCATATTCTGAACTTCATTTACCATATTTTTATTTCCCATCATATGCTGATATTCTCATGTGTCTAATAATCAACTCGAGAAAATAATTTAATTATTAGTTTTTCTAAAGTGGAGGTTGAACCTTTATACATATTAAGCATAAACAATAAAGTTACCTATTGATCATTTGTAGCTTAGGAAGGCGAGTCCAATTATCCTACGCAAGATTGGTTCGGCTGATGATCCAACAGTACTGCCAACTCTCTGAGCTATTTTAGTAACCGTAGTAGTGCCTCACCCTCATCCAGCTCCTCCTCATCCACCACTATTACTACCTCATCCTCTATTCTCGTGGCCTCCCCTCGATCGAAAGACCACCATTCAGGGTAACCAATGATTTTATAATAATATTGCACCTCGTGGCCAGGTTTCTTATAGTTTGTACATACTACCTTTTCATTCGTATTGCCCTATGACCTGAAACTAGGCACTATTTGCACTGCAAATTTGACTACATCAATTCTTTTATTGTAGGCTTGAGCCACTTGCTGATGCCTTTCTTCCTGAATCACAAAAGCATGTACTCAAGTCAGAGAGTTTAAAGATCTATGCTTAGAATATTGGTATGGAGATTTTTGTATAGTGTCATGTCAAGTCCCATTAAAAATTCATGCACCTTCTCCTTTTCTCTCTCCTTTAGGTGCTCCTTTGCAAGATTACACTTGCGACCTCCATAACAACATGTTGGCACCTGCACTTATCTTGCCAACTCTTCCCACGTAGCCTTAAGTTAACTAAAGTGAGTTGTAATGCTATTTCCTTACAGTTTGCAGCTTCTTATAGCCTCCTTTAACTGATGAACCCTTATTATGTTCCTAATTGAAAAACAATCCTTGAGGTTGTCCCAAGTATCTTTGACATAATCTATATAAGTGAGTGTGGATCTAATCTTGGGTTCTATCACAATCATAATCCAATGCACAAGTATGGAGTTTACCCTCCACCAATCCTCAAGTTTATCTGAATCTTCCACCAGTTTCTTAATTGTCTCGTCAATGAAACCTACTTTCTGTTTGGCCTTAGACCATTCGTTATAGTTTGATTACCTTTTAAGAACTAAACTACATATATTGAGTCTTAGATCATCTATTGGATAAAGATAATAGGGAGAGGTTGAGTCCAAAATGTTGCTCTTCTTCTTACCACCACCGACACTGCCATTCTTTCTGTTGTCACCTATCATGGTTTAATTTTCTAGTCATTGGCTGCTAGGAATGTCTAGGGTTTTTGGTGGTGTTTACTATGATAACATAAAGAATTTATATGGGATAAATTATGTCTTCTCATTCATATTCAATTTGCATATATACAACCAACAGGAAACCCTTAATATAGAAAATCTCCTAAAAACAACACCTAATGATATGTAAAATCTTTACATCCTAAATTTACTTATATCATTTGTTTACATATATCCTAATAACAACTATAATTTTGATTTCATTCTTATTTGTTCTTATTATATATACATATAATTCTATCTTATACACCTACATTCATATATAAATTTAATTGTAACATTATCATAAAATAATACTAGAAAAAGGAATCCTCAGTTTACATATTATCATGGCATCATAGCTTGTAAACTAGTTCTTTACACTATTATACATTTTTCACAAATACCAAAAATATAAATCCATCAACCTAAAAAATACTAGAAATATCAGAAACACATATACTTAATTTTCAACAAAAAGCAATGAGACATATAATAGAAGAACACAACCTACCCACATTATCTTTCAGTCACATCAAATCTCCTTTACTATATTGATGGTTTTGTCTCTGCACTAGTTATCTCAAGTGATGTTCTTTTGTCTCCATAATTTGTTAAGTGGCAGAAAATGAATAGACTCATCTATTGCTTGCTCACTGCCTCCCTCTACACTTCTATTATTTGATTCTTAATTAACCACCACACTACCCGTGACCTCTATGTTGGACTAGAACATTACTTCATACAGTAATCAAGCTCTTAACGATCTCTTCTCTAGTGAAAACTTCATACATTAAAGAAAGGCTCCTCATCAATCACTAAATAATTCTCCTTTGTTCCTTACACTGTCGATAATTTTTCCGCTTTTAGAAATATCTTAAATGAAGAACTCATTCCTTTCACCTTGAATGGCTATCTCTAGACCATAAATCCTTCATCACTATAGTTGAACATTGAGAGTCATCCATCTCCTTTGGCAAGCTTTTAGCAAAACTTCTAATCCATAAGTAGTGCCTTCATTCATATCACCCGCCCACCCCAATTGACATGAATTTTAACATCTCCTACACTAGAAATCATACCAACAAAGGATGTAGCAACATCAAAAGTCAAAGAGGACGATCTTGTTGGCCTCACCAGAACCTTAGTGCTCTTAGACAAGTTTAAGGACAAAATGTAAGGCCCTAAAATACAACCTAGTTGAAATAATACATGTTTACAAAAGTATATGTGTGATAGGAGTTAGAAATGTGTTATGATTAGAATATGAAACACATATGACTTGAACTTTTAATCAAGTGGACTATAGTTAGTAAATTGGAATTAATTGATACCATTAGAGAATTGAGGTATTTAAATGTATATTTAGACTAGGAAAATTTTCAAGTGGCAAGATAAGTTGGTACATGAAAATTTGAATGATTAAGCCTATGAGTTAGTGACATTTGGCATAGTTGATACATTGACAAAGGGCATAGTTAACAAAGTGACAAGTGGCCTAATTAAATTGTGGCATTTGGCAGCAATCATTAAGTGACAAATGGTTTAATGAAAGTGTGACAAATGGTAGCTTAAGTGCAGGGCATATCTGACACATGCAAAAAAGACATATGCCTTATGGTGGGAGTGACACCTAGATGGTGATGAAGCAAGTTTCTGCTGGAAACATTTTATGTTTTGTTCTTTCTTCATTTTGCTTTCTTCTCTCCACCGAAAACCTCCCATCTTCTCTCAATTTCTAGACTTCTGCTGGAGTTTGGATCATTAACACTAGGAAGCTTTGTAAGTTATTCCATTAAAAAGTAAGTCTTGCGATTCTATGTATTATTACCTTGTTGATGCTGAAAGTTGCACATTAAGCTTAAGTATGTGCTAGTGGTTTGGAAGCTTAGTTTAACTGAATTCTTGGAGTTGAATTTTAAGTTCAGTGAGGTAAGGGAATACTAAACTTGATTTCATGTTAGAATATGTATTGTTTGATGTTTGAAGTGGATAAAATGTGTACTGAAATAATAAAGAATTGAGGTTAGAAACTTGGTACATGTTGGATACTTGTTAGAAGGAGTGGTTCTACTGAACAGGCATTAGTATTTTAGCCATATCTTGACCTGTAGACATCAAAATGGGATGATTTTATATTCAAGTTAAAATAGATAGATATATCTACAACTTTTATTAAGGAATCGAATTTGATTTCTCTCACTAAGGGTTTTGAAATTTGGCTTGAAGTTGAGTTGTGGTTGTTGTCCATGGTTGAGAATAGTCTGTAGTATTTTAGGTATAACTCTCGAAATAATGAACCAAATTGCATTAACTTTATTTCGTTTAAAACTAATTCATAGAGGAACATTTAGAAGAACATATTATCTAAAACGTCAGTTTCTAGGTCAGAATGGCCATACAAAACTGATCCAAAAACCTGTCCTGCGAAAACAGTTGTTTGGAGGTTGATAAGTCAATGTTCTTGATATATGTTAGCTCTATTTTTTCATTGTTTTTGGATTGAATGATGTTAAAATTCCTTTAGTTTTTGTGAATTTGGTACTACTCCTTTGTTCTTGGTATTTACAGATGTTTTAGGAAGATAATGAAGTAAATATGAGGAATACACGGTTTACCCATGTAAAAACACACAGCCCGTGTTAAGTAGTAGTTAAAAGTTGAAGACTCGAAAGAAGCACAGTCTGACCGTGTAGATTCACATAGACCATGTCCTTCATAGCGAGAACACACAGCCAAACTCGAAAGAAACACAATTTGACCGTGTATATTCACACAGCCCGTGTATGAAAGTTTTTCCTGACAGTTTTCGGTGATCAAAAAGGAGCTTTTGGGGGGAATTGTGTTGGGACCCGATCTCGGGACCGGACCCTGATCGCGACTCTGTCGTTCGATTTAAGAATCGACCTTGGAAACCGGTCAAAATAAAATATTTTCCAAGATTGCAGCAAGCTGAACCTCGGGTCGTCTCTCTC
>JAOTBA010000006.1:23153698-23163912 GCA_025629845.1 Erythroxylum squamatum | reverse complement strand
TTAATTATAATTTCTTATTGATCCTTTAGTTATTTTTAAATACCCCTAATTTCATATTTACCCTAATTTCTAAATAATTCTAAATAACTATAAACTAAAATTTCTAATCTTATTAATAACTTGACTTAACCCAACCTAAAATTCACAAAACCATAATCTACCCAACAACTATCTCCTTTGTTGATTTGGAGAACAATCATCGAGTTGTTGCTGTTATAATAGAAGATTGAAAACTTTTGTCAAGAGCTCAAAAAAAGCAACAAATACTTTTAGTGAAAAAAAAGCTTCTTAGTCATTGTGGTTTGGGTAGGTTTACAAAAGTATGTGTTATGCTAATTCATCTTTGGGTATGTTCAGTTTAAATAAAAGAACGAAAGAAAGGGAAGAGAGAGAGAGAGTGAGAGAGAGATATGGAGATCTTGAGAGAATATCAGAAGAAGGAAAATAACCAATTCTGTTATACTTGTCGTACTAGTCATTGTTATAGTGGTTTAAATACATGTAAAAGAAAGACTAGGAGATGTACTGATCTTGTATAACAATCTTATGGTTTTATTTAAATGATGCGTCTGTGTAATAGCTCGGACGTTGTCGTTTTGCTAGCTTCTTCATTCCATTTGAACTTCCTGTCGTTTACTCGTCTTCTTCATTAATTCCTGCAACAAACACCCCCCTCACTTTCTTGTCCATCAAGTTGACTTCCAGAAATTGTCTCCGGAGTTAAAAGAGGTATTCCCATGAAGTGTTCTCACTTCAATCGTCTTACCATTGAATTAATTATTACGTTGCTTAACGATTGTTCCTCTTGATCATTCTTCTTCCTAGTACTGCCACTAGGACATGCTCTATTGTAGTGAGTACTTCCAATAAGGACGTAGACGTTCTGCCTTATCCCATATGGGCTTTCTTAAGTTGTGATACATGAAAAATTGGATGAATAGAAGTTCCAAGAGGTAACTCCAACTCATAAGCTACGTTCCCCATAAGTTTCAGAATTTTGTAAGGGTTGTAACACAATGGTGACAATTTGTGGCTGGCTCTCCTTTGAAGACAATTTGTGGCTGGCATCAATTACTGTATTCTTCTTCCCACCGTGTTACTGTACTGTAAAATCATACCCTAAGAGTTTTGGAAGCCACAATTGTTGGAATGGTGTGGATAATTGCTACTTAAACAGATATTTAGGCTTTAGTGATATGTTCAAATAATGAAAGGTTTGATACTGAGTTAATGATGACATTGCTTAATTGTCTTGTTCACGGTCAAGAACTCTTTTTCATACGTTGATAACCTTTGATGTTTTGGAACTAACATCTTGTTAAGATAAGAGATTGGGTGATCCTCTTACTACAGTACTGCTCCAATGCCCAACCCACTAGTGTCCACCTCCACTACAAAGGATTTTGAGAAGTCAGGAAGTGTCAACACTGGTGCTGTCGTAATTGCTTCCTTCATTCTTTTAAATGCTCCATTCTCTTCTTGTTGCCAACTCCATTGTTGAGAATTTTCTTTCTTCAATAACTCTATAAGGGTCTTGCAATCAGACCATATCCCTTGATGAATCTCCTGTAATATTCTGTAATCCCCAAGAAGCCTTTGAGTTCCTTTAAATTCTTCAGTTCCACCCAATCTCTAATTGTTTTAACCTTTCTTATGTTTGTTGCAACTCCCTTCTTTGAGATGGTATAACCCAAATATTCAATATGCCTTGCTCCAAACACACATTTGCTTACTCTTAAATATAATTGATTAGTTTTTAGCGTTTCCATGGTCATAATAAGGTGTTCCACATGTGATTGCAAAGATCGAATATAAATCAAGATATCGTCGAAAAATACTAAGATGAAGCTACCAAAGGTGCAGTTTAAGCAACTCGTTCATCATTATCTGGAATGTTGATGGTGTGTTAGTCAACCCGAACAATATCACCAAAAATTCACAATGCCCTCCATGCATTTTAAACGCTATTTTTGGGATGTCCTTAGGTTGTATTCGGATTTGGTGATAACCCAATCATAGGTCTAATTTTGTAAACCAACTGGTCCCATGTAATTTGTCGAGTAGTTCTTCTATTAACAGAATATGGAATTTGTCTTTAATTGTATATTTGTTAAGCTCACAGTAATCCACACATCCTCCACAAGTCGTCCTTCTTCTTGACAAGGACTGTCGGTAATGTGTATGGTTTGTATTTATGTTTGATGAAGTCTTGATTCATCAGTTCCTTCACCGATTGTTCAATGATATCTTTTTGAGCTCCCGAATATCTGTATGGTCTAATATTAATGGCTTCCACTCCCTCTTTAAACATATCTCATGGTTATATTTCCTACCCGGCAGCAATTGGATTAGTTCTTTGAATTCTACGATGAACTCCAACAAAACCACATTAATCTTGTCAAAGGTGCTCTATTGATCTGCCCTTACTCCTAGTTGTTGTAGTTGACATTCAATTGGAAATGTGAGTTTCATCATGAATAGTTGGCCTCCTTTTGAGCATTGAAGTAATTTGTGGAAGTCTTTGCTTGAAACCACTTTGGACCTCCCCTTTGGATTCCCATTTAGTGTGACCACTTGACCCTGTCATTTGAGAGTCATAGTTCTTTCTTTGAAGTTGCATAAAACATTGTTTAGTCCTACCTACCATTGAACTAACAACACAACATCACAACCACTTAATGGTAATAACAATGTGTTTATAGTGAATTAGACACCTTGCATCGTCCATGTGAAGTTCATGCAGCATTGGTAACATGTTAGTCGCAATCCTCTGCTCACCGTGTTGTGTAACGGTTCTATATCCCTAACCTCGTAATCGCCTTTCTTCAGGATCGACATGTCCACAAAATTATGGAAGCTTCCATTGTCTATCAAGATGTGGATCACCCTCTTTTGATAGCTTCCCATGACTTGCATTTGCTTAAAATCCCATTCACATGTTAGCCCTATCATTGCTTGTATGGATACTTTTGGACAGTGAACTTCTAACTGCTCTTCCTCATATTCTTCTTTTTCTCCCTTCGTTATTGCGTTTAAAGAGTCTTTACCCCCAGCAACCGTGTACAATTGTAATTGTTTCTTCTTACACATATGACCCATACTATATTTTTTATCACACCAAAAACAAAGTCCCCACTCCCTTTTATTGTCAAATTCCTTATTGCTGATGTCTTTTGGGGTTTTAAATGCTTTTGTTATTGTTAAACGTTTTGAAGCCATTAGAGTGGGTAATATTCCATTTGGCATTACACTCCTGTTTACTTTTGAAGGTTGTTGCATTCTAGGAATTGGGTTATGACCTCCCTCAGAGCTCACGTTCCTTAATGCGTTTCCTTGGAAGAAAGAGATACTCCCCTTTACCATCGTTATTGCTTTCTGCTTCCTTACCAACATATATGCGTGATGTAAGGAAGATGGCTCAAACAACCTTACTATTACTTCAATTTTGGGCTTGAGGCCTTTAAGGAAGAAACAATCACATAATCCTCGGACAATGATAGCCAATTGGAATAGTGGTCGAATTTGGCACAGTATTCCAACATCGAGTCCTCTTGTTTCAACCTTTTAAATTCTCGCACTGGGTCATCAAAAATTTCCACATCAAAGTGCTGTTTGAGAACACTTGTGAACTCCTTCCAATGCACCACACTTGGATTGTTTTAAGTAACTGGAATAGTCGGTCTCAATTCCACTGTTTATCGTTTTATGAATTGTGTGAGAATGGTTTTAGGCTCCAACATGTCCTTCTCAAAAACTTTTCTGCTCTATTTTGTGATTTTAGAAACAATTTCTCATTCTTGGTTTATACCTCCCTCAAGCTCTTTAAATTTTCTTTGATTCTACGCAACTCAACACCCTTTGTATTTTCTACCTTTGATTCTTTTCCTAGAATCGACTGCTCTGATACCAGAAGTTATATGGATTTATCTTTAGGTAGGTTATAGCTCAAATAAGAGAACATGAGAGATGGAAGAGAGAGAGATATATAAATGGAGATCTTGAGAGAATATCAAAAGAAGGAAAATAACCAATTCTGTTATACTTGTCGTACTAGATGTTGTTACAGCAGTTTAAATACATGTAAAAGAAAGACTAGAATAAGCGCTGGTTTTGGATAACAATCTTGTGGTTTTATTTAAACTATGTGTCTAAAGCACAACAACTTGGATGTTGTTGTTTTCCTAGCTTCTTTAACCCATTCAAACTTCCCAAAGTTTACTCATCTTCTTCATTAATTCCTACAATAGTGCGATTGCTAGATTTAAAAATCCAAGTTGCGGTTAGTCGAATGTCCAATGACTCCAAACAGGATCTACGATAATTTGTATCAAAATTTCTTGCATTGGACGACTTTGTCACTAAAATTTGGTTCAGTTATTGGGTTGGTGTTGTCGGTGGAGAGATGATTTCCTTTTTGCCTATGAACACTGGTTAAACCCAAATATTACTCAGGTCACGGGCACATTCAGTTACTTAGCTCCAAAGATACCAAAAACCAGAAAGGCCATAGAGATCACATATATGCATGCACTTTTGGCATAATTATAAATTATGTTCAATTTAAATGTAATATGTGAAGTATTTAACAATAATTTTTTGTGACGAATACACATTCGTTGCCAAAGCATGACTTTTTGCGACACTTTTGCTAATCGTCACCTAATGCTATCATATTACCACAAAATTGCAAAATATGTTGCAAAAAGTTGCACATTTTGCGATGATGGCGTATTCATTGAGCTTAACTTCTACCAATGATTTAGTTAATCGTCGCTAAATAATATCACCTTTGTGTCAAAACTACAAAATATGTCACAAAAAGTGGCATATTTTGGGACAATTACTATTAGTAGTCGCAAAACATATTTGTTGGGATAATCACAGTGCACATGGGCGATTTTCAGTCGTTCGGCCTATGACTTCATCGATGGCCAGGGTCCGGATCGCCAGGCGACTCTCTAGGAGGCCATTTGGAAGTGGGCGGGGCGCCACCAAATCCGCTCCTTCCTCTGGCTCATGACCAAAAACAAGCTCATGACGAACCAACAACGTGTGGCGCGTCATGTCGCAGAGGATAGCAGGTGTCACTTTTGTGGCCTGGAGGAGTCCACCATTCACGTCATGTGCGACTGTTCGCGGGTGACCGCCTTCTAGAACCAATTTCCCCGGGGAGGGCTCCATTCGGAGGATTTCCAATAGGACCTGGAGACATGGGTCCAGTCTAATCTCAGGGCCCCCTCCCGGGCCCTGCCTGAGGACTGGCCTACTTTTTTCGGCTTTGCTTGATGGATGCTCTGGACATGGCGCAATAAAAGCATTTTTGAAGCTGATTTTGAGTGGCCAGCTCATGGTCATTGAGCAGTGGCGGCATATGTAGGCTGGATAGAGCAGGCCCGAACTGTCGAACAACAATGCGTCTTCTCTCTGCAGGCACTTCCGAGGGGTAGTCTGGTGGGCTGGTCCAAGCCATCGACAGGCTGGCTTAAATTCAACACCGACGGAGTTGTTAAGCCAGGCTCATCCGCCGCGTCCACAGGAGGCTTATTTCGAGATTAGACCGAAACTTGGTGTGGAGGCTTTTTACGTCACATTGGACAGGACTCGTCCCTCACCGCAGAACTATGGGGAGTCCACTCGGGCCTTAACATGGCGTGGTCGATGGGATGCCGCCGACTCATTCTTGAAGTGGACTCCTTGGAGGTTATTAATCTTCTTTCTTCTTCCTATACAGGGTCTAACAAACATAATTTTTTGTTGACAGGAACCCGCGAGCTACTTCACCGAGATTGGGAGGTGCACATTTAGCACGTACACCGCGAAGGAAACCAATGCACTAATACTCTGGCACACCTCGCAGGCTTGGCAGCTTCTGGCGTCCATTTCCTTCAAGCTCCTCCATTACCTGTACTTCATAGGCTACACCAAGACAAGCTAGGCCTTTTGTACCACCGAGCCGCGCGTTAGACTCGTGCTTGTGTTTTGTTTCGTTTTTCCTCCCAAAAAAAGTTAGGAATACCTTATTCTTAACATATATTAAACCCAACCCTATGTCCAAAAACCAACACCCATCTTCATAAACCCTAGAAGTCATAACAAAGCCCTAGCCGCCATCTACAACTAGGTCACCTCCCAGTTGCTTTCTCCTCCCACCTACTAAAGTTGCTATCGCCAGTACACTGACTCATTAGCGTCGTCTCCATCGTGCCATTTGAAACACTACTTTTTTTCATTGCCAACTATCTTCCCCTTACCCCGCCACTATTTTCCCATCGTTGACTCTTCGACGTCACATCTCCACCTTGAGGCGTCTTCTCCAGAATTCACCACAGGCAATGATAGACCACTTCTCATAACCAGCTCCAGAGAAGCACACGCCACACTTAATAGCCAGCATTGCAAGCTCAATGCTAACAAAATATAAACTTTTCAAGCAGTCTTAGCAGTCGGGTCAAAATCAAGCCGGGCCCGGTTGAACGAACCGGACCAAAACTACCATCCCTACAATTCAAACATGTCTTCGGCATCAACAACCTGACAACACCCATCAAAACTCAATACGCAACTAGCCACCGCTATCATCCATCATATCTAGAATTTCCAATCAAACCCAATGTTTCCTTATTGGTAATTCTTGGCTTTACAACCCAAAACCAGTCACAATTCTAGTGTTGGAATGTAACCAAAAGTAATTTGATCATGTTGGCTTTCAGATTCAAGTTCTGGTTTCCAATCCCATTAATGATTTCACAGATTAACCGTCTGAAACATTTGTAATTGGATGATGGTGATATTTAGGTTTACATCATGACTAGTGTTCAAGGTTTTTGGAAATTCTGTTTTTTAAAGATATATTCTGAACTTTTCTGATTTGAGATTGTGCATGGGAGGGTGAATTTCCAAAATTCTGAGTTCTAGATTTCTAATTCTATTTTAGTTAGGGTTTCATATATGAACTTTTCATATTGTTGGTCAAATCTAATTTGATTTTAAGATTGGGATATGCAACCATTATATGTTCAATTCTATAATTATTCAATAATAATCAAATAATTTTAATCAAGTTATAGAATTAAACATACCACTATTAGGAAATTAGCGCCCCTTAATAATATCAAAACTTTTTATATGATTTTATGAAAGCTAATGTTATTTTAAAACTATAACATGATTAATACAAAAGTATAACAAAGAATGAACCATAATTTATATTTTATTGTGAAGTTTGATCCTTTTCTTAACATTTTCTTTGAATCGTTTTTGAAATTGGTTAATCTAAACTAGCGTAGCCGCACACGTGTCTGACTTTTAGTGGTATCTATAGAGCATTTTATGATAACTCTACAACTTTTATAGACAGAGTTAGGCAAGAAGTAAAAACTCTTTTAAAGCCTAAGCCTGTTTATAATAAATTTTGAATCTTTAGTAACATAATTGAAAAAATAATTCTAATTTCAATTAAAATTCAATTAAAAATTTAACTGATTCTAATTAAATACCAATTACACTGAAATAAGTTCCAATATCTCATATTGGTCATTATTTATTAAATATCTCATATTTAATTTTAAATTTTCTCAAACTTTATAATCAAGTCAAACTTGATTAAAAAACCTTTTCTCTCTTCAACTCGTTCTTTGTGTGAAACCCATTAAGTTTCTAAATATATTAGAAATGAATATAAATTAAAATCCTAAATCATATTAGAATTTGATAAATTAAACTCCTATAAATTATCTTTAATTAAACAATTTATAATGGTATCTAGTAATGCATCATGACCATCCAAATATTTAGGAATTTCAAAGTATGTAGTTTTGACTAACCTTTTTGGGCATTTTTTTAATATATCAATCCTTTCATCATATGATGTTTTAATTAGACATAAAACATATAGTTAATGTATACATTTGAGTCCAATCATATTAGTTCTTCACTATTAGTAATTGATTTGATTAATGACATTTGTGAATTATTTTACAAAGTGTTATTCCACCTTGACTAAGGTTTTTCCTGAATTAATACTAATTAACAAATTCTCTCTAATCATTTTAAGGTGATAAATCATTTATTGATCACTCAATTATTTATACATAGTTCATGTTATATTAATTAACTACCAATTGAACTACCATTGACTAGAATAGGTCATGTTGTATGAAAAGATAACAATCTCTATATGACATACTCTGGACTTCTCAAGTCATATGATCACTTATACAATCATCATAATAAAAATTTCCATTAACAAACAAGTAATGCTCTAAATGGAATTCTCATATAAGGTCAGTTTAATGAACTTGTTTTCTAACACGCACCCATACATTTGTTTAGCTCCATACTTGAAAGGACCTATAATGGAGTTCCCCTTCTAAAACTCGAGTGGAGGCCTCCCAACAACCCCACAATAGCCCTCCAATCAACATCCGATTCGACCGAAGAGTTACCGTAAAGCCAAGTCGTTCAACTATTTAAAACCTTTTATACTTTAATAATTAAAAGCGTAGAAAATAGTGAGAACTTTTTTTCATTTCATTTTATCAAAAATTTTGGCAACATAACGACTGCATTTTGACATTCTCAAAATTTTTAAAAGCCCTGTAAAATTTGAAAACACTTCTATATTCACACCAATTTCTCAACACAAATTTTGGACTTCAAGTCCATTCACAAGCAACCCAAACAAATAATTCTCAACAGTCACTACAATAAGCTTTTAAAATCTAAAACATATTCATGCATTTCATTTAAAAGCTATTATAAACATCCATTCTTTACACAAATGTACATGGCAAAATGACACAAGCACAACAACACCTGAAAATACAACTAATTTTGAGGCAGAGTCCCAATTACTACAACACCTAAAGGCATACCTGGGGTGGTTTGTTTAAAAATATAAAAATAAGAATGAGTTAAACGAGTTCAATGAATGTAATAAGTTTACAAGAAAATTGAACTTTTTATAAAAATATAATTGCAATATTTCATACAATCATAAAGCTCATGGTAAAATATTTTCCATAACAATTTATTCCTATATCATCAAATCTGGTAATAACTTAACATTTCGTAAAACACAATTTCAATTTTTTAAAAAATTATTTTGAAATGCTTTTCAAAATTAAACTCATCATATAAAAGTTTTCATTTTCCTTAATCAATAAACAGTGGTGGCAATAAGTTTTCTGAAAACTTTAATATTGAAAAATAAACCAACCACTAGCATTGATACCATATGGTACCTCTCAAATCACTTTTAACATAGATAGTGATGGTATTACTATTTTCATAACTTTCCTTACTCAACATAACCCACCACAAGTTTCTTTACCATATGGTACACTAGGCATAAAGTCACAGAGTTAGTTCTACATTGCTTACCCGCGACTAGTTAACCACTATTTACGTAGCTAGTTTTGGATCGCTTACCCGTAATAAGTTAACCTCCATAGACCTACAGTTACGGAGCTGGTTCTGCATCACTTACTTGCAATAAGTTACAGAGTTGGTTCTACGTCGCTTACCCGTGACTGGTTAACCACTATTTGTGAAGTTAGTTCTATATCGCTTACTTGTAATAGGTTAACTGTTATAAATATACATGTATAAAGCCTAATTAAGTATTAGAGGATTCATAATTGAATTATTTCAATGTAACTCCCAATCATATAAAATTTAACTTTCAATTTAAAACTCATATATTGCCTAAGCATACACTGTTAGCCCCTGATTTTTTTTTAATTTTATTAAGCATGATTACATGATTTTTGGAAATCTAAAGGGAGTAAATTAGGTTGGCATGAATTAGAATGGTAGCATTAACTCATTAAGGGTAGAAATGGAAGAAGAACATGTTGTCTTGCTTGTAAGAAGAGAAAAACGTGAATTGAAAGGGGAGGAGAGTGAAAACGAAAATAGGAGAAAAGAAGAGAGGTTTTAGTGAAAGAAGAGAAATCAAGTTATTAAGGTAGGTTAACCATCTTTTTTCTTGCCTTATTAAAGTAATAGGTTGTGTTGAGGATGAAGGAGCTAGAGAGAAAAGAGGTCTGTATTGGAAAAAGATGGATTAGGAGACCCCATTTGATTTTAGGGTTTCTAAACTAGGTCCTAAGTTTTCTAACCTAGATGGGGTATGGATAGGTTAAATTTAAGTTAAATTTATGTTTGTTGAAATTTTGTGATTTTTGAAGTTTATGTATTTCATTGGAATGTTG
>JAOTBA010000006.1:23125425-23136492 GCA_025629845.1 Erythroxylum squamatum | reverse complement strand
TTAAGGCACAATAGTATCTATAACACAATTCATATACAAAAACACTCATTGAATTTCATTTACTATCTCTAAATTTTTACTTAAAGATCGGGGTCCAACAAATACCCCGTTAGGCAAACGATAGTATCCCTACAGCATACAAGTAAGGGATAGAGGTCGGGATCAATTCGTGTCTGCATTGTATTTCTTTATCTTTTTTGTACTGAAATGTATATTCCGCAACTTTTGTATCAAATTATGTATTCCGAAAGTTTTGTAAAACGTGTATATGATTTATGTTGTAATGTAAAGACATTATGATTAAAGTGTTATGTATTTGTGAAAGGGCCCAATTGGCTACTGAAAATTCTGTTGATTATATTGTTATGATTGAAAATGTTTATGAAATAAAGTGGGCCCGGACAAATTATGGATTTCCAAAAAAATGTGTGTATGTTATTGTTAAAAAGAATTTGTACTGAGTTTTGAATGATTAAATGCTCTAGCATGCCACCCTCGCGGGGCACGAACTCGGATATCACTTAAGATGTCGAGTACGTGTCTTGCGGGAGTGGGGTGCTACATGTTCTGCATCAATTTGTTCTTTATTAGGGATAATGTTACCACATTCCTCCCAACGGAGCTCATTTCCACCATCAGAAACTAGTTTTCATGTTGACATTTTGTGATGAAAAATGTTAACAGTTTTATTTTGAAAAGTCAATAGAAGAATTCTTATTTGAATGTTCCAACATTCTAGCAGTATTAATTTTGTGATCTATCAAATAAGACTACTTCATATGATAAAGTTGAGAATGTGAAGTGTGTATGTACTATGATTAGGGGATGCATAAACATCCCTTGCAGCTCCAAAATACGATTGCTTCTATGTATATAAACATCCCTTACAGAATCATGTAATGTAAATAGTTATGTAATTGTGATTTAACTTTAATTTATCTTAATAATTAGCTGGATAGCTTTGAGTTAGTCCATTATATATATGGTTTCATAAAATATATTTTCAATAAATTGAAATGTGTGCATGCTAAAAAGAATAAGAGTAAACATATGTCTCAAGTCTAACATTAGATTTGAACCAACATTAGATTTGAACCAATTCTCATGTTCATGATACAGTTGATCCTATTGACAAATATTGAAAGATCCTTGTTCAACATTGATGCCAATAAATCCTTTAGACTTGATAGCATAAATGTCTTCTTTTTTAAAAAAATCTTAGAGCATATTAGGGAATACTATCATAAAGACAATTCTTGAATTCTTCTCAACAAATAAGTTAGATAGTTTATTAAGACATTTATATGCCTCATATCAAAGATTCACAATTCCTTAACCATGCAAGACTTTGTATATATATTATATTGCAATATTTTGTATAAGATTATCTCTAAGAACTTTGAAAACATTATTAATATAAAAGAAACAAGTATATATATTAGAAATGGACTCATTTTTCTTTATATGAAATAGCTTATATTGATACACTAAATGCTTGTCCGTAAAAAAATTCTCTTCACATTGGTATATTTTCATAAGTAAAACCAACTCTATACCTATCATTAAAGTCTCTTTTAATCTCTAAACATTTTCACGCTCATCTTTATGAAATATCAACATCACAATCATCTTTATGATCATAAGAATTTAAGCAAGAGGGTACCTCATCATTATTATCAATAAAGCGTATTCTTTCACTTCATTTCTAGATTTCTCACTCTCAAAACTTGTAGTGTTATCCCTTATGGCTATAAGTGGTTTCTTCTTCTTCTTCTTTACTCTGTATTTTTGGGCTAGTTTATATCCATGACTTTGTTAAAGTTAAAGTTAGAAGAAGAGATAATTAAACCTTAATTTTGTCTTTATATTCGTGCATATCATTATAAAAGCACCTACATCATTGGTAAAATTAGGATTACGACGTTGCATGCTAAATAGCTGTAGAAATGAGGTGGCAAAAAGAGAAACCCATTGATGATAACATTTTGCGTCATCTAGCAGACTCAATGGTATGCAAAGATTTTGATGGAAAGTTTCCATGGTTGGCACAGGATTGTCGTAATGTTCAACTTGGTTTAACCTTGGATGGTTTTAATCCATTCAGTACTTCTTACAACATATGTTCGGCAATTCTAGTGACATACAATTTACCTCCATGGAAGTGTATGAAGGAGCATTTTATGTTATTGTCTTTAGTTATTCCAGGACCTATTGCTCCTGGTAAGGATATCGATCTATACATGCAACCACTAATTGATGACTTAAACTATCTCTAGGAGGTTGGATTAAGAACTTTTGATGTTGTTGAAGGTGAAACATTTATAACGGCACGTGACTGTCATGTAGACTATAAATGATTTTCCGATGTATGGGAGTTTGTCTGGATGAAGTACTAAAGGGTATATGGCATGTCATGTGTGTAACCATCAAACTCATTCAATGAGGCTACGAAGTGAAAAATGTTAAACGGAACATCACCATTACTTGGAACATTGGTATAGATGGTGAAGAAGCAAATTGTTTAACAGCAAAGTAGAATTGGGTGAAGTTCCTTTGCACTTGTCTACTGATGATGTGGTTTACTAACTATCACTTTTAGGTAACATTGCATCTGGCAATTACTTGTAATAATAGAAAGCAAAAGTGAAGTGTTGTTGAACTCAATTGGAATAAAAGAAGCATTTTTCAATTTGCCATATTGTAACGAATTGCTATTGAGGCATAATCTTGATGTGATATATATTGAAAAAAAATTGTGAGAATATTTTAGGAACTTTAATGGGAATTGATGGGAAATCAAAAGACACAATTAAAACTATATTAGCCTGGAAGTCATGAAAATAAGAAAAGATTTGCATTTGAAAAGAAGAAATGATAAGTCATACATCATTCCGCCTGCTTGTTACATGTCAAAAAAGGAGAAACAAACTTTTTGTCAATTTCTTAAATAAGTCAAGTTTCCTTATGGGTATGCATCTAATATAGCCCGTTGTGTGAATGTTAAAGAGGGAAAAGTATCAGGGTTGAAAAACCATGATTTTCATATACTTCTGTAACAATGACTTCTTGATGGAATATGTGGGTGTTTTTCGAAGGATGTGCATGTAACTTTATGTCAATTGGGTGAGTTTTTTAAGCAATTATGTTGCAAGACATTGAAAGTTGAAGAGCTTGAGAAAATGAGAAAAGACATAACTTTGATTCTTTGTAAGCTTGAACTAGTATTCCCTTATGTTTTTTTGATGTTAAGGTGCATTCAGTAATTTACTTACTATAAGAGGAAAAACTTTGTGGACCGATTCAATTTTGATGGATGTTCCCCATTGAAAGGTAATTTATATTAACTTCTAGTTTTTTTCTAAAGTTATTAGTTAGTAACAATTGTTAATATACTATAGTGTTTGTTTAGGTTTTTATGCTCTGAACGTAATAGAGTTCGACTTCAAGGGTTTATTGCAGAGGCTTATATAGCAAATAAATGCTTGACATTTTGTTAGATGTACTTAAATGACATGGAAAAAAGATTTAATAGACAATAACGTAACTTTGATTTTAATCAAGATGGTGGCTTGTCAGTTTTCTCCAAGTAAGGCCACTTGACGTTGGAAAATATATGGAGTTAAAAGTCGAATTAGAAATTAGCCATTGGTGTCGGTTTTGTGAGGGCTGAAGTGGTTAAAACCAAAAAAAATAAACCAACAAGAACCTAAAGGATTGTGTAATGCAACCCATTCATATACCGAAAAAGCACATAGTGAAAACACGTACATCATTATACCTTGAACTTGGTCTCCAAACCAAATAGAAGATCTCATGACTATGTCTCCTTCCTTACGACTGTCCCTTCCTGCTCATGGTTGTGTCTCCTTTGAACCAAGTGAGATGCACTCCAAGGTATCCACCAAAGATCGATTAGAAGACCCAAAGGTTCCCAAAGCTAAATGGTACTTCAATAGGTTATCGTTGATCCTAAAGTCCCAAAAAAAACCATTTAAATGGGGATATATGGCTTAATACGTGAGTTAAATGGCAAAGATTTTGGTTCTTGTCAAATGGAAGAAGAAAATCACAAATTTGGAAGAAGACAAAAGAGGAAAATGAAAAGCTAAAACTGTGGAGAGAGGAAGATGAAAAAAAAACAACAACTCTTTTTCAAAAATCAGAAAAACAAAAATTCTCTCTTACTTTTTGACAAACGTAGGGTTAAAAGGGTTTCTTGAAAAAAAAAGTCTCAAATGCCCTTGTTTAAAAGAAGCAAAGGAACAAAGCCTAAGGTTAAAATTCACAAGGGTTTAAACATATCCTTATGTTCTTTGCATGGATAGCCCATGTCCTTCTAACTTTGGCATTGTAAATTTCATTTAATAGCCATTTTGTCACTTTGCCACTATGCCATTTAATCTCATGCTTCAAAATAATTAAGCATTTAACCCGATTGCCATATAACTATACCATATAGTTATATATATGTATTATTTTGGTGAGCAATAAATTTATAAGATATGTCATACATATCACATATCTTATAAATTTATCTATAATTAAATTTGTTATCTAACAACATTTATTCTAATACCATATAATGACTAAGTTAATTTTAACACTTAAAACTGATTTTATCGTCATATTCGTATCTCCAAATGATTTACTAAAATAATTTCCTTTTTCTAATAAAATCTTTTCTAGTGTGACCCATTGGGATCCATGTCATGTTGACAATAGAATTAAAACCCCTTTTAATTATATACATCATAAGAAGTATCAAGCAAAAGACATTATAATTACTCAAATGGCATAGATGATAAGTATTATACACAAATCACAATCCCGAAGAAAAAATTTCCCGTGTCAATTTTCTTATCTCATAATATCCTTAACAAATACAAGATTGGAATATGTCATTCCCCCCAATTTATTCCTTTTTTATTTCTAAAGTAAATCGTAAATATGATTAACTCATATTGCGTGCATATAATATTACTTTATCAAGGGTCCATAGATATTATTGCTCATATCTTATACGAGGGACAAAGGTATTCTTGATGAACATTTATCCTCTATACAAGTCACGCATATTGTGGCATTATTTGTATAGCCACCTATTACAGTTAGCGTTGGAAAATACCAGCAAATACACATTTCTCATATAAGGAAATAAACATCTCATTCCATAGAATTCACAACACGTATGAAACATTAATGACATAAACATAATCCTAATAATGTTTCATTTAAGGTTTATCGAATACCATAATCTCCATTATGTATCTTTGTGATTAAATCGATAACTCCTTATCGAATGGTTTGCAGAACATCACCATCATTTAATCCACACACTAATCTTTTAGTGGTCAACTAATATTCCATGTTAATTACCAAGATTAGCTACATTTCAGAGTAATCATTATTTTCCATTATAGAATTGTACAATATGAGTCCTCAACTCAAATAATCCACAAATAATGAAAACTCATGGAACAAAACAGTATAAATTATTCAATTCATGAATATAACTGTTAGAATACAACCATCCAATGATTGGCTTCTAGATCATAACACTAACAATTGGTATATTTTGAACAATTGCGAGGAATTCGATATATATATATATGGAGTATGTATATTACTTTTGATTCAAAATTTCATATATAAATTTTGTGGTTGAATCTATATTTTCTGATCTTTATTTACTTTTTTTATATAGAGAGCATAAAGATTCAATTCCAAGCAAAGGGATTGTTAATGTTGAATTAAGTTCTCATCATGGTTTAGGACTCGAGTAAGTTTCTACCTTATATTATCAACTTATTACAATTTGTAGTTCATATTAACTTCTAATATTTTTTTGTCCTACAGATGATGCGGTTACATAGCTGTAACATGCAAGAGGCGACAACAGCATTATATGCTTTGGCATATGGGCCTTATATGTGTGGCAAAAAATATACAAGTTGCATTATTAATGAAGTAAGATTTCATATTCAAGATTGAGATAGTCAACTTAAAAGCCAAAATTATGGGGTTGTTGTTGAGGGATGTCATGACAACGATTTTATTGACTTCTACAGTGTGATCTTAGAAATAATAGGGTTCCATTACATCAAAGACAAAAAGGTTGTTCTGTTTAAGTGCAAATGGTTTAATCTTAGTGACGTAAAAGTAAATGACAATATTACTATCATTAATATTAGAAAGAAATAGTATGATAATGACCATTTTGTCATTACAAATCAAATGAAACAAGTTTTCTACTTCAATGATACTGTATTGGGCAACAATTGGAAGGTTGTTTAAAGTTTCAACACCAAAATCTCTTTGATTTTTGTGAAAGGGATAATGGTCTAATGAGTGAAGATGGTGATGAATTATATTAAGAGATTGAATCGTAGATGAATAATGAAGCCATTCAAATAGATGATGCAGATATATCATCATTCTATAGGAGAGATGTTGAAGCCAATTTAGTATAAGTGGATGAAGTACAAGTCAATCTGGTCATAAAAAGAGATGAAAACTATATTGAGGATAAATTATATGAAAATGATGATACTTTCGCTGAATATATTAGTGATGAAGACTTGAATCATAATGTAATTAATGATGATGATTTTCAAGATCATGATAATTGAAGGTAATAAAAGCGTCGTTTATATTTTTTTAAATTTATGGTTGATCTTTATGTAACGTTAATATGTATTGTTAATATTTTACTTATGTTAATGCATATTGTTGATGTTTGACTTATATTTATGTGTATTGTTGATTTTTGAGTTATGTTAATGTGGAATATTGTTGTTTGAGTTATGTTTATGCTGGTTATTGATGTCTGAGTTATGTTTATACATATTGTTAAAATTTGAGT
Organism: Erythroxylum squamatum; assembly: GCA_025629845.1. Lineage (NCBI taxonomy): Eukaryota > Viridiplantae > Streptophyta > Magnoliopsida > Malpighiales > Erythroxylaceae > Erythroxylum > Erythroxylum squamatum. The sequence continues at coordinate 23,129,630 of JAOTBA010000006.1, read as the reverse complement.
TACATTAATGCAGAATGTTGATGTTTGAGTTTTGTCTATCCGGAATGTTGACGTTTGAGTTATGTTTATGTGGAATGTTGATGTTTGACTTATGTTTATGTGGATTGTTGATGTTTGAGTTATTTTTATACATATTGTTGATATTTGACTTATGTTTATACTTAATGCTGATATTTGAGTTATAGATATCCAATATAATAGCACCTGGTAGAAACAAAGGAAAGAAGGTGGCAAGTATCGAAGTTCTCCCTAGTCAACAACAACTACATCAATCAGATCATCCACCAAAACAATCACATCAATCAGATCTTAGCCAATAACAATAATTGACCTCATCCATCAATGCACCAACTCAGCAGCAACTTCTATCTGCCTCAACTAGTACTGAGGGATTTTCATGTTTGTTAATCTTTAACACTTATGATTAGACTTATGCTCAAATATATATTTACATGTTTAACACATATTTTCTTATCATTATTCATTTGTTTTCAGGTTCTAATAATGTCATCAGACAAAGAGGTAGAGGTATAACTAAAGGTTGTGAGTTGCAACGCATGAATGTTGCAATGGACAACAAGTTTTTTGTACATATTGATACCTCATAAGGTCGTTCTGTAGACAAGATTCAATAGGCAAAATTGTCTAGTGACTTGGGCGTAATTGTTAGAACTGAATTGCCTTACCTTAAGCATGCCAAGCAGTTGAAAGAAGACAACTTGCTACAGAATGCTTTGCACAAATTTTCTGCAAATTTTCAATTTATTTAATTATATGCAATATTATTTTACTTATTTAAATATTAATTACACTTTTAATTATTGTTCACAGATGAAGCTTAACATTGTCGATATCAACAATCCTGATGTTTCAAACTGTCACTTCACTTTTGAAACAAAGGACCAAGGATCGTCATTATCGATTGCATAAATATTACAAATCTTTTCCTCTAGAAGATGAGGCAAAGAGATTTGTTTCGAAACGAATGTCTCCAAGAAATTTGAACAATTTGTGTTATTATTGGGCCTCTCCCAATGTTCAAGTTCATTTTCTTTCACTTCACATTTGCTTCCATTAATCTTGTCAAACGATTTAATGATTACTTTTTCCTTTATTTAGGAAAATTGTGAGAAGGTCAAAGTTAACATAGGAAAAATGAAAACTTCTCACAACCAAGGCTCCAAATCATTTGTTGTAGTGAGAAATAAGTATGTACGTTCTTTGTTTACAAGTTATAATTATAATAGTACATATAATATTATTCATTGTGCTTTGATTTTTTTTCCATCTAACAGAGTCAAAAGGAACTATGTGGAGAGGAGTGTGATAGGATCACACTCTACAAACTGACAAACTATAAGGAAGGTGAAGGCTGAATGTTTGAAGAAGCGTAAAATAATTTTGTAAGTATAAAATTTTGTTTAAAATTTAATTTTATTTATTTATGTAGTACCAACTAATAATATTTGAATTAAATAGTGATTTTGTTTTTTAAATTTTAGAATAAGATATAGGAGTCGTTGCAAATATCAATGTCTGACGAAAATGAGCCCAATGTAGATGACATTTGTAACAAGGTGCTTGGTATAAGGTCTAGCTATATCAAATGTCTTGATTTTGATCCTAAGCCAACTGCTTCATCTTCATTAACACTAGCATATATTGAGCATCTTCAAGTGGAGAATCAGTCGCTTAAGGCTAAATTATAATGTAATGAACAAAACTTACAATGTAATAACAAAAGTTAGCCAAGCTAGAAAAGATGATCAAAAAATTACTTGGCCCAAATTATGTAAGTAATGACGATAAAAACAATTTTTAGTCATTAAACTAATATTTTTATTTTTATTTTATACATAAGTGTTTTTGTTAACGTTTGTAATTATCATTTAATGATATTTAATTGTTTATATACAATGCTTCTAATTTCTAATTGTTTTGATTATATTTTTGTATAATATATTATAAAACGAAAAAACAAAATATTACATACAATAACATGGATTAAAAATGTCACCAATAATTATAATTAACATAATAAAAATTTGGTAATAATGTATATGATCAAAATTTTCAAAACGTAGCCAAAAAGCTTTGGCTACATTTTCCAAATTGTCTCCAGTAAATGGAAACGTAGCTAAAACTTTTTTGTTATGCTTACTTAATCGTCACTAATAACTTTAGATACCTTACCTTTCATCGCATAAAATAATTAGCTATGTCATATGAAATGTTGCAAAAAAAATTTAGCTAGGTTCCCAATATCGTAGCTAATAGCTTTTCCCCACAAAAACTAAGCGTACCCAAAAATTGGTGTTGACGATTTGGTATAACGTCGCCTATCTCTTTTCGCTACGAATGGAGTTCGTAGCAAAAAATTGTTAGCGACGATTTGGTGAAAATGTTGCCTATAGTTTTTACTTGCGGGAATTTTGTGACGATTTATACTACAAAAATAATTTGTCGCTAAATAGTATCAGCGATGATTGTTGAGCTTTTAGCGACGAAAAATATCCCTTCTGTTGTAGTGAGTATCTTTATGTTGGTATTTTTTTTCAAAATTTGTATTTTATTATGTGATATGATATAAAATTTTCTTTTAATTATTGTCTTGAACATTTTTTTACATGTATAAAATTATCGATAAATTATATATGGTATATAAGTATTAAAGTTAATTGTAATAAATTAATTTCATTTTGAAATATGTTAAATCAAATAAAATTTCTAAATAATTGCTCAATTAAGCATTGCTGAACTTAAATTTCCTAATACAAAGATTAATCACTAAGTAATGTATATAAATTATTTTATAGTATGACTCGTAATAAATAGTTAATATTTAATTTTAATTCATTTACTTGTATGATTAACTTAAAAAAGTAATATGTAAAATCATGTCAAAAATATTATACACTTAAAATGAGAAATTAAAATTATTACTCATATTTTTATCTTTGTATTTTTAATTATACTTTAAAATGAGAAATTAAAATTATTACTCATATTTTTATCTTTGTATTTTTAATTATACTTTAACATAAAATAAATTCTATTAAGTATAATTTTGTGTTTTTAAATAAGTTTAAATATATATGTATTTAATATATGTACACGATCTATATATATATATATAATATTCTTTTTTGTATTAATAAGATGGAAAGTCAACAACCAATAAGAGGCTCGTTTGACAAAATTACAGAGTAATATATATGTCAACATATATCGCAGCGCAAGGCGAGCATAAGATATTTATGGGATTAGGACAGAGTAAAAAAAAAGGGTTCTAATAAATTTGACAATAAGTAAATATGTATTATTTAAAATAAATACAAGATTCAATTTTTTTATAATCCTTTTTTAATTAAAATATTTCTTACTTTGTTATCAAAATTATTCCAATTTATAAGATCATAAATATTTAATACAAGATTGGTTACTCGTCTACTTTTAAATTTTCTAAATTTGATGCCATTCATACATAATCATAATTACTCAAATTATTAACATTTTCGTGAATATGAATTTCATTACTTAAATTTCGTTAGTTGTTTAAAACTATCTCCACTAATTCCTTAGAATTTGTACCACAAGAGTCCACTCACAAATTTGGTGATGATTCTATTAATTGTTTTACACTTTTTTTTTTCCTTTTCTCGCTTCTAAGCAAATGTTTTTTCAACAACACCATATAAAATAAATATAATATAATTAAATTTAAAAAAGAACAAAAATACAAGTATGGAATTATAAGAAGCAGGTAACTGCAACAGAATAATAATAGCCCGATTGTTTATCACAATGATATATAAGTAGAATTATGATACGTGCTTAATTGATTATTTAATTATTTTATAATAATTAGCAATTAACAACATAAAATTCTTTAAAATACTTACTTTTAACATATATGTGATTTTAGCAATGTTGAGAAAATCGGACCGGACGGGCCGGTCCGACCGGAAAGAGTCCGAGCCGGCCATGTGTTTGGTTCTGTTTAGGGTAATAACCCTTGAGTATAAAAACCGGTCAGTTTATCAGAGAACCGGCCGGTTTTCTAACTAACCGATTATTTGATAACTGGATTAAAACCGTCCTCTCCTTTCTTCTCTCTTCTGTCTTCTCCTGGCCTTAATTTACATGTCCTAACAGTTTCAGGAAGAAAGTCACTAGCATCTGTTCAAGTCTTGGGTCTCCTCTCA
>JAOTBA010000006.1:23056812-23068293 GCA_025629845.1 Erythroxylum squamatum | reverse complement strand
CGAAATTGGACTCGTTTTGATTCACGACGTAAACTTCGGTTTTGTCGTTTTGTTCACGGAACCCTCAAGCCATTGATGTGTGCATTGCATTGGATATTTGAGTATGCTTTGAATTGAATTGTATAAACTATGCTATGATGTTTAAATTGTGAAATGTTACTTGTGCTGGATGTATCGAATTTCCATGTTAAATATTGATGCCTATGTATGTTTGGAATATATATATATATATATGTTTCGGTTGTTGTGTGGCTCGAAAGCCATTGGCTATAAATGGTTTAGCCACTGAGCTGTCAAGCTCAGCCCTTTATTTTTCCCCTCAGGTGAAGATCAGGAAGACCGGTAATCCTTGCGAAGCGTTTGGGTCAACTCTGAGAGAGTAGCTGTTGCATTTTGGCATAGTTAGATGTTGAATAGCTTTAGATAGCATATTGAACTTGAGCATCAATTGTATTTTGAACTTGTGTAAGGTTGATGAAATGTCGATATGTTTTGTAAAGCTATGTACGAATTTCTATTGGTATTGGAAATGAGATGATGAGTCTCTTGAATGGAATATGAACTCTTTGTATTTCCTTTGATGAATGTAATGAAAGGGTTTGAAATTGTCTCTTTGTATGTGTCGCTTAATGTGGGAAGTTGGAAATTGTATGTTGTCTTGAGTGGTTTGATCTTTGTGGTTGTAGATTGGAGATGTTTAGATTAGAAGTGTATTTGAGGTTGGTTGGGTTAAGGTTTGGGTTAGGAGGAAGAGAAGGCCTGGACTTGTAGTCCAGGATGTGTCCGTTTAACGGACACATTCGGGTGGATTGGGAATCCCTTGTCCAGAGCGTGTCCGTCAAACGGACTTGAGTATCCGTTTAAAGGACACATTCGGGTGGAAAATGGCCTTTGTTTAGATCGTGTCCGTTTAACGGACACATTCGGGTAAACTTGGCCATTTTGTCCAGAATCTGTCCGTTTAACGGACATTCATGTCCGTTTAACGGACAGGCTCGGTTGCCCTAACCTCTTCGTCCAGTGCTTGTCCGTTAAGCGGACATGGGTGTCCGTTTAACGGACACATTCGGGTGAAATTGGGGTTTTTGTCCAGTGCGTGTCCGTTTAACGGACAAGTGTGTCCGTTTAACGGACAGCCTCGGGGAAAGTTAGGATTTGTGTCCAGAGCATGTCCGTTTAACGGACATGAGTGTCCGTTTAACGGACACTCTCGGGGAAGATTTGGGGCATTTAGCCCATCCGGTGTCCGTTTAACGGACAAGTGAGTCCGTTTAACGGACATCCCCTGGCCAATTTGGGTTTGCTATTTTTTATTGTTTTCAAAGTTGTTTCTCGTTGTTTTGTCGATTGAGGGTTTGTCGAGACAACCCTATAAGATCCCGCTCGCGTTTTCGCTTTTGGTTCGGATCGTTGGGTCTCGGGTTTGGGGTTCGACCTTGGGGCCGGGCTCCGGAAACGGGGCCCAGCATCCCCAGCCACTCCACCACAGCATTTGCGGGTATCAAACATATATTACTTTGAACTTCTATTTACATTGGAAATAAACACTAAACCATGTTTATATACAATGTTAGATATTGATGAGAATTCAAAAGTATGATTAAACGGTAACAAAATACAAGCCCTTATTTTCTTTAGCATAGTCAATCATCATTTTGGGGACAATGGACATTGGTCACACAATGTTTAGAAGAAAAGGTAAAAGAAAATTTGTGATTTTTTGTGAGTTTACTAACAGATAAAAGGATAAATTTGAAAAAAGGATATACACATAACATTGTGCGTAGGTTGTGTACTATAGAGTGATACTGAACCTAGGTATGTGACTTGATATTTTTGTCTACTTGACATATGAACATATACATTTGTAACAGGTTTGACATTATATATGAGTGAGATATTACTGCACATAAGATCTGAAGCACCTATGTCTATCACCCATTTATCATGTAATAATGTTGTAGTAGCCTAAGACCATTATATGTGTTTATATAGGTAGGTTGAGAAATGTAATTACAAAATTGGAGTCATATGGATTACTCATATCACTCAGTTATGCATTAGGTCCCCCATAGTTGGAACATGAAAGTTGACCTATTGAATGAGTCAACTGTTCCTATATTATTCCATATCCATTCGAAAGCACCAATAATCTTTGCATTGGATCCTTAATTAATGCCCTTGAAAGAGTTTTCAGAGATTGAGTAGATTCACTAATCTTACTTCCAAGATCACTCCTATAAGTACTAACTACATTAGCTGTTGGTTTTCCTTGTCCCTTAAATTTACCAAATTTGAAATTAGGAGGAAATCCAATGGGTCTGTAACATTTTTATCTTATGTATCTTTTTTCCCACATTGACTACACATTAAATCTAATCTCCCTTTCTTTTTCTATTCTCTAAGAGACACTGGAGTAGAAGATTCAACCAAAGGTTAAGATAAACTTTATATCATTTCATAGACTCATCTCCCTTTATGGTCATCTAATGGATAGATGAAGTAAGGCGAGTTTGGACCCTCTATTGGTGATGAAATTTGTGATAAAGTTGAGCTATGATTTAACATCAAAACTCTGATTGAACTTAACAAAGGAATTGAGTTGACTATAATAGGATGTTTTGATTTGACTATAATACCATGTTGATCTTCAAAAATAAGAGAGAGAGAGAGAGAATATGGTAAGAGGAATAAGGATTGAGTGTAAAATATGTAATTGTCACTCTTGTTCACAAAGAATGAGTTTATATACAGAAAAATAGTTGGTTATAATACATAACATATTTTCCCAGCTTTTCTAACTAATTAATTTAGAGGTACAGGTCATCTAACTATCTTCACATCAACTTCATTTTCTTTCCTTATCTCTAGTAGCAAAATTTTATTCTTCTTCTTACATTAGCTGAGATTTATGGTGTCAAAAATGTCCTCATTTAATGTTAATAATCCTCTAATAGAGTGTTATTTCATAATATAAAAGAGTAATTATTAAAAAAAACTAAAAGATCTAATTAGATTGAGAAGTAGAAATACATTATTAGCCAAATGTATTTAAACTCTAGTCATACACAAATGGCTTGGGATAAGAACTCGAAACTGTTGTCCCGTTTCAACTAATGTTAACATTGAATGCAATAATAGGATTTCGTTCCTAAATGTAAAACAATAAAAGAAAAGCTTGTATTTTTTTCATTACACCATAATATGCGCAGTATGAGCAGATATTTATAAATAAGTAAAAAAAAAAAGAATATCACATAAAAATAAAAATAAAAATAAAAACTTTGAAATCCTAGTTTTTATGTTTTTCTTTTAAAATTAAGTCATAAACCACAAATGTCAATAACAAAATACAATATCTAAAAACTAAGTTAGTATGTCTTAAATATGCTAAAAATTAATTAAATAAAATAAATATCTGAAAGGCTGAAGTAGAAAATATAGAAAATGTTCAAGATGTGTTGAGTTGTAATAACATAAATCAAGTTTTTTTTTTTTTTTTAGTTACAAGTATCCCTATTAATTACATATCTGGAATGCATACTATTCAATCACTTTAGCTCTTTCCACAATTGCAGGTCATATACACAAGTGGAATCGTGTGGCACATGGTTCCGCGCTCCAAGGCCAAGCTAGTGTAAAAAAGAAAAGACTTCCATAACTCAATTGAGTCCGACGAATTGCCAGCTGTGAATTGGACCACCACTTTATCTTTAATGGATTTAGATCGTCCTCATATGTATTTTTTTTCAACTTGCATCTAATTATCTTACGGCAATTATTATCCTTTCACACATTGGATGTGACCCGGAAACCAAAACTCTCGCTTACTCTTATAAGTCACAGTCAGCCACCGAAGTTCACTTCCTAAGATTCCCATTGGAAGAAAGAGAAGGAGAAATCATCATCATGAACCAGACTAATGGAAGGGAAGATACTAGTGTAGAGAACAACGTTGTTGATGTGGAAGATGATAGCAAAGAGAAAGATTTAGTGTCAGTGGAGAGGGTGTTCGAGAACCAGGAGGTACCTTCATGGAAGAAGCAGCTTACAGTGAGGGCTATGGTGGTGAGCTTCTTTCTGAGCATACTCTTCAGCTTCATAGTAATGAAGCTGAATCTCACTACTGGTATCATACCTTCACTCAACATCTCTGCTGGTCTTCTGGGTTTCTTCTTCTTAAGGACATGGACTAAGCTTCTGGAGAAATCGGGTCTCTTGAGACAGCCCTTTACCAGACAAGAAAACACTGTTATCCAAACATGTGTTGTCGCTTCCTCTGGCATCGCGTTCAGTGGTATGCTTTATATCTTCTTTCTATTTGTTTTAATTTAGATTCCCCATTAGTTGTAGGTGAATTACAATTTGATGATACTACTATGCTATCCTTCTTTAACATGATAAGATTAACAAAGTTTCCTTCCTTTGTCATTTATTACAGTACAGTAAGATAATACAGGGACTATGGGATACGTAAACAGTCTTTTCTAGAAAGCAAATCTCACTAAATTCAAGTTTTGATTAAACAAATTGTATCCATAACAAGTTACAGTCTAGCTTAAGTAACTGGGGTAGTATCAATTAGTCGGGGTGTTTTGGTCAAACTTGTACAGTGTCTCTTCGTTTTCTTCACGCTGACGTGATATTTGGTTTGATTAGTACTATTTAGTTGAACTAGAGTTTGAAGTTATACTGACTCTTTAAAATATTGTATTGGGATATTCTCATTTACTTTTTACGTGAATTTTGTCTAAACTCTAGAATGGTGACACTGAAATTATATAACAGTTGAGAGCTATAGAGAGAATCTCGTTGATTAGAAGAGAGGACAAGGTTTAAGGAGATGCGTACATACATAACATGTCCTAACTCAACTCCGATCTTCCAAATCTAGAGCCAATAGCATCCATCTTGGTCAACGTTATGTCGTTATGGCTGCCAGAGAAAATTGGGGCTCTAGATTTGACTTCCCTAAAACTAAAAGTGAGAAAATTGTTCACTACACGACATTTCGGATAAGGAGTGGGGACCTAATTTTATGGGTTCAGATCCTTCACAGGACCGGAACGGAGGATTTCATGCCTAATTTTAGTTCACCGCTTATTTTGACCCGAAAATGTCCTACCCGTACTCCCAAATTTAAAAAAAAAAAGAAATTAAAGCATCTTAGCTCTATTTGTGCTTGGTTCATTCATCTTTTAATGCTCTGCATCAATTCATAAATGTGGTCATTTTAGAACATGTCAATTATTAATTTTAGCAAAGATTTATAATATGCTGCAACGAGAAAATCTCCTAGCCTCGTCTGAATTCTTCTAAATTTTGGTTAGACTTTACTTTTATAACATGATTGATCTATTTGGATATATCAGAATGCCAAGAACCTGGCAGCTCCCACTTAATTACACAACTTTATTAGCCATTGGTCAATCCTGCAGGCTAACTTCTATTATTTAGCTATAGTTCTTAAGTGGACATTTCATCCATTAACTGCTTTGCGTTTAAAACACACAAAGAAATGAACATGTAGAGTGAAATAGTTATTTTTTCTTTGCCAATGCAGTAAAATTTGTAGGAGGATTCCGCAGTACAGAACTTTAAGTACTTTTTTCTAAAGACATTCTTATGGTTCATGACATTCATTCTAAAATTTGGTTTAAGTTCCTTGGATTTGGAAAAAATAGGTGGGTTTGGGAGCTACATCTTTGGAATGAGTGCAACTATTGCTAAACAAACTCCAGATGACAGCAAAGAATTCAAAAACCCAAATTTGGCTTGGATGATCGGATTTCTCTTTGTTGTTAGCTTTCTTGGTCTATTTTCAGTGGTCCCATTGAGAAAGGTACAACATACACATCCTCTCATTGTATCAAAGAAGCTATGCGGTACTAAATTCTCTTTCCCTTTTAACTGCTACATGTTCACTTGTCGGGTTTCAGGTCATGATCGTAGACTTCAAATTGACTTATCCAAGTGGCACTGCAACTGCCCATCTCATCAACAGTTTCCACACTCCTGCAGGAGCAAAGCTAGCAAAGTAAGTCCTAATCAATCAATTCAGGCGCAAAAACTGCAAGTAAACTATCTTTCTCTGTTCCATTTCTGTAGGAAGCAAGTTCGAACCTTGGGAAAGTTCTTCTCTTTCAGCTTCTTGTGGGGTTTCTTCCAGTGGTTTTTTACTGCGGGAGATGCTTGTGGATTTATTAGCTTCCCTACATTTGGGCTCAAGGCGTATAAGAACAAGTATGCTACTGAAACTGCTTTTTTTTTTGGAAAACTGAAACTGCTTACTAGGAACCTAAAGCAATCCCTCATTTCTCTGCCTCTATGTTCAAATGCTTAGTGTATATCAACTGAACCTAAATCAATCCTTCAATTCTCTGCCTCTATATTCAAATGCTTAGTGTATATCAACTGAACCTAAAGCAATCCCTCAATTCTCTGCCTCTATATTGGAATGCTTACTGTATATCAACTTGTCCAGCCTGTGCCTCAAACTGATGGAAATTTGTGTTTCACCTACGTTTTATATGCAGGTTTTATTTTGATTTCTCTGCGACATATGTTGGAGTTGGAATGATTTGTCCGTACATAATTAACATATCTGTGTTGCTTGGAGGAATCCTTTCCTGGGGTCTGATGTGGCCTCTGATAGAGACTAGAAAGGGACATTGGTTTTCGGCGGACCTCAAGCCATCTAGTCTGCATGGCCTTCAAGGTTACAAGGTAAGGTCCTAATTAATGGGGTAAACTTACTGATACGAGACTTGATTCATCCTTTTTAACGGGCTTCAAATACTCGCTGTCATCTGTTAATTCATTCATTCAGGTATTCATATCCATTGCCATGATATTAGGCGATGGTCTGTACAATTTCTTCAAAGTGCTGAGCCGAACCCTGGCTGCCTTGTTTTATCAAGTTCGAGGGATCGACAGAACCAATAGGCTTCCTATTGCTGACTATCCTACATCCCTAGACAGCTCAAAGCAGTCGTTCGATGAGCAGCGCCGCACTCAGCTCTTCCTCAAAGACCAGATTCCGACGTGGTTTGCTGCTGCAGGCTATGTCGCAATTGCTGCCATCTCTACAGCCACGCTTCCACATATCTTCCCCCAACTCAAATGGTACTACATACTGGTCATTTACATCTTTGCACCAACCTTGGCATTCTGTAATGCCTACGGCTGTGGACTCACGGATTGGTCCCTTGCATCGACCTATGGGAAGCTTGCGATATTCACAATTGGAGCATGGGCCGGTGCCTCACATGGTGGAGTTCTCGCAGGACTAGCAGCCTGTGGAGTAATGATGAACATCGTGTCTACAGCCTCTGACCTTACTCAAGATTTCAAGACAGGCTACTTAACATTATCTTCGCCTCGGTCTATGTTCGTGAGCCAGATCATTGGCACTGCAATGGGCTGCTTAATTTCACCTTGTGTCTTTTGGCTCTTCTACAAGGCCTTCCATGATCTTGGCCAGCCTGGAAGCCAATACCCTGCACCTTTTGCTGTTATCTATCGTAATATGGCAATGCTAGGGGTCCAGGGCTTCTCTGCGTTACCGAAGAACTGCCTCTTGCTATGTTACATATTCTTTGGTTCAGCCATTCTCATAAACTTTATCAAGGACCTATTGGGGAAGAAATGGTCAAGGTTCATTCCACTTCCAATGGCAATGGCTATACCTTTCTATCTCGGTCCATACTTTGCTATTGATATGTGTCTTGGAAGTTTGATTCTGTTTGTATGGGAGAAGATCAACAAGGCAAAGGCAGATGCTTTTGCGCCAGCAGTTGCTTCTGGGTTGATTTGTGGAGACGGCATATGGACCTTGCCAAGTTCCATACTGGCTCTAGCAGGAGTTAAGCCGCCCATTTGCATGAAGTTCTTGTCAAGGAGAGTAAATGATAGGGTTGATCACTTCTTGTCATCATAAAAGTGGTGATGACTTTGAATTAAACGTTTGATGTTTATCAACTACGTTATAGCTGGGTTGCTCCCTACACTTTAGGTTATATTAAGTTCACATCTCATGTACACTATACTATAGGTACTAGAAGCCTTCGTCTTTGTATACGGTAGCTTTCTCCTGATTGTCATTCCAAGATAAAGTGCAATATTTATGGCAAATGAAATTGAAGTTGTAAGACTTCTAAGCAGTGACGGACCAGGAATTTAAGATAGGAGGGCCTAAATAAAATATAGATTTCACAAAAATTTTCATATCAAAATTTTCTAAAATATTTTTCCATAACTGTAAAATAAAAAAATTAGTTAGAACCAATATTTACTAATTCTATAAAAGAGGTAGCAAATATACTAAAAAATAATTAGATTTTTTTTATTATATATCTATATATATATCCTACTATTCATAAGCCTTAAAAACTCATTTCTTACCGCAACAACTTAGTTAAATTATTGATCAAACAGTTATGCGTGCATTCGCTTAAACATCCATATATATATATATATATATATATTCCCTGTTGTTCATAAGTCTTAAAAACTCATTCCCTATCGCAACAACTTAGTTAAATTATTGATCAAAAGGTTATACATGCATTCGCTTAAACATCCCTAATTCCTGTCGTGGAATAAATATTATAAAACTTGTCGATATAAAAAGCAGACGTGGCGGAAGAACAAAAAGTCAAGAAAAACGGTCAGACATGTCACTGAAAAGCCTATGACTGCTCTCCATGTCGCTATTGGTACTGACCTGTCTTTGAAATTTGTTTAAAACCTTGTGGGATTAATGTCTAATTACCTCCATGTGAAAGAAAAATTTTGGAACACCCTTCTTCATACAATCTTTCACAAATCATATTGACGGTAGCGGTACGGCATATTTTAAGAGAGGGTCTTGTTTAGTTATCAAAGATTTATATATATATATGTATAATATTTAATTTTTTTAAATTTTGAGGAGCCCAACGCACTACTGACACCCAAATAACTCCGTGAGTGCTTCTAAATATGTTTCGTCGGCCCATAGGCCTGAACAATATCTACATTTCCTTATGTTTTCTGGTTTGGAGAAGCTAGTGAAGTATCTATAAACAATCTGGATGAGTAACATTAATGAAAAGAAGAGACAAATGCAACATTTCAATGTTTTTGTTATCTTTACTAAGTAACTAATTCTTGATTAGCCAAATAATGGAAACAACTGTAAAATAGTCGTGGTTAATGATTCAACCTTTTTTCTCTTGACCTATAGAAGGTAGCTAATTACAAGAAACGTGATTAGTACTAGAAAGGAGAGGATGTCACGATATCGCTCTGGTTTAACCTGCAACACAAATGAAACTGAATATTACATCTAAAATAATTGACACCTTTCTGTATACCGTATGATAGGTCCTGTTAATTTATCTGAACTTTTATTTTAAATACAAGGTTACCATTTTAAAGAAGTAAGGAGTCCATAACATTTAAGCCATCAAACATTTTGACACTGAAATTTTTAATAACCATTTGATATGCATCATAATTTGATAAATAAAGTTTCTTAAGTAAATTTTATTTAGGTACAAGTATTTTTTTTAATCTCATCAACATTGGTATTGTAATATTAGTCAAACCTATTAAAATATTAAACTTAATTATATTTGATAACATGCAAGATCAATTAAATAGCACCCTAAATCTTTACTAAATTAAGTTTTTGACATTTTTTAGTATCAGTCATAAATTTAGTATATAATATGTTATAATTAGGTAATTTACACTTTATATGAACTTGAAAATAATGTTTTTAAACAATTGTTAAAACTATGATTTTCACTTTAACATTTTACAGTATGTATAAATAAGTCCATAAATATCATTATTTCTGTTATCGCTGTCAGGACATAATAAATATTATTTTAATAACACTAGGGTGCTATGAATAATATTTTAACGAATTTATGATGCAAAATAATATTAGAGATAATAATAGACATTTACTTGTGACATTTTGTAAGAAGTAAACCTTTAGCCTTAATTTGATAATAGGAAACTGATTTTGGAAATTGAAGATAGGACCATATTTCATATTTTCAGGGGGAAAAAAAGCACAAAATTACATATATTAGTTTAGCTTAATCATGAGATGTTTATCTGTATGTTTGGAACTGGTTTTTAAACCAAAACCAAGTCTAAATCTGGATAAGCCACTTGTTGGAAGATGTGGTCTTGCTCTTCCAGATTTCAATAAACGTCCATTTATATTTTTTGGTGTATTTTTTTGACATTTGCAATCCTATTTCTTTCGCGGAAATCTTAAAATGAATAAACCAGCCACCAATTGTGTACTTGGCAAAAAAGAGCACACTCTTTGTTGTGAATATCCATAACCGACGAATTTCATAACTGTCAAACAGTGACCGGTGATGTTTGGTGCCCGCTCTGTTAGAATTTTATGACTCCATGTATATATATACATAAGTACGTAGATTTCTATCTCGATTATAGGCCTAATAAAATGTAATCTAACTTTAGTAAATTAATTAGGTCAACAAAAAAATTAATTAATTATTAGTATGGGCCTGATGTGTAGAAGTCTATTACGAGTCATTGTGGTTAATGGGCTCATAATGACCCGTAAGTTAAAGCTGACTATAAATAGGGTTGTGGTCCTCAAGTCAGATTATTCTTGGCATTTTCTCTAAAAAAGGTTTTGTTAGTTTTCTCTATTTATAAGGCGAATTCATTCGGTTTCTGAATCTTGACTTGGAAGAACATAAATCTATCAAGTTTTGCTGTTTACGTTTTCACTGTACAATGGATTCATTGTTTATTCGACTTGTGTGTAATTCTGGTTGATTAAATGTTTAGAAATCTGATTATAATAATCATAAGGCTAAATTCTTAATAAGTGGTATCAGAGCCTCATCACGTCGATTGTTTCAACATGATATTTAGATCTATTTTTCATTCCGTTCCGAATGTTTATGATAGTAAAAATAAATTATAGATTTATCATTTGAGATTTTTTTTTGTTTTTGGTTGTTGTTTATTGTTATCTTAATTATAATCGACTGAGATAGAATTTTTGGATAGAAATGTTTTGATTTCTTGATTATCTAGTCTGTGATTAATTGGAAAACAAGTAAACGCTGTTGTTGTCAAAACATTGATATCACGACAATATGTTAAAATCCAGCTTTCAATTTTTACAGACCCGTTTTTACATTCGGGTCCTCCAAATCAGGTCTATGACCCGGCAGAGGTCAGGGATTCTGCATTCGTCAAGCATTTCACGCTTGCACCGTTTCGTCAGAGTGCATGAAGAGGCGCGTCTTATGGTCTTATCTGTGTTTTAACCAGTCAGTTTTTTTAAATTAAATTTTATTTATCAAGTCTGATAGACTTCCTTACCATTTATACATTGGAGGACAATACACAATATTTTAAAAATTGGACCGGTGATTGAACCGAAGAAGCAACTGATTCAAGGATTAATAGTTCAACTGGAATTCAACTGTGGTT
>JAOTBA010000006.1:23016051-23026515 GCA_025629845.1 Erythroxylum squamatum | reverse complement strand
CCATGTTGGTCACGGCTGACACTTTCAGGTCACCACTCCATGGGTCACCACTCTGAGATCCTTGTTGGTCACGGCCACGTTCCTGGGCTACCACTCCAAGACCAGCTCTGATACCACTGTTCTACCCAAAACTCGAGTTGAAGGTAGGACGGAATCAAATTACTTAAGTCCACCACGCATCCGCTGGTTAGCGAACATTCAAAGAACCATTGAGCACTCCTGCACATTTCTGCGGGTAGGGGGAGTCGTACTCATGACGTAGTGCTAAGACCTTAAGCTCTGATACCAATTGATAAGGACTTTTAGGAGAGCCACACCCCAAAAGCTAGCTTATGAGGGTAGAGAGCCCAAAGTCTTTATAAATCCCATATCAATTTTGTATTTAATCAATATAGGATTCAAGTCCCAGACCTTGCAATTAAATCAAACCGTAACATTAACACTCTAATCGTCTCCCATTATCACACTCTCTGTGTCATCTAGCACTTGAGCACCTTTTGCATATAGGCTCAAAGATTCTAATTGATAAATTAAGGAAAAGGTGTCAGATGTTTGGAATTGTTGGAATTTTAGTAAAGAAAACAACAATGAATACTCTTAACTCCTAGGGTCTAAGAATCACTCTTAGAAGAAAATATCATACCTTCTAGTTGAAAACTCAAAGTTTATAAAGAAAATTCAGCCTTTTCCCCATGAAAGATTGATTATTACGGAATGATTTTTATTCATCTATTTAAACTAAATTGTGTTACAATGAAGTCCACTGGAGTATTAGCTAGCTTACATCCAAGCATCCTTGTTTCTTTCAACAGACCTAACACATATTTCCTCTATGATACTGAAATCTCTTTCTTCAATCATGCCACTTCTATGCTAAGAAGGCACTTGAGATTGCCCAAATCTTTGATCTCAAACTCTCTAGCTAAAAACTTTTGTGCATGATCGTCTCTTCATGATGATCTCCAACTAGGATGATGTCATCAACTGTGTGGTGATGAGTGTTTGATGAACATCGTGTGGTTTGCCTGACATTGTTGGTACTCAAACTTCTTAATACAAAGGAGCTTAAAGTATATAAAAGAAATAAAAGAGAAAAAAATTAGTCAACCACAAGTCTTAATTTGGTGGGATGAAGGATGGGAATTGAGTTGACCAAAAAGACAACAAGGGTTGAAATTTAGATTATGTTAAGATTCTTTATTAGATAGGAAGTAGTAGTACGATAACTATGTTATTCTAGTGTTAGATATGCTATCCTAGTTACTTAGAACTTAAAACTTATAGGATATTTATTAGAATAGGATTTAATATTTATTGGGAACACTTTCCCACTAGAATAAAGACTCTAACAACTTTTCTATAAATATGAGTACTCGTATGAAATTTTAGCACTCCAAACTAAAATCCAAACCTGAAACTTAATATTCCAATAGCCTAATATTACCCATGTTTCCTAATTTTGTGAGTTTAAGCTACTAGTTAATCACTTCTTGACATCTCTAGTATATTTGTCAAACCATGCTCTAGTTGATTGTTTCAGTCCATACAATGACTTCTTAAATTTGCATTAACTTTGTAATAGGATTTTTAAATCTGGGAGGTATTTTCATGTAAACTTCTTATTCCATGTGCCCATCAAAGAATACGTTTTTCACATCAAGCTGATATAGTTGTCAATCCAAATTGGAAGCAAGTGATAAAAGTAATCAGGTTGTATTGAGCTTATCCACAAGGGCATGTCTCATAATAATCAATTCTGTAAGATTGAGTAAATCCTTTAGCTACTAATCGTGCTTTAAATTTGTTGGCACTGCCATCAACATTGTGATTGTGAAAATCCACTTGCAACCAACTAGTCTTTTCCCTGCTAGCAATTCAAAAATCTCCCAAGTCTCATTCTTCTCAAGAGCATAATTTTCTTCCAAAATAGCCATCTTCTGTTTTAGGACATCTAGAGCTTCATCTATTGAATTTGGAAACTGTATCTATTCAAGATTACTAATAAGGCACGACAACTTGCTGACAATCTCCATAAGATAAGAAGTTGTAAACTGGATGATTGCGCAAGACTTTATGCCATTTTAGGCAATAAGTCTACAATCAACAAATAAACCATTTTGAGTAGAGATGGGACTAATTTTACTTTGTGAAATTTGAGTTTTTAAATTCGAATTAGACACATGATTCTAATAAGGTGACAGCTCTAGTTCGTTTCCAACTTGTGTCTTATTTCTCCTAGAATAAACATGAATAGACACAAAAGTGTTTTGAGGTTTGTTTATGGATTGAGTTCAACGATATTTTATTTTGTTAAGATGGCCCAAAAGATGATTCAGTCTTGGGCTATAGGACAGTAACATGAATTGTGCTATGGCTTTGAATTGGTTGTTTAGGAGTACGTGTTTCAATGTCCCAAAGCATCAGATCACTCATGAAGTTCTCCCCCTGAATGTCAGGTTTGTAATAAGGTTGATGATTGAAAAACTTGACATCCATGGAGTTGTAAAACCTTCAAGTTATATGAGAATATCACTTATACACTTTTTGATTCAAGGAATATCCTAATAATATGCATTTAAATGCTTTAGGATTAAGTTTATTACTATGTTGAGCATGTATATGGACAAACATAGAACAACCAAAGAATTTTAACGGTTATGTTGACATAATGCATGTGTTTGGGAATGATTGGAGAAGATATGGTGTTTGGAAATTCAGGACTCGAGAGGACACCCTATTTATTAAATATGCAGTTGTTAAGACCAATATTCTAAAAACTGGACTATAGATTAAACCAATAAGAAAAGAATTTTTGGATTTAAAAGTTCAATCAATATTAAACAATCATAAACAGGTTAAACATTGAATAAATTTAAAAATTTTGAAATATGATTAAAGGAGATTGTCTTTGCCTATCAAAGAAGTTGAAGTTTAATTGAAACATGATATTGTTAAATAAAAATTAATTAGTTTATTTTCGTTTATAAAATTTAATTAGTTTACAAAAAATCGACTAATTAATTAATAAACCGATCGGTTGTTAACAACAAGGGTCATTAAAGTAAATCGAACCAAAAATT
Organism: Erythroxylum squamatum; assembly: GCA_025629845.1. Classification (NCBI taxonomy): domain Eukaryota; kingdom Viridiplantae; phylum Streptophyta; class Magnoliopsida; order Malpighiales; family Erythroxylaceae; genus Erythroxylum; species Erythroxylum squamatum. The sequence continues at coordinate 23,023,435 of JAOTBA010000006.1, read as the reverse complement.
TAGCCGATTCAAGATTTTTGCAATTGAATCGGTCAAACCTATTCCGTTTTTTAATCATTGGTTAAGACTTCCTCACCCAAAAAAAATTTGGGAACATGTGTGGTGAACATGATTGACCAAGCAACTTCTAGAAGGCGCGATTTTTTTTTTTCTGCAATTCCATTTTGTTGAGGTGTGTCTACACATGTGCTTCAATGAATAATTCCCTGACTCTTAAGATAATCCCCTAGAATTGTGTAAATCATTCTTTTTCATTGTCGATTTTCAACATTTGTATTTTTATTTGGAGTTGTTTTTTGAGCCATAGTGTTGAATTTCTTGAAATTTTGGCCAACATCTAATTTTCCTTTTATAAGAAACAACCACATGATCCCAATATGATAATCTATGAATAAGACAAACCACCTAGTGTTAGTAATATTTTTTATTTTAGATGGCCACCATATAGAACTGAAACAAGACTTCTATTGGACTAAATTTGAGACTCCACACATATTGCATTGCAATTTTTTCTTTTGGGAGATTTATCAACTTCAAGGAGGGAAGTCCTCAATGTATCTTTACATTGCCAATCATCCTCCTCAAATTGAAATCCTAAAATTCACATAAACCCAAACAAAATTTAGCAATGCAATTATATTGCTAAGTAAGATTACTGACTAATAAGAGATTACAGTCCAAATTTGAAACGTATAGAATTGATGTAAGATTTACGTCGTTAGAGTTGATAATGGAACCTATTCCAACAACTTTTGATAGTGAAGCATCTGCTATTCTCACTGTAACATTTTCTTGACATGGATTACAAACGTTGGGAAGTGTAGCATCCCTCATCATGTGATCATATGCACCTTAATATAAAATCCATAGGATGTTTTTTCCTAAATGTTTTGTGAGATCACTAAAGTAGTTACCTTTTTTAGTTACAGATCTCACTCCAATTATGCTCATGGTATAGGCAAAATTTTCTTGAGAAAACGTCTTCTGCAAGACCTCAAGTTGTTCCTTGCTAAATGGGTTACACTCAATGGTAAAGGAACCTTCATCTATTGTAGCATGTTTCCCTTGAATCTACTTGTCAACGGCTATCTTTGAGTGCTTCCAATCTGCAGGTTTTGTCATGAATTTTCCAATAGTTGTCTTGCGTATGACCTAGTTTTCGAAAACGATCACATCATGTTCTTTCCTTTTTGGACAGATCGTTCAAGCAATTAAGGTAAAAACTTCTGGAGTAGAAGTTGTAGTGGTTCCTCCAATCACTACCTTTTTCATACGTTCTTTGCATTGGACCTCTGGGAAGAAATCTCGAATATTAGGTAGGGCTTTATTCCCAATATTTGCCCTCAAACTTCATAGAGATTTTTGTTGAGCCCCAACAAGAACTTCGATATCGTCTTCCTCTTAATGATCTTATATATTTTTGCATCATTTGAGCAGCCCCATTAGTACTCTTCAAAACGATCCTACCACTGCAATGTTGAGTAAGTGTGCTATAATATTAAGTTATAGTAAGCTCTCCTTACAAAAGATCATGGAGGTTGATTTTAATCTCAAAAACTTCCAAAATTTTTTCTTTGCTGGATTAATTCTTTTGTTGTTTACCAAATTTCTTGTGTCATGCTAGCGAGAAGAAATGCCTATCTCATTGGTCATAAAGGTTACCAACTAGGAAAACCATATTGTTTTCTACTTTATATTTTTTCCTTTCCCACAAACATACATCATGACTGATTGTGACCAATGAAGTTAATTGTTCCCATTTAACTTGTGTCTTGTAATGGGAAGAAAAACACCCTCCGATCTGCTATGATTGTTGGTGATAAGGCTATCAGAACTTGAAATTACCTCTAATGAAGATGAGTTATGTCTTTCGGTTGCCTTACCATACTTAGTCATGGGAAAAGAAGATATATATACACACACACACACACACACATATATATATATATACTGCATAAAGAACTACGAAGGAAATAGACATTTAAGGAATCAGGCATAGTACCATTATCCCTTTATTATAGAAAACAAATCAAGCATCTAACTAATGGGTATCAAGCTAATCCTAGCTAATTGATTCTTGATTGGATTTCCACAATTATATACAAAATTTTTTGCAAAACTTACTAAACTTCTAAAATAAGGAAAAAAATCCTATTTGATGAAGATTTTGATTATTCCTTAATGAACTTAACCTTAAACTAATAAAGGAAAAATATTTTCTTTTTTTTAATGAGGAAAACTAAAATAATAACTCCTTTTTTTTCCTCTGCATCACATCATTACTTCTTTTGATGTAAGAATCTTGCACAAGTTTAAAGTTAGTGATATACATTATTGCATTCTTATTGTTTCAAAAAATAAGTGTAGATACACTAACAACACCTAGTGATGTACAAAAACTAAGTGTGGATAAATTTTTTTGATTCATTTATTTGATAATTCTACCTAAGTCAATCTTGTATGATCATCAATAAAGGTTATAAACTATTTAACATTGTTTTTGGTTCTGACCCTTGATGGCCCCGAGACATCACTATGAATCATGGAAAAAGGCTTAGTGGGTTCATAGTCTCGGATGTATAAGAATTTCTGGTGTGTTTCAAGAGTTGAAAGAATTCACACTGAAAAGGAATTTCCTTTTTATTGAAAAAAGTTGGATATAACTACTTCATATAAGATAAACTAGGGTGGCCTAACCTATTGTGCCAAAGTGCAATTTCTTCATTAGAAGATAAAATAGCATGAGCTTATTCCTTTTTGAGTTACAAATGCAATATACTAGTATTACCTATTTGGACCATGTTACTTGTGGATAAAACCTTTTCAGCCTTCAAATCATTCTTGCAAAGAATGTTCCTTAGCAATTCAACTTCTTCTTTGCTCACTGGTATGTTATCTCCCTCAGTCCTCACCACCAATAGCTATGTAGCTTTTATTCTCAGCCTTTGGTTTGTTTTTCTAATTTGGAGGTTTAGCATGAATCTTCCAGTATGTGTCCTCGTTATGTCCACCTTTTTTACAATGGTCACACCAAGGCTTACCATGTTTTCTCTTAGATTCTGGCCCATTTGTTCGTTTGACAGCCATGACTAAAGATTCAAAGGGATTTTTATTGCGTGGAGTGCCTTGCATCAGTAGCTTTCTACTCTCTTCACATTTCACCAAATTGACTGCCTCCATAATGGTTGGTAGGGGTCGGGTTGCCATGATTCTTCCACGAACCTCCTCATAAATAGATTTTAGTCCCAAAAGAAATTCATACACTCGTTCTCTTTCCACAGTTTTCTTATAGCACGTCATATCTTCACTGTAAGCCCATTGGTGTGGGTCATAGAGGTCTAGCTGTTGCCACAATTTTACCAACGTGGTGTAATAACTAGTGACTAATTTCTCACCTTGCTTAGTTTCCCTTAGAATTCCTTTGATTTGAAACAGAGTAGCGGTATTTTCTATAGTGGCATACGTCATTTTGGCAATCTCCCATATCTCTTTTGCAAAGGTTGCAAGGACAAACTGCTCACCAACTTCGAGAGTCATGGAATTAACCAACCAGCTCATTACCTGGTTGTTTTCGATCATCCACGCCCCATATTTTGAGTCAGACGCAACTGGTGGCCCAGTTGTGAGATATTTCTCCTTCCCTCTCCCTCTTATGAACATAAGAATGTTGTGGGACTTCTATAAATAGTTGTTCACATTTAGCCGATGGTTGGTTACCACCGACAACTAACAGTCAATGTTCTGAGAGGAGGCTGAGTTTCCTGTGTCGATAATGGTGTTCGGCATTTTTGGGATCAATCCTGGTGGAGCGTTGCCTAACAGGCCAGTGGCAGAATTTTCACTTGACTCAACATCCCTATGATTTACTTTTAAAATTAGCTTGACTATAGAGATTCATTATAGGATTAGATTACAAATTAAGGTCTCATCTTATTATAAATAGAGAACTATACAGAACAAAAGAAGTGTAAAAAAATACTTCACTTCCTCATGTGATTTCAACTATCAAGCTACAGACCTTGAAAGGAGGATCCATACTCTAAGGAATCTTATTAACAAACACTAATGCCACATCAAGTCTTAATCTATTTAAATGGAATATGTAATTGCAGGGTTTAGATTACCTGAGTGCATGTGTGTATTTATATGCATAAATGCTGTGTGCACATGTTCAACTCCAAGATTATAGTTGAAATTAAAAGGATTTAAGATACTCACAACATTTGTGTGGACGACTCCAGGTGATACACATACTACACTGATGCCAGCTTCAACAGGCAATCGCCTATGGAGAGCATTGCTAAACATTACCTATAATCCAAAAGTTAATGGTTTTCAAAATGAAATGTTGCTAATAGAGGACATAAATATTGACTATAAATGTATAATACATGTCATGCCTCATATAATTCCTAGTTACACAACAATAATAAGATATTTCATATGGATTCCACTCTTCATTTGAGTACCAAGTGAAAACTCATGTCATATCCTAATGACCTAATTGTAAATATAGCTTTTTAGTTTAAGAGTGCTTACATGTACCACAGAACGATAACCAAATATTAAAGAAAGAATTAGATGTTTACTTTGTCCTTGATTAGAAAATAGAAGCAACAAGGGGATGACAACTTCCTTGGTTAGCCAACTCTAGTATAGCACAAGCCACATCCATAAGTTCAAACTTTTTAAATTTCATTTTTTATCAAATGAATAAAGGAAATATTTCCAACGCATTTAGAACTTTTGGTTTGTGGAACTTAAATGTTTCAAATTTTGGAAAATCATAATATTCATATCAATAGTCTAAATTTTGAAGATAAACTTAAATGTTGAATAAATGATAACTTTAATGGAAGCATCAATTATAGTTATTCATTTGTCTAAATAAAACCAAGTTTGGCTCAGATTTCATTCGATGATTTGGAATAAAAAAAGATTTGTCCAAGCTTTTTGAACACTAAAGGACAATTGCTATAATAACACTTGGTTCATTTGCACCCTAGCACTACATTAAACTTGGTATAACAAAAGGAAGAGATGAGGGATTTTGTAACGCTAAAAAGAGCCATATTAATACCTCCTTAAGCAATTTCCTTCCAACTACATAAACAAACATAGAATATTTTGAAAATTGTATAGAAATCAAAAGAAACATGATATATTATAATTTATTGATTCATGTGGAAGGTGGAAGGTGGAAGGTGGAAGGAGAATGAGCATTACTAGTTTGGCATCCCTATTAATAGAAAGGGAATATAGATGCAACTGTAGTAAAATATCATAAGGCTTTTAGAACTCTAAGTCTACCTGAGCCAATTTGCTGCTACTGTATCCCACTAAGCTTGTATACTTCCTCTTTCCAGAAACAACATTCATGTCTTCTGTGTCAACAAATCCAACATGATGCATCTACATACAGAAATACAAAATTTAATAACCACTTTGATGCAAAATAAAAAGAAGAGAAATTAATTTAGTTTTCCTTATTGCAAAAGGAAAATATTCATACTTTATTTTGTACACATTTGCTCAAAGTTAAATTTATTAAGAAATAATAATAATGTTTATTAAATAGGATTCAGTGCTTATTTTACAAGTTTAGAAGAATTTACCATTCTTTACGGTTCTAAGAATTTATATATAAAAATATAAATATATATATATATGTAATTAACCTTCCAGTGAAAAAGAAGAAAAAGACCTTAGTTTTCTCTACAAACTTTTGAGTTTCCACCTAGAAGGTGAGATTTTCTTCTAAATAATTCTTAGACCCTATGAATGATTCTTATAATTATTCATTCAATGTTTTCTTTCCTAAAATCTCAATATTCCAATTATAAAGTTTCAACAATGGCTACCAAAATTTCATATATGAAATGTGCAACAACCTAACAAACACAACAACCAAAATTTATAGTATATAGGAGTTTTTAGTTACTAGTTTGACATCTCTTTATTCATCCGACATCAATTTGGTATCAAAACTTTGGTTCAACAATGGTGACACAAAGAGAAAGGGCATATAGAGGAATATTCAATGACCTAGCGCAAGGTGAATTAATTCTAAATATTGTAAAAAAAAATAGACATGCATGATCCTCGTTCACAAGGTGCTCTAAATACTAACTTGCAAGTAACAACTCCCATAACAAAGCAAGTTTTGGAAAGGTTAGACAGCCTTAAAAATTCAAATCCCCACTAGAAGAAATTATGCAAGCCACAAACTATACTTGATGGTAAATATGGGGAAGGTGATAATAAATAAATGAAGGGATTGCACTATTCAACAGCATGCAAAATAAGAGAAAATTTTTTCTTGAAAATTATATTTTGATTTCTCAAATTTAACAAGCATTGCCTTTCTGGAAGTGCCAATTCTAGATGGTGAGGCTACTAGCAATGCTCCTTCAACTGTTCAATTAGAATCTTCTAACATGGACTCAAAAGATGATTAGGAACTTGATAACATGAAGAGTTTGACTATGGTAGCTAATTAGATCATTAAACATGAACAAATGCAGGAGTTAGTGGATCCTATAGCTGAGCCAATAAGCATTCCAAACCCGAAAGCTGAAACAACTAAAGAACAAGCTAAAACATCGGGATAATACGTTGAGACAACATTTCAAGGAACTGAAAAGATTAACTAATGAATGTTATTTTAGAACCTGATGGTTCAAACTTAATGATATTCATGGTGTTGAGAAAACTACTAACCAGATTGATGTAGATTTTGTTGTAGTGAGTGATGAAGATGAAGTTAATTTGAAGGAAAATGCAAAGTTAGCATCGCATAGAAATAAAGGAGAAGTTGTGATTGCCTTTGCAAAGTCAAAATTGAGCAATGATGGCAAGTTAATGCCTTTGACTACAAGAAACAACAACACTTATGATTTTGATGTCACGTGGTTTCATTATGGAACCATCTCCAAATACAGCCGCTGCAACAAACTTTTACCTTAAACAAAAGAAAATACATTGTATCTTTGAAATACCAACACAAGGATGAGGAGGCATATTGAAATAATTACATCAGAATTACATCTTCTTTAAAGGAAGGACAACAGCAAAAGATAGGGAAAAAAGACATGTTTGACAATATTTAATTTAATAGTCAAGAAGAAATGATGAAAATAAAAGAGTTATTAGTTTACTTTTCCTTATTTAAAAAGGAAAATATTTCAAGTTTATTTTGTCCTTTTAGGGTTAAATTTATTGGAAAATAATAAGAGTCCTGTTAGGATCTTTAGATAATAGGAAGAATAAACAGAGGGCAGAGGAGTAAGGGGTAGGGGAGTACGATCTTCAGTATTGGGTAGTTAGTTAGCTAATAGTACTGACAACCAATCATTCGGTTGTAACAGAATATGTCACCTAGGAT
>JAOTBA010000006.1:22997031-23015951 GCA_025629845.1 Erythroxylum squamatum | reverse complement strand
TACCATTCGGTAGTGACAAATATTTTACAGATATATAGCAATAATATAGAGGAACTCCAGCACTATCAGTTCTGGAGCCCTAACAAGTCCTTACTAAGTAGGATTTTATTCTTATCTTGGAAGTTTAGAAGGTTTTCCTATTCCATTAGGATTAGGATTTCAAGTCTCTCTCTCTCTCTCTCTCTCTCTCTCTCTCCATCTATCTATCTATCTATCTATCTACATATATATATATATATATATATATATATATATAATCTAATCAACCTTTAAATAAAAAATCGAATTTTCTATACAAACTTTGAGTTTTTAACTAGAAGGTATGATACTTCCTTCTGAGAGTGATTATTAGACCCTATGAGCAATTCTTAAGAGTTACCCATTTATTGTTTTTTTCCCCTAAAATCCCATTGATTCCAACCAAAGAGTCCAACCACATTAATATGAATTTCAACAACTTATACTAAACATCAGTAACTTATTTAGACTTGCAACTCAAATTTCATACCTAAACCCAAATTCTAGCAACCGAAATTTTTTATATGTGAGTTTTAACAACTAAATGATTTTTTTTCCATTCATCCTACATCGCACTTCCAAACATATCAACAAAGTGAAAAAAGGTGAATGACAAAACCTAGATGTTATAGACATCACATTAGTTAATTTTCCAACAACAACAATAGCAGAAAATGCAAAATAGAACAAAAAATATAATGAAGGACTAACTCAAATATGAGCTTCTTGTGGAGGCAAGAAAGAATATGGTAATACACGTTGGCCACAAATCTCATAACTAGATTTTATCTTAATTGACCATTTGTTAATACAAAATACTTAATCTTATTAATACCTTAAAAAGGATGCAAATTTAAAATTTGGAAGGCTCATTTCAAAAATTTCATTGATGAACCTTTCAAGTGTCAAAGTGATTACTTATGGGAATAAATATTAATCTAAATTTAACCAAAGGCAATTCGTTTTAGAGAAATTATTAGTAAACAATCATTACGGTTCAAGCTTTTCTTTTTTAACAATGTAAAGTCATTAAATTCGGGTAGTGAGAGTGTCATGTTTTTGGAACTCCCATCAGGCAATGCATTGAAAAATTCAAATATAATTTTAAATCAAGCACTGGTGAGTTTGAACTCACCCTTCTCTGGTCTTAATCAATTCGATGTCTTTCGAGGTTCAATTTGGTTGGTGGCTCTTACTCTTTACCCATTCTTAGTGGGATTTTCTCGAATCTCACTCTTTGATAGACAAAAGTATCGAAAGCACACACCTGAGTTGATATCTTCATTTCCAAGTTTGAAGCTTCCTTAATGTTCAAGTGATTTTGGTCTGCAACCGAACTTTTCCAAGTTCAACTTTTCTTCTTGTACAGTGTTGCTTAGCGTTGTTGAGTTCGTAATCCTAAGATAAAACTCTCGCACTTTCACTCTGAATCCCCTTTTCTTAGAACCTCACTTTTATTTTATTTTATCACCAAAAGATCCCTTATTCTAAAAAAAAATTATTTTCCAAGAAAGTTTCTAGTATTGGAAAATTGCTTTCCTCTAGTTGATTTGTCTTTCCTATCTTCGTTTTTGTGGTAGCTTCATTGTGTTTAGAGTTGGGCATTAGATGTTTTGACGTCAATTTAAGAGAATATCGAAATACCCATTTGTGTTTATGATTGTAGTGCCATTTTTTGTGTAGAATCTATAATCTTTTCAATTTCTATTGACATTTCCTTGTTTATTTTTCTTTCTTTGCTGGATATTTATTATTGGGTATTCCTTACGCTTGGTTTTTTCATAATTTTTGCATCTTTGCTGGGTTTACTCTCCTTCTTTGTTCAGCTTTTGGTGTGTAAATTGGTGATCCTACTTTTTTTGGTTTCATTGGATATCATTTCTTCCTTTTCTTCTAGTGCAAAAGGGCTTGCTTTTTGTGTCATATCGTAAAATAAGGTTGACTCCTAACTAGTTGAAGCTTAATCTTTTATCTTTTAAAATTACGACTCAATCTTGATAATGAAATAATAAATTCTCAAACCTTTTTAATAAACTTTATTACATATTAGACCAAACTGTAGCCGACCTCTTCTTCTTCTTCCTTTGGCACTCTACTCCTTTTTGGTACGGGTTTTTCTTTTTTTGAAAGCATAATTTAGTTGTTAGAAACTGTTATATTCCCAATCTTCTTTGTGTGTTGCATTAGTAATCTTTCCGTTTCTATACCAGTATTCACCGTTTCAAGAGCGAATTCTTGCTCGTAAAGTTGAATCTTATTCTTAGATATAATTATTTATTTGCACTTAATATTTTCCATGATTGTTTTCGTTCTTCCTTTATATTGTTGCTACTTATTTCCTTTTATTTGGCATTTTTTTAGCTCCAATTCTTGTTTCTTTTCTCGAGTAGTCTTATTGTCATTTAGAGACTTGTTACACCTGTCTTGTTTAGCTTGCGTTGGGTGTCAGGGTAGGAGTGGCAACTTTGACTTCTAATAATAGCGTCAGGGCTAGTCCTTTAATGAATTTTAGGTATAAGAGGAGAAAAAATGTTGACAAATTATAGATAAGTTCCTAGAACATCGAGACTCTTACAAAAAAGTCATTGAAATTAGTAGAGATTTTAGATAAATATAAGATTCGTATAGCGTGCATTCAAGAGACAAAGTAAACAAGAACTAAAGCGAAAGAGATCAATGGGTTCAAACTTTAACATTCAAGGTGTTCGAGACAATGAAATGGTGTAGGCATCTTAGTTATCAAAGAACTCATACATTATGTGGTAGGAATGAAAAGGACTAATGATAAGATTTTATTCTTTAAGATTATGGTGAAAGATGTTTGCAATGTGGTGTATGCTTATACACCCCAATTAGGATTAGAAGAACAGCTTAAGTGTCAATTATAGGATGAGATATATAAGTAATTCAGCAGATTACCCCTAACAAGGAAGTCATTCAAGGAGGAGACTTTAATGGCTATATAGGGGCAACCACATATGAGTATTCGTGTGCTCATGGAAGTTGCAGGTACAGAGATAGGAATGACAGTAGGACTGCTTTGTCGGACTTTACGGCAGCATTTGATTTGGTAGCCAACTCATTTTAAAGAAAAAAAAAGAGCACCTAGCACCTTTTAGGAACAGAACCGCAAAGACTCAGATCAACTACTTTCTTGTAAGACGAAACGACCAGATCAACTACTTTCTTGTAAGACGAAACGATTGACTCAATTGTAAGGACTGCAAAGTGATACCTTACACATGCTTGTCAACTCAACATAGATTATTGGTTATGGATCTTATAATTAAGGATTGGGGAAACAAGAGAAATTCTCGAATATGTACTAAAGTATGATGGAATAGTCGGAAAAGCAATTGGCAGTCAACTAGATCATATGAGCAAAAATACCAATTGTAGAACAATCAGAATTGGCAGAGGCATATGAGCAGAAAAGCAATTGGCAAGGGCATATGAGCAGAAACACCAATTGCAGAATGGGAGTAACAGTCATAAAAGCAATTGGCAGTCAACTAGAACAAGTTCGGTGGCCTCAGAAATTTACAAGTCAGAACTACGCCCATGCGACCATCCTCATCAGCCACGGCTAGTTCTCCATCAAGTAACCAAGACCCATTTATCAAGAGGTTGACCCGCGCGGAAATGGCTGAGCGACGGTCTAAAGGGCTATGTTATAACTGTGATGAGCTGTATTCGGCCTCCCATCAATGTAAACGGCTCTTCTGGATTGAAGTAGGGGTTCTGGAGGGAGAGAATATAGAGGAAGAAATGGAGGCTGTTGTGGTGGGTACTCCAGAAATTTCCTTGCATGCTATTACGGGTCAGAAAAACAGTCGCACTATGCAAATGCAAGCCATTATTAATGAACAGCCTGTACTTAGCTTAATCGACTTTGGCAGTATACACAACTTCACTAGCACTAATGCAGTGCGACACTTGGGTCTTCGTCTCCATTCTTTACCAAATACTAGCATGTCGATTCCAAATGGGGATAAGATGCACAACGTGGGGATCTGTTCTCAGGTGAATTTTTCTTTTGCTGACCATAGTTTCTATGCTGATTTTTATGTCATTACCATAGTTTCTATGCTGATTTTTATGTCATTCCCCTAGATGGCTTTGATATCGTCTTGGACATTAAATGGCTGGAAACGCTAGGACCAATATTGTGGGATTTTGCTGCCCTTACCATGTCTTTTTCGGTGAAGGGAAATCAATTTTGTTTCAGGGACAGAAACGAAATGGCCCAAGGGCCCTCCACATGTTGGGCGACACCAAAACTGACATGCATGACCCAAAAGGCTTACTCATTGACTTTGCAGATTTGTTCCTTGATCCCACGAGGTTATCTCCCATTCGGCATTGTGATCACAGAATCTGTCTATTACCAGGAACAGCCCCTGTAGTGGTTCAGCCCTACCGATACCCACATCGACAAAAGGACAAAATTGAAAGACAGTGTGCCAAATTGCTTCAACAAGGATTTATTCGCCCAAATAAGTCACCTTTTTCTTCACTGGTTTTACCGGTTCCCAAGCAAGATGGGTCGTGGCGGTTTTGCATCGATTATCGTGAATTGGATGATAAGACGGTAAAGGATAAATTTCCAATTCCAGTGGTGGATGAACTTTTGGATGAATTACATGGAGCCCATTTCTTCACTAAATTAAACTTGAAATATGGGTACTATCAAGTACGTATGCATCCAGCTGATGTAGAAAAAACTGCTTTCCGCACTCATCATGGTCATTTTGAATTCTTAGTAATGTCATTCGGCCTTACAAATGCACCGTCCACTTTTCAAGCCTTGATAAATGAGGTATTTCATGCATTTTTGCCCCGTTTTGCGCTTGTTTTCTTTGACGATATTCTGATTTACAGCAATGATTGGGAGAGTCATTTGATAAACTTGAGAAGGGACTTCGACTTACTTCGTGTGCATAAACTTTACTTGAAAAGATCTAAGTGCAGTTTTGGGTCACCCTCTGTAGCATACTTGGGCCGTGTTATTTCAACAGCAGGGGTAGGCGTTTATACAAGCAAGGTCCAAGCCATTTTGACTGGCCCCAACTGCAATCAATCACTTCTTTGCATGGATTCTTGGGTTTGGCGGGCTATTATTGCAAATTTGTGCGTGAATATGGACAATTAGCGACACCATTGACTAGTTTGTTGAAAAAGAACTCCTTTCACTGGAGTGATACAGCTTTGCAGGCCTTTGACAAACTTAAAACGGCTTTATCCACAGCACTTGTATTGCAACTACCTGACTTTGAGCAAGAGTTTGTAGTTGAATGTGACGCATCTGGTGGTGGTATTGGGGTTGTTCTACAGCAGGGTGATCACCCGATTGCTTTCTTTAGTCGTCAACTTGCAAACCGACACTGGAAACTGGCCGCGTATGAGAGGGAATTGATTGGTTTGGCTAAGGCAGTACAGCATTGGCGACCTTATTTGTGGGGGGCGTTCATTTCTTATTCGAACTGATCACTTTAGCCTTAAATATTTATTGGAACAGCGGTTGACTACACCTCATCAGCAACATTGGCTTGCAAAATTGATGGGGTATACCTTTACCGTCGAATACAAGGCAGGTTCCTTGAATAAGGCGGCAAATGCCTTATCCCGTCGGCCCTTGGAAGACCCAATTATGTTTGCCATTAGTTATCCTTGCAGCTCCTTGGATTTGCTTAAAACAGATTTACTAGGCTCACCGAAATTACAGCACTTGTGTCAGAAAGTGCAAACTGGTGACCTAGGGGCAGATTGGCAACTTCGTGATGATTGGCTATTGTTTAAAGGCCGAATCTATCTCCCACAGGGCTTCTATTGGTTGTCGGCTATAATGGCAGCTTACCATGATAGTTTTCATGAAGGAATTCAAAAGACTTTACACAGGATTCGAGGAGATTTTTACTGGAAAGGCATACGGATGGATATTGCTACATATGTGGCAGCTTGCCCTATTAGCCAGCGCAATAAATCTGAGCGTCTCAACCCGGCAAGATTGGTACAACCACTACAATTGCCATCACAAGTTTGGGCTAACATCTCCACGGATTTTATTGATGGTCTACCGAAATCATGGGGCAAATCAATATTATTGGTGGTGGTGGATAGGTTTTCGAAGTATGCCCACTTCCTTCCTTTGGCGCATCCATATATGGCTGCCCAAGTTGCTCAGGTTTTCTTTGAACAGGTTGTTCGCTTGCATGGTATTCCCGAGACAATTACATGTGATAGGGATGTGGTCTTCACTAGTACTTTTTGGAGGGAATTGTTTCGTCTAGTGGTACTAAGTTACAATTTTCTTCAGCTTAATCACCCTCAGGCTGATGGACAAACTAAGGTAGTTAATTGGACAGTTGAAATGTACCTTCACAGCTTTTTGGGGGACTATCCTAAGAAATGGGTTGCATGGGTTCCATGGGCAGAATTTTGTTATAATACCTCATTTCATTCGGCTCTTCAAACCACTCCCTTTAAAGTGGAATATGGTCGCTTGCTCTCTTATACTGCTGGTTCTACCAAAGTTGATGCTGTGGATGCTGCATTATTGGATCGGGATCAGTTTTTAAAGGATGTTCGGGATCGTCTGTTGTTGGCTCAACAGCGGATGAAGGATTATTATGATAAGGGTCAACGTGATGTGGAATTCAATGTAGGTGATTGGGTATGGTTGCGTCTACATCCTTATCGTCAGCATTCAGTAAGAGTGACTGGATATAGTAAGCTTTCTCCTTGGTTTTATGGTCCATTTTTAATTTCCTGCCACATTGGACCGCTTGCATATGATTTGGAACTGCCAAGTGATAGTCGTATCCACAATGTTTTTCATGTTTCCTTGCTAAAAGCCTTCAAAGGATCTCAGTTGCCACCTATTATGGCATTACCTTCCACAGCAGAAGGCCGAGTTGTTCTCCTACCTTAAACAGTCCTGCGTGGCCGTTTAAACAGGGGAACGAAGGAGGTGTTAGTTCAGTTGGCAGGGCTGCCCGCACAAGACGCTACTTGGGAGGGCTTACAGCAGTTTCAGTTTTCCTATCCTTTCGAGCTTGAGGACAAGTCTTTCAGCGGGAGGGGGGTAACGTTGTGGACGCATTTGTAGGACAAACTTACATGTGCAAATCTCACGGAGTTGGAGGACCTGATGCGTGGCTAGTGTTTTTATTTTTATTATTATTAATAAGACTGCTTTAGCTGTTAGGTTAATTGCATTTAATCTTTGGTTATTTTTATTCTTTAGGAATCTCGTTATTTCCTTGTTAAGAAGTCTTCCTAAATAGGACTTCTATTTCTGTATTAAGTCTTGCCTATTTAAAGGTGGATGAGAGAAATAAAAAGGAAGTCAGAATTTATTAAAAAGATCGGAGCTCTCTTCAACGAGGTCCAAGGTTTTAGTCTCCCTTTGACGAGCTAAATTGATTATTCAAAATAGGTCGTTCCAAGAATTTAAATAAGGGCAAGGGAATTTTAAATTCATTTGACTTCCCTATTCATCGTCCAGTTACTTGATCCAAATCTGGACATTCTAACAGAATCTAAAAAGGAATACTGTGGAACAACTTAGGAATAGCGTAATGTCTAGAGAAGAATGGAAACTAGAAGGAGATGCTAACCAGATATGAGAGGAAATAGTGACTTTTTTAAGAAATTCAGCTAAGGATATCTTGAGAGTTTCTAAAGAGCCTAGGGGGTAGTAAGATGAAGTCTTGGTGGTGGAATAAAGATGTAGAAGAAAAGGTCAAGATCAAAAAGGTTGTATATAAAGCTCATTAAATAGCAACACATATGCAAAGGGGGTAGTTAATAGAGAAAGTTACGAGTCGACAAAGAAAAGGTGAAGAAGATAGTCTTAGGAGCCAAAACTAAAGACTATGAGAAATTATACCAATGATTGGAAATTAAGGATAGAGGAAAGGATAAGTTGGCGAGAGTTAGGGAATAGAAAGTGAGACTTGGACCAAGTTCATTATATAAAGGATGAAACAGGACGGGTGCTTGTGGATGAAAATAACATTAAAAGAAGATGGAAGAGATACTTCTATAGCTTTTTTAATGAAGGCGAAGATGATATCTCTTTGGGTGATCTTAGCACGTCCGAAAAATATCATAACTTCACTTGTTGCTAACAAATCACGAGAGAAGAAATTAAAGGAACTTTGAAGAAGATGAAGAGTAGAAGGACAATTAGACATGATGAGCCACCCATAGAAATGTGGAAGAGTTGATGAGTAGAGTATCTTATTTAGTTAGCCAAGCTTTTTAATGTGATCTTCAAGTTCACCAAAATGTCAAATGAGTGGAAACTTATCATACTAATACCTCTCTACAAGAATAAAGGGGACATCTAAAGTTGTAACAAGTATAAAGGCATCAAACAATTCAGTCAAAACATGAAGTTATAGGAGAGGGTGATTAAGAAAAGAGTGAGAAAGAGTGCACCTATCTCAGAGAACCAATTTGGTTTCATGTCAAGCAAGTCAACAACAGAATCTATATACCTCCCTAGACAATTAATGAAATAGAGACAAGCAGAAGGACCTACAGATAATTTTCATTGACTTAGAGAAAGCTTGTAACAAGGTATTTAAGAAAGTCATGTGGAGGTGTTTAGAAGTTAAGGGAGTGTCTTTAACCTGTATACAAGTGATTATGGATATGTATGAAATGTTAGGACTAGAGTAAAGATGACGAGAAAAAATAGAGCATTTTTCTATCAACATCTACACCAAGGATCCTTGCTAAGGCCCCTTCTTGTTTGCAATAGTTAAGGATGAGCTCACCAGGAATATCTAAGAAGATATATCTTAGTGTATATTATTTGCTGATGACACTATTTTAGTGGATGAAATAAAAGAGCGTATTAATATCAAGCTAGAACTTTAGAAAGATGAGCAAAAGTTGAAAGGTTCTTAATTAAACAATATTAAGACTGAATACTTACGAGTGTAATTTTTTGAGCCACATGGTTGCATCCGGCGTGTAAATTAAAAGTTATACTGCAAAAAGAATTGTTTTAAGTACCCTGGATCCATCATCAAAAGTAATGGCAAAATAGATGAAATCATATTTCACCGTATCAAATCAAGGTGGCTTAAATGGAGCAGTATATTAGAAGTTTTATGTGACAAGAAAATACCACTTAAGCTAAAAGATAAATTCTATTGGTTAGCAATTATGTCGACCATGCTCTATAGGGTAGAATATTGCTAATCAAATAGGTGCAGTCATAAGTTAATGTTGGTAAAGATGAAGATGCTCTGGTGAATGGTGTAATCTTACAAGAAGATATAAGGTCAAAAATGTAGTGCCAGACAAATTAAGGGCGGCTAACATTGATGGTAAATTAAAAGAGACAAGACTTCGGTGGTTCGAACATTAAGAGGAGACATCCTGACACCTTAGTGAGAAAATGCGAGAAAATTGTACTTAGAAGCTGAAAGAGAAGAAGAAGACCTAAAAATAACTAGAAGAAGGTGATCAGGTATAATATGACCATATTAAAACTTACGAAGGACTGAGCCCCCAATAGAAAACTTGGATGAACTAAAATACAGGTAAAAGATCTTACATAAAGAGGTCCTTCTCTTTTCATAGGTCTTTTGTTTTATATTTAGCCTAAATACTTTTATCTATAGTATTTGTCCCTTTAACCCTTTTAGTAAATTATTATTTTCTCTTTCAATTGCTTGTTTGTTTATTTATTTATTTGTTTTATTTCTTGTCCATTTATTTATTTACTTATTTTGTCTTTATTTTTGTTTTCTTTAAACTATTTTCAAAAAAAAATTCTCTCTTTTTGTTCCTGTGGGTCTATCACAAACAACTTCTCTACTAGTTAAGGGTAAAGATCATATATTTCTAGTCCTCTCTAGACCCCGCATCTCAGCGAGATTTCTACTAATATGTTACAATCATTATGGTTCAATTATTTAGGATGGAACATAAGTTTCTCGAAATTTATGAGGTCTAACAATTTAGCAAACAAATTTCAAGAGTTGAAGTAAATATGACCCAAACTGGACAGCTCCTAGATCAAAAATCCAATACTTGGTACAGTTAAAAAGTGATAGGAGGGGAAAAAAGAACTTTTGAACCATGTATCTGAACAGACCCTTTAAAAATGACCTTGGTGCGGAAAAATTGGAAAATTTTAGCACAACCTATTCTTTGTTTGAGATGCATGATAAAGAGATCAGTACTCTTTACAATGAAAAAATGAGTTCCTTTAAAGAGCACTATTCTAGATATGCCTATAAGTTCCAAAAAACCTTCATGACATAAGAAGATCTAGCTAGTCCGTTGATAAAACCAACCGTACCATTGAAGAGTGGAATATAAATATGGAAAGGCCCAAGTTTAATCTTCTTTAGTTATTAATTTAATTTCTCATCAGTTATTCATTCTGCTCATTACTTGATTATTTATTTGTCATAATAATTACAAATAACATCAATTTAAGTTAGTCGTTCATGTAATAACCTACTCCTTATTAAAGTTGGGAAACCTAGCAACTATGCTTTTCACACTTTTCTACCTCAAGCTGGTGGTGAATTATAAATGGATGATGACCCTAAGAACATGGATTCTAGTGAGTAAACCATTTTTCTATACAAGAGGTTCATGCCACTCTTAAGATTGTCCAAAGGCTTTTAACATCATTTCCAATTCTACATAATCACTCTTTAACCTTCTTCTACAACATCACTTCTAAGATTGTACATTACTCTTGCAACATTTTTTACCCTTTTTTAAAGTTATTACTCCATAATGCACTACACAAGATGAAGTAGAAATATCATATGATCTTCCATATTGTCAAAAGCTAATTGTAGCAACTACATGTTTAGCCACAAAAGATTTGGAAAGAATCATCCCAAATATGAAATGGAGCATCCCACCACATCAAGTATGTCATAAACAAATATGCAAACCATCCAATGACTCAAGTGAAACGAAAAAAAAAAGTACCTTTTCAAGAACCAATATTTGGCGCCTCAAGTACTATCCCAAAAGTCATAGCTATGGCCAATTACTTATTACCAGCTCATGAAGACATGGAACTAAGGAAAGATACCGAAATGGATGATTCCAATATTTAGGATCCAAAAGAATAGTAAGGAGTTTATCAAACTAAACGAGATCTTCATCTGTCAAAACACTAAAGCTATTTTTCCACAATTTACATTTTCATGAAAGATTGTTGATCAAGCTAAGATCCCCACACCATTTGATTGTTGACCACTCCCAAGCATCATGTAAACTCTACTGTTTGTGGCAATGCAAGTCCTAAACATACACCACTTAAACTACCATTTTGGTGGAAGGGACAACTAAACCAAATGCTTGGCATATCTCTATCATCTGAAAAGAATGGCCTGTAGTATTTCAGGACCATATATTAATATAATAAAATGGATAATCTTTTTTAACCAAGGAACTTACTATTGAGTTAACATTGATGATTCGGCTTGGAGATCCTCTAATTAGAGAAGGCAAGAGTAAAATACTAAGCAATGCTGGTGCCAGATGATTCACTTGCATGTGCTCTTCATACTGATCCTTTGAAAACCTTTGTGGTTCTGAATCCAACATATTTAAAACACTTTGTTACCAAAAAGAAATTACAGATGCATATTGAAAGCATATCCAGCGTCAATTGCTTATACAACTTAATATGAGCTAATCAATAATAGGTTACGATAACTAAAATAATAATGATAACAAGAAAAAGATAAAAGTGGTCCACATTGATGATAGCAGTAACAATCTTAGTAAAAACTCAACCAAAACAGAACAAACACAGTTATCAATATCTGGAATTACTTAATACTGCTTTGTCAAAGCCAATTACAAAACTAAAATAATTGTGTTTAACTAAAAAACAATGGTCTCTGATGTCTTTATACTGATTCACTCTTGTTTCCTAAAAATATGTAATGTAAACTGCAAAGAAGCAGATATCATTAAATGATGTCACTTATATGTAATTAGGATCATTTCACCTTACTGAAAAGAGAACTTGATTCTTAGAAGGAATGGAATTTAAGAGTTGCGTCTAGTTTTGTTCGTAGGATGCTAGGTAGCCGAAAAGAGTGCTACCTACCATTCCTGAAATGCAGGAAAGCTGAAGTATTGAGCTCTTTCTCATAATCAAATGAGAAAATATCAGGACTATAGTAAAAAGTTTTCAGTATGAAATAGCTGAATGCTACTTTTTTTCTTTAAAAAATGCAGACCTCCTATTGAAAATATTCCAGCATTGTTAATAAGAACGTGCAAGGGTCCAGAACGAGCATTCCATGAGTTGGCAAACCTCACAACTGAGTCCAGGGAGAGAAGATCAAGTTCCATCACCTTAAAATTAGACAACAAGAGTATAAGGTGATAAAAACAACTTATTAGCATAGAACTAAAAAGAATAGCAATGCTGGATCACACACCTCAATGTTGAGAGGTAGGCCCATTCCAGTCCACTCACTCTGCCACTTCTGGATCAACTCCGAAGCTGCACTTGTATTCCTAACTGCCATAACAACATGTGCACCAGCCTCCGCCAATTGCCTGTGCCAGAAACGGTCTACATTGATAAGTACCAAAGGTATTTGTGAAAAGGCGTGGGTGAATTAGTAAAAACAAAGAAACCTAGAGATTTCGCGGCCGATGCCACTAGTGGAGCCAGTAACAATGCAAGTGAGATCATTGACGGGAGGCAACGGAAGAGGGTTGTGTAAGTGACTGGCTAATATTCTCTGGAATAGCATCTCCTGCACTACGCACAGCCATCCTCTTGCCCACTCTATCCACCCCAAACCTTGCTTCTTATTTGAAGAAGAAGAAGACGATGATGACGAGGATGATGGCTTGGTCGCCATGGGCTTAGCTTTTGATTTTCTAGACTAGAACTGGGAAGAGAAAGGAATGGGATCTCTCTCTCTCCTCCTTCACAATAAATGAAAATATGATGCTGTGACTCTTTGGAAGCTTTCAAGAATATGAATATATTCCTTTTTCACTCTCAACAGTCACCACCACTTCACTAGTAGCAGTAGTAGTGGACTGGAATGTCTCGTCTTTTCGGTTTTTGAGGCATAAATGCCGCAAAATAGGCGTTTCATATCCTCGCGCCGCACTTTCGTCCCTTCTGCTTCAACGGTGTCGTATCGGTTTCTTTCTTAGGTGCGTCCAAGGAGAGTGTTGGTAAGAGATTTATGCTTTTGATTCGGTAGGTCAACTTTTTAGTTTAAGTTTTAATTTTTTAATTCAATTTATTTTAATAAATTTTGTGGTTAAAAGTTGATTAGTTTATTAATTAAAATAAATTAATTAATTTTTATTTAATATTTTTAATTAAATTTCAACTTTTTCAATAAATAAAACAATTTCTTTCAATCATATTTTAAATTCTTTAATTTTATTCAATATTTAGTTGATTTTATAAAGGTGTAATATTAACTAAACCTTTTAAATATTAATATTCTTATATTATCAATTTAACTTCTAGTCTAATTTTTAAAACATTGATCAATTGTTTGTTAACCTAAATATTACTTTATCTAAACATTAAAACTTTACTCTTGGTTCTAATAAATTAAGTAAAGCTTGCGGGTTGATAATAAAATGACATTTCTCTTTATCCTAGATCATTTCTAATAAAGTTGTAAATGTTCTTTGTAAAATATGTAAATTTTGGTTTAACATCACTTCTCTTTTCTTTCACATTTTTTGTAAGAAAATAAAAAGTATTTGGTAATTAACGTAAAATAGTTATAGATTTCTATTCATGACGAAATTAATTTGATTAATACTTGTATATCAATAAAAGATATTTATTATAAATAATACATTAAAAGATATGCAATTGCATAATTTTACTAATTTATCATGATTTAATGATTTCAATAAGCATAATAATTGATTCAATTTATTTCTAGTAATATTCACTTAAATTTCATATATAATTTGCAATACATTGTAACTACAAATAAAAATATATCAAAATTAAAAATTAATGGTAATTAATTATTTCTTAATATAATTATTATTATCAGTTATTAATTCATTACATAAAATATCTAGTAGTTTTATTAAAAATTCCTTATTTATATTGTTAAATTGCACGTTATATTGGTTTTTCATTGTTTTTTAGCAATAAGCGTGTTAGTTTGATTTTTCATTTGATATGTTGAATAGTATAACACACTAATCAAATAGTTGATCAAAATTTTTTTACTAGATAATAACACTTTTGATTATTATTATTCGTTAATTATTTATTAATATATTTTTAATCAATATCTATCTATCACATAATACTTATTAGTAATTAAAATTTTCCTATTTTATTTGAAATTAATAACTATTTATTAAATTTCATATAAAATAATAAATTAAATAATAATTTCTTTTTTATATATTGATGTACTTTTTATTAATAAATAATTCAAATCATACTTCAATAAATAAAAAACAATAATTAAAACTCCTTTTTATAACTTTCAAACATTAGAAAATTTGAACAAGTCTTTAAACAAGAATAAAAAGTAATAGTAACACCCAAACAAGAAAATTAACCAAAAATTAAATAAAAAAACTAAATAGACCCTAAAATACTCTTCTTTTGTATTCTTCGTTATAATACGTTCAAATTACTAGTAATAATTTATCTTTTATCTCTTCAACTTTCTTTCATTTATTTATGTAGATGGTAGAAAAATTAACGAACACTTACAAATAAAAACATGTTTGTTTTCTCTGTATATGTCTCTTTCTCTTTTCTTTATATATTCCATTTCAGCTATCAATGTAATCAAAGCTTGAAAATGGCTTCTCAAAGTTTTTTACAATTAACCATTCCACATTTTCAATCATTGTAACCGGTGGACCATGTTGATAAAGAATTTCTTAAGGTCAAAAAAATATTAGCATGTGTGTTAAAGCAGGTGTAGCAACACCCACGGTTGTAAGGACACATATAAACACATAAAAAACTAGGTTAAAGGGATTGCAATTGAAGACTTAAAGGTGAAAATTCACTTATTCCAAGCAATTGATCGATAAAATTCACTTACTCCAAGCAATTGATCAATCTATCGTGGAAATTATCTTAGCAAATAAACTTCTAAGGATATATTGGACTCAATGAAGAAAAATATCAAGGTTCTTTTAGAGTGAGGCATGCAATGTTTTAAGCATTGGATCTCAAGACTTTATAATTAAGAGATGAAGAATATAATGACTAGCTACTTCATAAGGACTATAAAGATGACTACCAAAATATGATTCCTTGATAAGATTATGCAAGATGTTACCATTGTTGAAAAGACAATACAATTGTTGGCACTAAAATTTGATTATGTTGTTTGTTGTATAAAAGAGTCTAAATACATTGATGCACTCTCTCTTGACAAATTTCAAAGCTTCCTGTTAGTCCAAATAAAAGATGAATTAATGATCAATTATAAAGGAGCAAGCTTTAAAGGCTTCTAAACCTATTTATTCCTTAAACTCTAAAGGAAGAGGTTTAGGTTGAGGTTGAGGTTGAGGTAGAGTAAGGAGAGGTTGGGGCAATCGAGATGGCAACAGGCGGTTCAAATTTGATAAATAATTTTACAAGTCTAAAGTAGAGTGATGTAGATGTCATAAATTTGATTATTACAATGCTAATGTTATTATAAGTTGTCTAATGATAAAAAGGGAGAGAAAATGAATTTTACATAAAAGAGGGAACAAATTTTTTTTTAAGATAAGGAATTAGAAACCTTGTTGATGGTGATCAAAGTCAATAAGGAATTGTAATAAATGTGTGGTATATAGATATAGGTTACAATCACCACGTGTGGAAGTAATTATTTTTCTCTTACGTAAATGAAGAATTTTGTTTTACCATAAGTTTTGACGAATGTTCTACTATGAATGTAATATGAAAGGGTGATATTGATATAAGAAAGAAGAATAGTTATGTAGGAACAATTTGTAAAATTTTTTAATATTCTTGACTTAAAAAATAATTTTTAAGTGTCAGTCAATTACTAAAAAAGGGTATATAGTGATTTTTGATAAAGGTGCTTATGAGATATACAATCCTTCTAGAGGAATTATTATTGTTGTCTATATAATTTCAAATAGGTTGTCTTAATTAAAGATCGTAAGTGCTCAACCTTGATTGCTAGCTAATATGAAACTATGAAAGACTCTTTAATGGCTTTGGCGTTTTCTCTATAAAGATTTAAATCTCAGTGGATTAAAGACTCAACAGCAAAAAAATGGAGATTGATCTTCCACAAATTATCATTTCTCAAGTTTGTTAATAATATGTTGTTAGTAAACAACACCATTCTTAGTTCACCAAAAGAAAGTCGCGGAGAGCATAACATATTATAAAGCTCTTTCATTCAAATATTTGTGGCCTGATAAAGCCATCGTCTAATGGGATAAAAGATATGTAATTACCTTAATTAATGTTTATATTAAAAAAACTTGGATTTAATTTTTGTAAGAGAAATTATAAGATTTTAGAGTGCATTTAAAATCTTCAAGGCAAGTGTTAAAAATGAATTAGATAATGCCATTAAAACTTTATGTATGGGTCATGGTAGAGGATATTGTTTAAAAGAATCTGAAATTTTGTTGTGAAGCATATGATATTCTGTAACACCCCACTCCCGCAAGACCCGAATCCGACACCGATGGGTGATATCCGAGTTCGTGCCCCGCGAGGGTGGTTTGCTAGATCACTTAGTCAGTCAAAAACTCAGTATAATTTTTTTTTCAAGTGTACGTGAAAGTTAGTAATCGAAAATTTGGGCCCACTTTTTTCAGAAACATTTTCATTTACAAGAGTTACCAACATTTTTCAAATATCATAATTTCGTTAATCACTAGGGCCCATTTCAAAAACAAAACATATTACACTTTGATCAATCTCTTTTGCAAAACCCTTTTTTCAATTGGAAAGTTATACACAACAAATATAGTCAAATACACAAAATACAATAATTTGCGGAAAATACAATTCAGTACGAAATAAAGAAACACAATGCAGACGCGAACTGATCCCGACCTCTATCCTTTACTTGAATGCTGTAGGTATACTCCCGTTGGCCTAACGGAGTATTCTTTTGTTGGACCCCGTCTCCAGAGCCCAACATTCGAAGTCAGAAACCCTGAAGGTTCATTTGCTGTCACTTCACAAAGGTGGTGAGCTCACACTAGTCAAACATCAAAATCATAAGTTGATTTCTTCATAGAAATTATAACTTTAAGTCTCTATTTCAATTTGAAGCAAAAATCACCTCAATCTGACTTGTATAGCTCAAGATATTCTCAAAATACCAAAAAGTGCACATACTCCAATCATGCTCTCTTAACCGTCCTCTCACTAGTTCTAACTCAAATTTCCTCAAAACAACTCCAAAATGTACAAATTTATTATGCATAGAAATATACATGTCTTATGAATCTATTGGTCCAAGAATTACCTCAATTGGAGGTCGAATGAGGGAGTTATACCCAAAAGAATAGACCATGTTCATATCCTGAATCGATTTGAACCTATCTTGGTGCGATTGCCATAACTTTTAATCTAGATGTCGGATTGAGCTCATTTTTGTACCATTTGAAAGAACACATCTAGGCCTACAACTTTCATGAAGGCCACCAACTCAGATTCTGCCTCTAACATGGTCAAAAATCACAAGTTGTCCAGTCGATGTCCGTTAAACGGACATCCATGTCCGTTTAACGGACATGCATCGGGTGCAGAATGCCAAAATGACCCGAGAAGGTCCGTTAAACGGACATCCATGTCCGTTTAACGGACATACACTGGGCAAGGGGTGTTTTTCCACCCGAGAAGGTCCGTTAAACGGACTTCCATGTCCGTTTAACGGACATTGGGGCTTCCCAGAGCCTCCAATGCCTCTCCAAAGCCTCCCATCTTCAACCTAACTTCATAAACACTTATACACTCCCCAAATTCACTTATTCCAATGTCAAAACACTTCATAACAACTCCACAAACACTTCATAACAACTCCTTATCAAGTTCAACTCACCAAATTTCTCAAATCTCAAATGTCAAATTCATCAAAACCTCAATTCTTGCAACATTCATCATAGTTGTCACAAGCACAAAACCAAAGCAACATCCTAACTTGTAATACCCATAACTCTCTATTCCGTCATCCAAACATCACAAACTTCATACCGTTGGAAAGATCAAAAGATCTTCTATAACTTTCAAGAAGACAATTCCTATCAATTCTACACAGATTTTTCCAGAATTTCCCTTATCATTCAGAACACATTCATACACTTATGCAAATTGAAAAGAACAATGTAAAAACTTGAAATGGCATAAACAACATAATGCATTGGTATTTCATTCCCATCAAAAGTAAGA
This sequence comes from Erythroxylum squamatum, assembly GCA_025629845.1. Lineage (NCBI taxonomy): Eukaryota > Viridiplantae > Streptophyta > Magnoliopsida > Malpighiales > Erythroxylaceae > Erythroxylum > Erythroxylum squamatum. The sequence continues at coordinate 22,997,527 of JAOTBA010000006.1, read as the reverse complement.
GTTTACAATGCTTTAGGGGGGCATTTCAAGCCACTTTACAATATGTTCCAAAATACAACTTAACAAAAACAACATTTTTGTCAATATGCATCTAAAGCCTTGATTTACAAAAGTTAACTTGAAATACAAAATAAAACAAATCCGGAGCAATGCCTTTATGCTCAATCATCGATCTCGCTGCTCTTCACCTGGGGATGGGACGGAATGGGAGGGGGTGAGCTTACGCTCGTGGGTAACACGTTTATATTCGGTAATAAGCGAAAATCATTGAAACATTCATAGTGATAGCCAATTTTCACAAAAACTCAGAAAACATGAATTTCTCATCTTTGTCAACCAAAACACAATTTTCATAAGTCAAACATTTTTCAAACTTGCCAACACATGTAAACACACAAACACATCACAAATGGCTTGGTAAGTCCACAAACATGACGAACTACACAATTCCATAAAATGGCCTTGTGTAGTCGTAAACTTGAGGGAGTCCTTAAAG
>JAOTBA010000006.1:22936230-22960130 GCA_025629845.1 Erythroxylum squamatum | reverse complement strand
ATATACATTTAAATACCTCAATTCTCTAATGGTATCAATTAATTCCAATTTACTCACTATAATCCACTTGATCAAAAATTCAAGTCATAAGTTTTTCATATTCTAATCATAGCAAAAATTCTAACTTCTATCACACACGTACTTTCATAAACATGTTTTTTTTCAACTACAGAATATTTTGAGGCCTTACAGTTTTGGCTATAATTTCTTACCGATAAAGTTCGCCACGGCCAACTCTAGGTTTTGCCACGGCGAACTTGTGAAAGTTTTGCGAGAATTCCTCTATGGAGGAGTTTGTCGCGGCGGTATTCTGAGTATATCTTCTTTTGTAGTTATCTAAATGGATTGATTTTTGATTTTGAGTAAACTAGAGACATAAGTCTACAAATTATAAGAAGAAACCTAATTTTAATTCAGTCTTTAAGACTTCCAATTTCTGGATGAAAGTTGAGTATAGGGTACTATTTCAGAATGAGAATAGTCCAAAAATGTTTGGGGTATAATTTTTTAGATTTCTGAACCAAATTGAACGATATTGGTGTCATTAGAAACTTAAGAGATAGGAGAACACATTTCTAGAAGAGAGTACTGTCAAATTACTTTATTTTCATTGTATAAATGATCAAGAACAATAGACCCGAAAGTCAGTGTTTGGAGAAAAATCTGAAATGATTCATTGGGTTATGAAATTGGATTCGAATGGTTTATTGAGGTATAAACCCTATGGACAAATGCTACTTAAGTGAGTTTTGATATTAGAATGACTTTATGACCTGAATAATGGAAAAATACCTAGGAATGTCATTGAGCATGCATTGTACACATTCCACATATACATTTGTGTATAAAGGAATACTTACAATTGTGCAATTATTAATGTATGTGCAACGTATGTATTGCATATTGTTGATATGTAGGATACACGTCCGCATCCAAACGTTTCCAAATCATGGAAGCTAATGCTAATCTAGAGCATACTGTGAGTAAACCGAGATGGTCTTACTTTATTGTAGGTTTTGTTTAAGTTATGAATTGAATGATTATGCAATGTGAATGTGTTGGTTCCAGACAATATATGTCCGAGGAGTTTGATAAATGTGAGAACATTGAAGTGCTCCTTGTATGTGAATTGGATTGAAATAAGTGTGCATAATTTGATTGTTAAATGTCGGACCACAGTCCGATGATAAAGATGTTCTGGATGTGCATTTGCATATGAATGAAAATGTGATTCTCAACTTTAATGTCAAATGCCGGACTAAGGTCCAATGATATGCGAATGTGATTGAATGAGAATATGCAAATGTGATTGATGCGTTCCATTTCATGAATGCATGAAAGATAAAGGCAGCTGTGACCAAAATAGCCACCGAAAAAGAGCTTAAAACTCAGATTATGAAAAAGAGTCTAGAGCTCAGAAAGTGATTAAGAGCCGAAGGCTCACTATGTAAAATAAGCACGTTATCTCCAACAGATACGGGATAGTTATCAATAAGCTCGGTATTCACAATAGATACGGAACATTTATCAATGAGCCTGATATCTACAATGGATACGGAACAGCTAGGCACTCGGTCACAACAAAGTAACAAATGAAAAGTGAGTCTCATGTGCATTGCATATGCATGATTATAATGTGTTGAATGCAAATGTGAAACGATGGATCAAGTGTATGTGATTTAATATGATTATCAAATAAATGATGTGAATTGTGTGTTATACGATCGAGTGAGCCATCAATGATGGTCACTCACTGAGTTCGCAAAACTCACCCAAAATTTGCAACTATTTTTCAGGTTTAGACGAGTACCCCGTTAGACAAACGGGAGTATACTTACTGCATTCAAGCGAGAGATAGAGGTCTGGATTAGTTGGCGTCTACATTTATAGAGATAGAGGTCGGGATTAGTTGGCGTCTACATTTATACTTTCTTATTTATGTATTCCACAATTTTTGTATAATGTGTATTTGAATATGTTTCTGCATGTAATAACTTTCCATATTGGAAAGGTTTGTAAATGAGAATGAATTGGAGTGTAACGTTAACAAATGTGATTTTTATGTTATGAAAAATAAGATTGGGCCCAATTTTGATTAATGATTTTTGCATATGCTTATATTGTTAAAAAAAATATTTGTACTGAGAGTTTGAGCGTTTGACTGTTCTAGCATGCCACCCCCGTGGGGCACGGACCCGGACATCACTCAGGATGTTGGGTACGTGTCTGGCGAGAGTGGGGTGTTATAATTTAACTCAAAAATATGATTTTTCATAACAATATTGTGGAGTGTGCAGAAGAGATGTGGTTGCCTAACTAACTAACAACAAATGCAATCCATTCCTTAAAAGATCTATCCGGGTATTCTACCTAAACCTCAATCAATGATCAATAACAAATATATGGAGAGACAAGGACACCAAGTTGTTTACTAGATCAACCATGATTATTGGAATGAAGTAGTTACCCTTTAATCTACTAGATAAATTAAGGTTTTATGATCAATTTGCACCATAAAATGCCATTTAGTAAGCTAGTGTGATCACTATCCAATTGCTAACACCAACACCAATAAAACATTGTCTATATATTATGTTGATTGTTGATTGCATATTAGGTAGAATACTTGGGTAACTCTTTTAAAAAGAGGACTGCGCTCCATATTATTGATTAGGACTCACATCAATTCTATCCACTCTACAACATTGCTAAGAAACCAATTTGAATTTCTTTGGTAAAGCATATACTTACTACAAATTCCTGGGATTCCAAATCTTAATTGAATATTCAACTTTTAGTTTCAATCATTTCAAGAAAAAACCAAGTAGAACTTGAGCGTAACCACCTTATGTGACAATAAGTCAAATATTGAATAATTCTCCTTCATCATCATTATTTACCTTAATTCCTTCAAATATCCAACAATATACTCACAAATTGATTCTCTAAATATATGTTCCAAGGCTAAGATATATTCTTTCTAATCAAGAGACTCCATTGCTAACTTATTCCTCAATTGTAATTAATGCAAAAACAACGTCACTCCCTCCAAATTCATCACCACCAACACTACCTTAACTTTCATTGAAGTTTTGTCTAAGTTAAAAATGTTCATATTTAAAAGACCAACTCATCATTCCATCCCCACTAAAGACTAAAAATTCAATCTTATTGAATCTTATCAACATATGATACAGATTATTGTTGTGATGATTACCAAACCATACCACAAGGACCTTATAGTCATCATGTTCCATCCTTTGATAACTTTGAGCACACTATTGGTGTAATTGTCGCATCCACTCCTTTAACTCCTAAAGACTTCTTTTATGCCTAAGCTCCAAGGCTTTCATTTATGCTTTGATATTTTCTTCAAACCGTCTCAATTCTTAGAACTGTGTTCCTTCCTCTTATCTTATTTTGCCATCTTTGAGAATTATGAGCTCTAATACTAAATTGATTGAAACAATTTGATAAGAATCCTAATCAGGGTTGAAATCAAGATGAAGTAATAAGAGAAAAGTGATAGAGAAAAAATTTCAATTATTCATTAACTTTCCTAAAAAATTCATTACACTAGATGCACAACAACTATACTAGCTAATTGCCGTGGAAATTTAATTATTTGTTCCCTTTGTAACAAAAGATTGTTAGATTAATCTACTTAGTAATAGCGGAAATCTTTTAAGGATTTCCTAGTAGGTAAAGATCATTAACACCTCTAATACATATAGCTTAGCCTCAAGTTTCAATTGGTTTTCTAGTTTCTTTTGCATAAATGTTCCTAATAGGACCATATGGTACCATTAGTATATACTATGATCCTATAAATTGATCCATTACTGTCTATAGTTCAATCTTATTGAAGTTTTCTTTTAAGCATCTTTGTCTTATATCATCAATAACTAAGTCATATCGCTCCTTTCATTTAACATATCGATTTTCTTTCTAGAAAATAATAAAAGCTAATAATATTTATGCTTTATAAATATGCATGTTCAAATTTAACATGTTAAGGATACCATTACTTTTTTATGTATGATCATTCCATGTTTAAGTTCATTTTTATAATCTTTTAGTGTAAATGAAAACAAAATTTGGTACATTGTAAAACAATTTTACTTTTCTAGTTTTTATGTAAATGATGTAATAAATTTGGTAGGAATGCTACATGATTGATTAATGAAATATTGAAATAATATACATGTATGTATAAAATCAAAGTAAATAGAAAGGAGTCTTAATCTTTTATCATGTAATTTGTTTCTTGTAGATTCATAGGTATATATGATGCAATATCCATCTCTTAGTTGTGCCTCTATACCTTTAAATGAAGTTTGGCAAGAGTAAATTAAATGAAAAGATAAAATAAAAATGTTTCTAGGTTTTAGTGACAATTAAATGTTCAACCATTAACCACTAAATGCTCTGTATGTTCATCCATTTAGTTATAAGCATCTATGAGCTATTTACATTTTGATCTTTGAAAAGCTTTTTATGTAATATAAGGTGGAACCTAAGAGCCAATGTATACTGTATTTTTAGTAATCGAATTACTAAACTTAGTCACCTATTCTTCACTAATGATAGTAGCAAGATTAAGAGTTATGTAAATCTTTATGCTTAGTAACTTAAGCTTGTAGGGCTTGTAAAGTTAATACTTCAGCATTAGTGTGTATGAGTTTTTGAAAAAATAAAATAAAATAAAATATTACTTAAAAAAAGGGAGCAATAGCCAATTTAATTATGCTTTTAATGTTACTATAGGTTAATTCTCTAGTTGGTAGATTGCCCAATTCACTTATTGGTTAGTGGTTTGCATCATTACTTGGTTGATTCTTCCTTATTTTGAATCATAGTAGTAATACTTGGTTTATGTGGATTACATATGGTACTAGATTGTGTTTGGGCCTCATTAATGAAGTGCTTATCTTTTGTTCAATGCCTTATGCTTATCGTGACATTGATATTTATATATAGGTAAATGGAGTTAGATGGTGGTGATGGGAAATTAACTGTATTTTATAATGGGAAGTTTGTCTATGAGGAAGATATTGAATATGTGGATAGAGATATTGAAATTGGAAGCATTAAAATTGATATATTTTGTTATAGATAGCTTGCGAGGATACTCGTGGAAGATGTTAAAAGACCTAAACCAAATAAGTTTATGCATGGAGTGCTAGGTATTAGTCTAAAAAATGTGTAGATGGAGGTGAGAAAGAGTGACGTTTATATGATGGAGATATGTAAGCTTGTTATAAAACATAAGGTGATAACGTTCTATGTTGATCATATATCTAATTTTCTATATTTAGAAAAAAAATGTGGATGTTAAATGTTTTGAAGAAGTTGTTGATGTTGAGGTTATTACTAAGATTATAGATGATGTCCCTATCAATCACATTCAGCCTAATATCTTACAGTCTATGAATGAAGATGCAACCAAGCAAGAAGTTGTAAGTGTAAGTGACAGTGAAACTGATCCAATTAAGCAAGAAAATATGTAAGGATTAAAGAGGAGTTTGATTTGGATTTCGATGATGAAGTCTATATGTGATGTCTAAGTGAGTTATTATACTATTAATCCATTAATTCAACTACCAAACAAAAGAAAGACAGCACAATCTAGATATGGGACTTTATGAGGTGAGGAATCTTAACCACCATTCACAAGACGAGATAAGTTAACGAGGTTATAGGTATTAAGAATTCTTAAAGATTTATAAGTTTAAATTTAATTTTGAAAATTAGGTTATCTTTTAATTATTTATTCCTTTTTTTGTTAGGATGAAAAAAATTGAAGGATGAGGAGGACAATAGCAAAAGCATCAGGAAATACTATGTAGGATCACTGAATTGAAGCGTTAAGAATATTGGCAATTGTTATTTTGTAAATGTTGTAGCATATGGAACAATGAATTTTGACATTTTGTCTTTACATCATTTTCCATGTTATTTATTAATACTAGAAGAGATTTTCTAATTCAAGCATAAGGTAGTACTACAATGCATCATAATGCCACAAACACACCTTCATGCATCCATGCTGACCACCACTACATAATGAGTAATTTTACTTATAGTATCTATTTAGATTATTTGTGTAAATATAATCATTTACTAAAGATGCATGCTAGATTCACGTTATCATTAAATAATTAGATCAGCTCTAAAAATACATTGATGTACAACCATTTTTATATCATTCATATTATAAGTTCACAAGAAATAGGGAAATAAGCATTAACAAGTGGGTCGCTAAAAGAATGAGTCTTTATAAATTTTTGTTCCAACAAATGAAATCAAATCTTTATAAGGTAAATTTGTTTATCGTTATTGTAAGATGCAATAATTTAACAAATCCAATATGATCAAGAAGTTGTTTCCTATATATAAACCATGCTAAGATACAACTAATAAGATAAAAACAAAAGGTTTAACTACTTAACAATGTTCCTAATATAATATACGAGACTATGAATTTAGTGTTCTATATAAGAGATGATAAACAAGTTTCATCCATTCATATAATTTTATATTTACAAATCAATCCTTCTATATCCTTTCATAATAATTTTTAATGGCAATCCCTAACAAGATAATACTCATAATTTTTATTTTTATCTTCAATTGTTTTTTTTCTTCGTTTTTCTATCTTCTTTGACAAATTACGGATGGTGCTCAAAGCTCTTTCACATATTAGGGGATTAACAAACTAAAAAAATTGGCAACTTTTATATTAAAATTAAATGATTAATGGAAAAAGTTACCAAAATTATCAAGATTAAAAAGCCAAAAAACTTACAAAACTAGAAAATCAAGAGATAATTCACCCTACATTAAGCATAAGAAATAAAGCATCTTTCATCATTCTTCTCTATCTACGAAGTTCGTATGACACCTATTATATCACATAATATAAAATTTCTTAATCTACCGTTATTCACCTAATTTGTTTCTATTTTTTGATTCATAATTTTTTTTATCTATGCCAAAAGAAGAATAATCACTAAAAAGGATACAACTTAACCTTAAAAAAATGCTTACTTCTAATGTTTTTCATAACCTGATGTAAGAAGTTAGGTAGAGAGAACATTCACTTAAATAACAAATGTCTGGTTCATCTAAGCACCATTTATATATGTATAATGAAAATGACCTATACTGGTAGATGATGATTTTATCAATGGCTTTGATATGTTAATACATGAACCTTATCAAATATATGTTCTTTCTTTTCTTTCAAAAAATAACTAAAATGACTAACCAACACAAGCGGTTATAAGAATTGGAAAATCACAAAATCATTATCTATAGCTTACGACATAGATATGGGAATCTATCTATCACTCATCTCAAAACTAAGTTACTAATTTAACACCGATTGAAAGGAAATAATTCCAATTGGGATGAAAACAGTAAAAAGAAAATGAGAAAAGAAAAACTACCTAAATAAGAGAAAATGAATATCAGCATGAGAACAGGAAACTGAACCTCCTCTAATATAACAACTATAGAGCAAGTAATGGATACATAAATTAGAAAGGAACCAAATACAGAAGATATATATAAGAGAAAAGCCATATGGTTAGAAATAAAACACACATGTGAAAAGAAAAACTACCTATAACAAAGATTGACTTTATGCAAAGGTTGATTTGATCCCATATAGACTGAAAACTAAATGAAGCAAAAAAGAGATATAAGTTTATTCACAATGAAAACAACAGTGCCATTGAATATGCAGTTGAATACAAGATAGCAATTGTATCTAATAAATTACTATTACAACTTTATCTTTATAGATACATAATTAACATCAGTACAGAACCTATTATCGCTAGCATAAATGTATTCCTCCTTTGTTTTTTCTCGACCACAAAGTGTTTATTCAATCGATGGCCACCACTAATGCTCTTATACTCAAGAAAGCCAAGTTCAAGGTGCAATCTCTTATGCTCTTTATGCCAAAAATTAATATAGGAAGTTTTTTTTCCTTTACTATACTGACGAGAACTCGTTGGATATTTGAATAGTCTATTTAGGCTATTTGGTTTATTAGTAAAGATCATTTGCATGAAAGAGTTGGCTAAAAGGAGCTTACATAAGAGTCATGTTAGAGAACAAAAATTTGGTTCCATTAATCATGAGTTAATCCATATCAATCACTAATGTGGCTAAAGTAGACCCCTTAATATAAAAAATTGTCCACGTTAACAAAGTTGAATAAATCCTAATGATTCTATCAATTAGAGGGCTATTTTAAATGTTAGGATCTTTTTTTGTTCGTCACTAAATGTTACGACATATATACTTACCCTTTGAAATCTCCATTAAAAAAGGTAGTTTTTTTTTTTGAAGAGCATTCAGAAAGGTAGTTTTAACATTGATTTGATGTAATTTTAAATTTCAATAAGCTATTAAGGTAATGATTATCCTTAATGAATCCTTCTTATAATTTATAAAGAATGTATCATGATAATCAATACCTTCTCTCTGGGTAAAACCTTCAACTATAAGTCTAGCTTTATATCTCTCCATACTATCAAAGAATTCCTTTTGGTTTAAAAGTTCATTTACATCCAGTGTAATTGATCAAGATCCCAAATTTGATTACCAGCTATAGATTTCAACTCCTTTTATATGGATTTAGACTAAAGACTATAATTAATATTATTCATTGCCTCTGAAAATGAGATTGGATCCTTATAAGAATTTATAGTTGAATCTTAAAAAGATACCACATAATCATAATAAATTGTTGGTCTTCTTATCCTTATAAATCTTCTAATACCCACTTCATCTTGTATAAGACTTCATTAGTTTGTTCTTCGTAGGACGTTATAATTTGAATTTGCTGTTCTTTTATACTTAATTTTTAAGTACGTTGAAAAATAATCAATCTATATAAATTTAATGGTCTCTCGTAAGAGCTTGATGTTTCATCTAATTTAATTGGATCAAGAATTTTCTTAATAAATTCATATTCCTCAAGGAATCTTGCACTTATTACTTTAACTATCTTTGTTGTACTTTTATGGAAATTAAACATATATATTCCAAAAGCATGTTTGGCTTAAAAGGAGCCATAAAATGTCAAAAAAAAAAAAAGGAGCCATAAAAATACTAAAACATATAAAGGATAGACCTTGACAAGCTACCTATTTATTTATACAAGATAAGTAAATAGGAGTTACATATAGAGATTCAGGAGGATTTCCTTCAAAGCAGACCCTAGTTTTTCTTCCTTGGATTAGAGAGATTCACTAGAGTTTGATTAGTATTTGATTATTTCCTTGATCTAATTAATGAGCTTATGTATTAGTAAGCACTTGGGAGTCACAACTTGCTTGTGAATTCGCTGATTCCTTTCTCTCCAAATGATGTAAATGTAGCAGGAAAATACAACCTTGAATAAGGTGGCATCCAACTTGGCTCTGATATAAATGTTACTTGCCTATTGAACAATTTGAGGGCATTCATCTTTGTCACAATATATCTATCCATTTTTATTGCATTCTAGATCAATGGAGTTTGATGTATTCGAGGGAAAATAAAATCTAAATCTATTAAAGTTCTATGTACAGCTAACAAAATAGACAGTAATTGTCCTTATGTCTAATTTATTTTGAACATGATTATAAATCCTTATGTATGTAGGACAACCCCATATGTGTAAGTGCCTTAAATTCATTACATATCTTAAAAGGAGTTTTAGGAACATACCGTAATAAAATCCTATTTAAAATATACAATGCAAATTTTCAGGATTCACTTTATAAACTCAATTAGAGATTAAAATTATTAATTAAATTTTCACTATATCTATAAGGGTACAATTTTCTTTTGGGGTGTGCCTAACATCATATATTATTCAATAATGTCTACATCTTAAAGAAACATAACAAATGTACCCTTTTTATTTTTTTTGAACCTACCATAATATTTCTCACCCTTTATTAGATCTTATGATCTTAAGGAGTATCATTGACCATATGAAGAAGATAAAGTATCTTTGACAATTTAATCAGGAGTTAAAAATGGTCCAAAGATATCATTGAATATAATCTCAAAAATCCCCTACCTCTAATATTACCTTTAGTGGACTTATTTGTTTGCTTACCCTTCAAACGGCGTCAGATTCTCTGGTCCACAAAAAATGGACCAGAAGATCTGGCACATAAATGGATGGGTCAAATGTAGTGGCACAAAGTTGGCCCACAAAAAGTGGACCAGCGGCTCGGGCTCCCTTAAAACAATTAACACAAGTAACAAATCATTAAAATCAAGACTAGTTATTATACCTTCCTAACAATTTTTCACTCTCTTAATGGATATATGACCAAATCTCCTATGCCATAATTAAGATTTTTTATTAATGTTTTTTTGGAAAGTAAGTAATTAATTAATTCAAAAAGTGGAAAATTACAGAGTGATTCGAATTACATCTCCTTAAGTTGGGAGTTTGTACAAAATTCCAGATAACTACAATGTAGCAACTACCCAGTAGCAACAATTCCTACATCCTTAGATGAATCTTGATTTGATTAGCTATGAACTGTTGACTACAATTAGTCATGACTGTCATTCTTAGTTTGAAGCAGGACTCCATCCAATTGTATTCCTTGTAATCTCCTGCTTTTCCAAGGATTTTTATGTTTCTCATCCTCCCAATGTAATGCACCAATATAGCAAAACTAGATGAATTGTTTGGCTTGACTAGATGAATTGTTTAGCCAAGCCAAACAATTCATCTAGTTTAGATTTGTGCTGCAGACCAAAGATGTTGAGGAATGCTCTCCATAGTTGTCTTACGTGATAACACTTGAAGAAAATATGATCTAATGTTTCTGCCTCTGTTCCATTGTCACAATTGTTTTGAGATGGAGAGAACCAAAGCCCGAAAATAAATTGACGCCTGAAAACCAACTCATGTTCAACTTGTTCATGCAATATTCAAATAGTGTAATATTGCTGGACAAGAAACCACCTCAATCTTGTGCACATAAATCCTAGCTAGTGAAATTATTGATGATGAGAAAAAAAGCTTCTGATCAGAAGGCAGAACTATGCTGTTTCTGACCCTAGAAATTTGAGAACAAACCAAGAAAATGTTTGATACAAACCAACTAAATCAAATACTCGCATCACTATGCTGTTCTGATCCTAGAAATTTGAGAACAAACCAATGAAATGTTCAATAAAAATCAAATAATTTGTTAGTGGCTCTGCCCTTGCTTCATGGAAATAAACATACCCACTTATTTGCATAATCCAGCCCGAAGTTTATCATCAAAGTAATTTTGTTCAATGAAATGAGCTGTACTGGAAGTGGCAGCTGGATCACCTTCTTTTGAGGATGTGATGATTGTTAAGCATTAATTCAACACTGCTTCACATCATCGATTTGGTCAGGAAATAATCTAACCTTTTGTCAGATATGTGAGATGAATGAAAATATTTTGTAATACATCAGAGAAACCTGGTTCATGATGTCCAAATCACACAGTTAACATCGGTTACCAAAGTCTTGAAATGTTAAGAAGCAACACTTTTAAGTTTCCCTTGGTATTTCTCATCCAATGAAGGTCAGGTATCTCAAGCTATCCAGTCCTCATCACTTCCCCTGGTATTCTGAGGAAAAGGACATCAGAATTAACTAGACCAACCCATACGGTGCTCAAACAGCACTTGAACAAATACTCTTTAGGAATGATCATCCTCAATGGAATAATTGTTTGGGTATACTCCTAAAAGATGCATGCAAGTCCAGATGGGCTAAAAGTCTTAATTCGGTTTCACTTAGGCAGCTTAAGGAATCGATGGTTATTATGACAGTGGCATTAATGTCGTGCAATGCCATACCTGTGACGAGCTGGAGAATTCTTCAATGTTATCATCTTCGACCTACATGAATTTCTCAATGAAATTAAACCAGCTCATGCATCATCTTCTGGCATGTTCTAGCCAGTGAAATCACACCAATGAAAAACTGTCAAAACAAGTACTAAGCCATACCAAGCCAAAGCCCAAAAATGTACATCATATGGAAACTATTCAAAAATAAAAACAGAGAGACATATAAAACCACGTGTATTATCAGTGTATACAAAGTCCAGAAGGGAAAGAAAGATAAAAACACATCAATTACACACATTAGTATGACAAGATAAACAAGTCCATACCTCAGATGATTTCTTCTTTAACTTGGATCCAGCTCCTGCAGTCAGTCAACAAAAAATCATCTAAAGTGCCAAAAGATGCAAAAGGGAATCAAGAAAACAAGCATAACATGCACACAAGAGCTTACACTGAAACATCATCATATACATGGAAGTGTAATCCTAGCAGTGACAAATGTTTACTACAAGGAGCCAACTATGCACAAACGCCCATTATTGTGTGTGTATGTATGCAGCATGCACAAGACTTGACATGCATGTCCAGTGACACGTGTGTGCATGGACACCAGCTCTTTTGCCTTTGATCAATTTTCCTCTTTTCCTAGATCACCCACAAACATAAGCGTACCAGATCTTTTACCTTCTGTCAATTTTCCTCTTTTCCTAGATCCTTTAGCCTGCGCCAAGAACAATTCAGCCCAGAAACCATGCTTAGGGATTAAAAAGGAGTATAAATGTAGATAAATGGGTAATAGAGAAACAAAGGCCTAAAAACTATGATCATATGATTTTGAATGGTATCCATAAGCACATCGGTAAATTAAAGAGAGAATATCCACGTTGCAAATGTGAAATACATCTGTTAAAGTACGAAAACGTTAATTTAGACTAAAAGCTAGCTCCCACCATATCAGTCTTCCTTTTCAAATCAGTACGCCCCAACTTCTGACTGGAAACTGGAAAAGATCAAGAGCTGTTATTTGCCTTTTCTGTTGAATCTTTCAAATGCAATTCATTTCATAAAAGAAGAAAACCTTTTGATGCCGTGGTCTTTGTCAAAATTTTGTGAGCCTTCTGTTAATAAGAAATAACCATGAGACAAGTTTTGTCCTCAACAATAAATTAATGAAACTACAAAGCAAAGACGTGGCAACTGTGAAATTATCAGGAAATATAGCCATTGCAGTGCCAATATTCATTATGAAAATTGCCCCTTCAAAGTACAGTACGTAAGGTTGCATATGAACTGATGCTTAAATTTATCAGAAAATCCAACTAAATAGTAACATTTAAAGTTCCGAATTTGACCCTTAAAACAACAAATAGGTCAGCTATTACTTTTCTGTTTAGTCAAATGAAATTTCAAATTTCAACAAACTTATCGCCTGTTAGAAATGAAGTCAATTATCATGATTCCTAGTTCTAAGCTTGTACACTGATAAATACCTATACTGCAAACATTATTTTACAAGAGAACAAAAAATATTGATTCACTCTTACTCTCCATGGCATCAAAGCAGGGACTTACTTTCTGACTCTTTTGAGAAACCCCATAAAGCTTTATGTTTCATAACCCCTAATCATGTCCGATGTGGAGGTAAATATTGGTTTAAAAATTATATCACAAAAAGAGTGTTTTAAGTATCTAGGATCTATCATCCAAAGTAATGAAGAGATCGCTGAAGACATAATTTACCGAATCAGATCAAGATGATGTAAACAGAAAAGTGCATTGGGAGTTCTATGTGAAAAGAAAATACCACTAAAGATCAAAAGTAAATTTTATCATTTAACGATTAGGCCGGCCATGCTCTATAGGGTAGAGTGTTAGCCTAACAATCAAGTGCATAGTCATAAGTTAATGGTGGCAGAAATAAGGATGCTCCGTTGGATGTACAACCTTACTAAAAGAAATAAGGTAAGGAATGTAATAATAAGAGACAAAATAAAAGTAACTAATATTAATAAAAAATTAAAAGAGACAAGACTTGGGTGGTTCAGACATGTTAAGAAGAGACATTCTGACACTCTAGTGAGAAAATGCGAGAAGATTATATTTAAGAACTATAAGAAAAAAAAAAAGAAGGCCCAAGAAGAACTTGAGGAGGCAATCAAGAATAATATAACTTTGTTAGAACTTATTGAGAGGCCTTCAATAGAAAACTTTAGTATGCTAGGATATAGGTAAAGGTTCTCCCATAAAGAGGTTCTTTTCTTTCTAATAGCTCTTTTAAACATCTTCCTTTAAATCTTATGTCTTGTATTTAATCTAAAAATTTAATATTTAGTACTTTCCCTTTAGTTATTTAGCCTCAACATTTTTTCTAATGACTTTTTTGTTTTATTTATTTACTTATCTTCTTTCTAATTTTTGTATTTATTTACTTTTTATTTTTATTCTTCATCTTGTCCTATATTTATTTTATATTTTTATTTATACATATTTATTGATTTTTATTTATTGATTTTATCATTATTATCTTTTATGTCTATTTTATTATTATTTTTTATTATTAATTTATTAGTTAAATATGTATCTTTTTTTTGTATATTATTTATTTATTTAGTTTTTTCATGTGGGTATATCAAAAACAACTTCTCTAATAGTTAAGAGTAAGGTTGCATACTCCTAAACCTCCCTAAACCCCATGTACTCAGCGAGACTTCTACTAGGATGTTGTCGTTATTGTTTTTTTTTAATTCCACCGAAAAACAAGCCTTTTACAATGATTCTCATCCAGTACAAATCATCAATACTAAACTTAATGGTGATAACTTTCTGCATTGTTATCAATCAGTTCAGATGTACATTTGTGGTTGAGGCAAAATCAGATGTTAGACAGGAGAAAAGAAGGCACAAGTTAGAGAGGATTCTGCATATGCTACTTAGGATGCTGAAAACTCTCTGGTTATGACATGGCTAGCGAATTTCACAGAAGAAGATATCAACTCCAATTATATGTGCTACATAACAGTCCAAAAGCCCTGGAATAATGTTATTGTATATATTCAAAATTGGGAAATCAGTACAAATATATTAGTTGACAATTACAATTGGTGAAAATTTTCAAGGTGAGGACAAATCACAAAGTATTTCAATTCTCTAAAAAGGCCATGACAAGTTTCGGATCTATTCAGTGATTATATGTGCAGATCAGAGAATGCAAGAATTACCAAAAATTGATGGAAGATTATCATATGTACGAATTTTTTACAGGTTTAAATGTTGAACAATTGTCACCAATTAGTGAAGTCTTTGCCAAAGTTAGACAGGGAGACAGTCGCAAAAGTAATATACTGAAAAAAAAAAAAAGAGACTATTGGTCCACTTGTAAAGAATCCAGCCATGATTGCCTCAGGTGCAATTGTGACAAAGTCTCTAAACCATAACAAATTGAAAAAGAACTCCTATATGGTGATTACTGCAACAAACTCTCCATACTCAAGATACTAGCTAGAAACTCAAGAAACCTGCCAATTGGAAGAGCAACAAGCCAAGTGAATGACCTTTAGTGTTCTAAGCAAACAAGGCTACCACAAGTCCACCTAGGAGGGAGCAAGTGGACCATCTTCTAAAACTGCTAAAAACTAATCCATTATTCGATACTCCTAGTGGTTCTCTTGCACAAACATGTAGTATGTCAAATGCTTTATCTTGTACTCAAAATCCTTTCTTGTCAACCATTGATTCAAGGGCATCTGATCACATGACATCATCCTCTTCTTTATTCCATTCTTATTTACATTGTTCTAAATCTAATAAAGTTAGGATTCCTAAAGGGAGCTTTTGAATATGTCCTTCATGCTCCTAAATGATCATGCAATTTGTCATCCATTAGTAAACTATCCAAAGACACTAAATGTTGTGTTGTTTTCCTTAACTTTCATTGTGAATTTCAGGACCTAAATTTAGGGAAGATGATAGCCAATGCTAGAATAGTCAATGGTCTCTAGATAGTATTCTATTTGAAAATAAACCAACCCAAGGGTATAGTAGTAGTATTAGATCAATTTCTTCTTGCGAAGAATATTATGCTTTGGCATTTTATATTACGCAATCCGTTTTTTTTATATTTGAAAACACATATTTTCTCAGTTGTTTGGAAATTTGAATTGTTATCATTTCAATGTGAAAGTTGTTCCTTATCAAAAAGTCAATGAGCCTATCTTCCCAAAAAAAAAAAAAAGAAGTCATTGAACCACCTATTTCTCAAAACCATATTGTGCCGCCAAACCTTTTTGTTTGATTCACAATGAAATATAGGGCCCTTCTATGGTTGCCAATATGATTGGTAAAAGGTGAGTTGTAACTTCTGTAGATGATCACACTCAATTTTCTTGGGTTTATTTGGTGAGAGATAATTATGAAGTTAAAACCGTGTTTAAATATTTTTATACAATGTAGAAAACCAAAACAAAAAATCAGTATCTTATATGAAAGAGTGCTTAAATAAATATTTAGGGGATTTTTTAACAGAAAAAGGTATTTACATCAATCTACATGTCGTGACTCTCCCCAACAAAAAAGAAACAACATCATTCTAAGTAGCTCAAGCCATGATGTTATCAATGGATGTTCGAAGAAATATCTTTAAAGTGTTGCTATATTATCAAAAGGATTTTCAGAGTATCTTTAGAGTGTTGCTATATTAACAAAATCTTATTTTAACAAACCACCAACTAAAGTTTTGGAATATGTTACACCACTGGAATGTTTCAAGAAAACCTTTCCTCTTTGTCAATGTAACGCTGATTTGCCTCTAAAAAACTTTGGTTGCAATCTTTTGTTCATATACACAGTCAATTTTGGTCTAAACTTGATAATCAAGTTGAAAAATGTACTTTTGTAAGATATGCTCTAAAAAGAAGATGATACAAATGTTATAATCCTAAACAAAAAACTAAAAGAAAGACTTGGGTAGTATGGATGTTTCTTTTTCAGAAGATCAACCCTATTTTACCCAAAATCTCAAGGGGAGAATGAAAGCAAGGAAGAAAATCTTATGGAGACAATTTCAAACCCCTTACCACAGTCCATTTTTGTTTCAATATTTTGACCAATAAATAAAATGGCCTGGAGTCCACAATATGGAGAATGTAATGAAATGCTAGTCCAATTTTTTCAAATATAGATGATTTGCAAGGAGAAGACATACTACATTTGAAGCAAACAATTTCCAATTTTGAACTTGTGGTTTATACTCATAATAAGAACTGACACAAAAGTAAAGACCAATTAACTATCCTGCCATAAGATCAATCAAAGTCTTCGGAAGAAAGTTCCTTCGACAATTCACGTAATCATAATTTTGATCCTCGATATGTTACTACTAAAACACAAGTTCCTCAATTAACTGATGTTATCACAAATTGTGATCCCATAGCCCTTAGGTAGGGAGTCCAAATGTGTACTCAACATCCCATTTCTAAATATATGATAAGACTCTCCAATCGTCATAGAGCATTTAATTCAAAATTTTCTAACATTTTTGTCTATAGCACAATTAAGGAAGCATTGGATAGTGTAAACTGAAAATTAGCAGTTATGGAAGAGATGAATGCTCTAGAGAAGAATGGTACTCACCAAAGGACAAGAAGATCGTGGGGTGTAAGTACGCATTTACAATGAAGGGAAAAAGGATATTAAGATTGTGGCAAAAAGATTTACACTAACTTTTAGAATTGACTACTAGGAAACCTTTGTCCTAGTTGCTAAGATGAACTAATTCAAGCTCTTCTGCCTCTAGATGTAAACTACAACTAGCTTTACATTAATTAGATTTAAATATGTACTCTTAGATAAAGATTTCTGAGAAGATATTTACATGAGTTGACCACCTGGCCCTGAGAAGAGATCTAGCGGAGACAAAATGAAAAAGATATTTATATGGTCTCGTTTGAAAGTTTTAGAAAGTTTAGAAAACATGAATACAGTCAAAGCCAAGTAGATCACATTATATCCAACAAACATACACGAAAAGGTAAAGTAGCTATCTTGATCATTCATATGGATGATATTATTCTAACAAATGATGACATCATAGATTGGAAATGTTGACGAAAAGCCTTTTAGTAGAGTTTGAGATAAAAGACTTTGGAACACTGAAATATTTTCTTGGAATGGAGTTTGTTAGATCCAAGGAGGGTATCTTTATAACTTAACACAAGTATACAACTAACTTGCTCGATGAATCAAATATGCTTGGGTGTTAAGTTGTTGAAACACCAACTAAACCTAATTTAAAGCTACAAGAAGCAAAAATGAGGACACGTTGAATGTAGACCAATTAAAAAGACTTGTTCGAAGGTTGATCTACCTATACCACATATATCCGAACATAGCATTTGTTGTAAGGTTAGCCAATTTGTACATTCATTAAGACAAGAGCATTTTTGAAGCAGTATATAGGATCCCCCGATATTTAAAAGGAACTCGACGTAAAGGTTTCTTATATAAAAAAAACAAGTCACCTTTAAGTTGAAGTTTACACAGATGCGGATTAGGTAGGAAGCATCAAAATCTACTTCAAGCAATTATACCATTGTTGGGGCTAATTTAACTATTTGGTGGACCAAAAAAATAAAATGTTGTGGCCAGAAGTAGTGTTGAAGCTGAGTGGCACATGGCATTTCTGAAGCTCTATGGATTAGGAGATTATTTGAAGACAAAAGTTTCAACTGCATTACCAATGAAGGTGTATTGTGATAACAAAGAAACCAATTGTAATTGCTGATAATCTTGTCCTTCATGGTAAGACTAAACATGTGGAAGCTGAAAAACACTTTATAAAAAAAATTGAGAAGGGATTGATTTGCAGAACTTATTAGCTTACTACAGAACAGGTTGTAGATGTTCTTACAAAGGGATTGTAAAAAAAAAAAGACAATTTGACTATTTAGTCAGCAAGCTGGCTGTTGCTAATAAAAATGAAGAGCAGAAGAGAGAAAGAGAAGAGAAGAGTCCAGAAATAAGAACGGAGAGCCGAAAAGAGAGAGAGACACACACACACAAACATTAGCTAATTCATCTATGCTGCTTGTGAGAGAAAGGGTTACAATTTTTATACTCATTACAGTTGTGTAACAGCTATCATATTTTTATACGTAACAATTCTCTCTCCTTTAGAAAACCTTGTCCTCAAGGTTATGGAGGTTTACAGAATGGACAAAAAATGAATAATCCGATTTTCTTTTCACCACCCATCTTCTTCACAGCACCACCAACAATTGCTCCTACAAAGCTCACAATCTGCTCATTTAACAGAACTCCAAAACTTGATGAAATACTTCTATACTTTGTAGGGTCACTCTGCATGTTACTCTTAACGAAATCAAGAGGAGTAACTGTCATGTGGGTTAGACCATAGCTGAGAAGACCACCAGCCATACAAGCAGCGTAGAAAGCCGGAGAGTACATCTCGATCTTACTAGGCTCGCTAGGAGAGGGGACGACTAAGGAACCATCAGAGGCAACGTCTTTGTTATTCATGAGAGGGGTGGACTCTATAGCCAAAACTTTATGTAGTCCTTCTCTTGCATGGGTTGCTCGTTTTGATTCGTGAGTTCCGAAGTAACTGCAATAGTAGCTTCCGCTTCTGTCAGTCTCTCCGAACTACTCTGAGATGTCGGGTCTACTGCTCCATCCTCTCCTCCTATTTTTTGTAACGTTTGTATAATCATACTTCTCAACTCTGTCATTTCCTTTTCCACCTTTTCCGTTCTGGTATTCATTTCTGAAAACATTCTTTCCATCAATCCTTTCAGGTTATCCTCCATCTTACGTAATTCAGCACTTCTAGTACCTTCAGCCATGTCGTCTCCCAGATTTGGATGCTCTAATACCAATTGTTGCTAATAAAAATGAAGAGCAGAATAGAGAAGGAGAGAAGGAGAAGAGAAGAGTCCAGAAAGAAGAGCAGAGAGCCGTAGAGAGAGAGAGAGACACACACACAAACATTAGCTAATTCATCTATGCTACTTGTGAGAGAAACGGTTGCAATTTTTATACTCGTTACAGCAGTGTAACAACTATCATATTTTTATACGTAACACTGGCCATGGAAGACATATTCAAGCCAGCCTGAGGGGGTAAGTTGGAAATGAATTATATTAACATAATTCTTGGTAAATTACAGCCCTAATATACAGCTGTAACTGATCAAGTCCATGGTTCAAGTTAAGAAAGAATGTATGTTAGGATCTATAATCATTTAGGCCCTTTTATGCCTTTTCCATTCTATAAATACCTATGCTGTATACATCATTTAAAAGTTAACTATTAATTCACACTTAATTTTTATCACCAAACAGAAAGCCAAAGATGCATGAAGAAGAAAGAACCACATATTGCATTTGGTAGCATAGTCACAATCACTCCAATTATCTTTTCACCCTATAATGCAGAAAACATTAGGTTTTACAAAGTGGAAACTTCATCCGATGCTTATATTTAGGAAGTTAATAGTCATACACTTCTTCTTACACCTTTATAATGCAAAATTAAAAAGAAAGTCAAAGGATTGGAGAAAAATATGTAAGCATTTGTAGCCATAAATCTCCACCCAGAAAACCAAAGGAAATATTACAGTAGAAGAGCAGCTAAGGAAAAGTATTTATAGCATGGTAACAGAAAATAATAATTGAACTGGTGGCATAAAAGAGTCTTCTACATTTGTAGCCCCCATCTATGCATATATAATGAAGAATTGAAACAAAAAGGAGCCCTCACCTTAGTTTCATCTGTAAATTTAAAATTTTCTAGAATCAAATTTCAACCAACATAAACTATAATCATCTACATCAGATAAAAGCCAACCCAGAATTTATTCAAAGTTCATCCATATAATCCAATATGAGGAAACCTCTGATCTAACAGGTAAAAGTATAGCCATTTCACAAAACTACATTAGAAAAAGTGGGCAACCAAATGTCCAGAAAAAAATTAATTGGAGTTGAATCATCATTGCAACACTTCTGCTGATGATGAATTTTGCAATTAATTTTACCATGCTCATTTTTCTGCCAAAATTTTAGTGAAGATATTTCAGATTTAAATCATTTATGGCTTGGAGAGCTCATTTAGATTAAATACCAACTTGAAGTTTACTTTTATGTTGCTCCAACCGCAAACCTATAATTTGCATGCCACAAGCTGATAACCTAAGGCTCCTATAAGAATAAAAACATTTTTTTTAAGGCTAAATAGGTCACCAATGCAATCAATTACTAGTTGCATTGCCAGTTCAGCCATAAGTTCAACAAGTAATAGGAGTTAAATGATGTTGTCAAGCACACAGCATAACTTGAGCATAAAGAGATTTTGATGTGTATAAATACCAGCACAAATGGTAAACAGGATCCCTATATACTTGCTTTATGGTGGCAGACTGCACTTATAGCAGCATCACTTTGGCTTTAATTACAGTAGTAGCATAGTTTCAAGGAGATGATGGCGTGAAGAAAACTGATTCTTCCAGCAATTGCATCTACTAATTCAATTTCTCAGCACTCACATTATTCCTAATGCTTTAAGCACATGAAAGAGGTAGAAGTTTCTGTCTAAATGAAGTCATGACTACTCAGCAATCTTTACTTCTTAGCCTAAAAAAGAGATAGGCATTACCTTTTCCTCCGTTTTCTTTTTCTCCTGAACCTTCTTGAACAATGTAGATATGGTAGGCTGTACGAGTGATCCATGACTACTAAGCGAATCTTCCTTAGATTTCAGTGAAACAGAAGATCTAGAGGGGTTTTTTGGACCAACTCCTGGTGAAGGAGATGTCAAATTTTGTCCTGAAAGATCATTCTCCTCAGCTGCTCCTTCATTGTCATTGTCAATGCCAATGACAGGGTAAGTTGTAGTTGTAGTTTTTACCTACAGTGAACCAAATGATTGGCTAAGAACCCCCCACCCAAAGAAACTTTCAACAAAGCAGCAGTTCTGCAACAAACTTCTTGCTTACCTTTGTTTCTTCTACCGCCTCATCTTCCTTAGAAGCATCAGGATTAGATTCTATAGAATCATCTCCTGAAGAAACGTCTACAAACCTGTTTCAACAAAGCTCTAGATGAATTGAACCACTTCTAAATGAAAGTATAAACCAAATGAGGTCTAAATTAACCATTAGGGGACACAATGCATTAGAAACTGCTAAAAGAGCAATGAAGAGAAAATGGTGACATAAAAAATCAGTTATGTGAAACACAACAGAACTTGCCAGAAGAAAAAAGAAAATAATTGATGAGCGTCTAATTCTAGATTTGGTGTTTGCATAACCTATTTCATTATTTTTGTGAATAATAACAGAAGAAATCTGAGACAGCATGTTAAAACTGTATAACTAAGTCAATGTCTTCAATCAGCTAATATTGGCAGCATCCCCTTGAATTTATGTTTATGCAGGCCTGTACTATAAGTCTTAAAGATTCTAGGCCTATGTGAATATCATGACAGTACTATACTGGTTGCTTTGCATAACAACCAAGGGCTAATAAATCAATTTCCATAATCAGTAAAATGTGAACATGTAAAAAGTGGACATATACGTTTGGATGTCTCAAAATATAGATCCAGAAAATGTTAATAAGATTAAGACTATAAAAAAAAGAGAGCAATCAATCAACTAAAGATGATATTTTTACACCGTAAATGAAGATAGAAGGAATTGAAGCAATGTAGCAAAATCTAGCCCTACAGATCCCAATTCTAGCATCGCAAAGGCTAAGTTGAAATGTCAAATGACAGCCAAACATTACTTGAAAGTTTTGCCAGCAGTTCTCTCAGAATGTCGAAGAGGTGTAGCTTCCATTAAGTCTTTTAAATTGCTTCTGTCATCCAATGCTTCATTTTTAAGTACAGGTTCAGGGGATTCTTCTTCTACATACTTCTTTCCACTTCTATGAACAAATTGCTTATCCACCAATTCTGCACCTGCTCCAGCTTTAAAGTCCCAATCGACGCTTTGTCCCTGAACAATAACAGATAGGTGAGTTATTTAAGAACATACTCCATTTCTCAAATTTCCTTGTGAAAGTTAATCAAAATCGGTTTCTCTCAACCAAAGGAAACAGAAAAAGACCAATAACAAAAGAATGCAAACCTCCACCAGTTCCTTGGGAAAATCAAGCCGGAATTCGTCTGGATTCTCTTCTTTTTTCCCAATCCACCATGCATCAGAAAACACAATCTGGTAATATCACCATTGAAATCATTATAGACCGTCAACAAATAGAAAAAGAAAACCACCAATCTAACAAATTGTCAAAATTAGGAGCTAAAACCTTTGAGCAGCTCGTAAGAACAGAACAAACCATGTTATCAAAGTAATCTTCACACACGACATTCTTCCCGCCTCTAGAGAAGTGCAAAGTCAGGTATCTATTCTTGGGATACACAATTGTCCCGAACAGCTTCAATTGACCCTACAAAGCAAAACATAAATTTCCCCAGGACAATCATTAGCATCCCAAAACATTTCCAGGCAAAAGGAGAGAACAGAATACAAACGAGTAAAAGTGGCAGAACCTGAGGAAAATCGAGGTATAGAATAGGGTTTTTGGTGCTCAAGTCCTTGAGTTCACCGATCTTGCCGCCGGCACCGGCAACGGGAGCGAGAAGACCGGGAAAGGAGAAGAGGAACCTGTTCTTCCTCTGAGACTTGCGAAGAATATCTTTACCGTTATGCTTCAAGACGGTTTTGGAGGGAGGGAGCGAGAAATGGGGCTTGGCGGTAGTTTGAGACAACAAATTGTTGGAGAAGGCAAGCTTCTTCAACCTTGTCCGCTGCATGGAATCGGGATTTTGGTCTTCGGCTTTGGCCTTTGAAGAGGAAGAAGATCGAACCATTTTGACAGTAACGGTGGGTGACACTGACGATGATATAAATTTATAAATTAGAAGGTTATACTTTGTTAAAACTGTTAGACATTTTTGTCCTTAGGGGCAATTTTGTCAATGTCTCATAAAGTTGGACTAACATAATTGCAATTTGGTTT
>JAOTBA010000006.1:22922099-22936130 GCA_025629845.1 Erythroxylum squamatum | reverse complement strand
TATTCCGCATTACCTTCGTTTTTGATCCTTTCACGGGACCCTGGGGTACGTAATAAGGTCCCCTCTACGTACTAACAAAAACATCAACTAATAGACATTCCAAGACCAGGAAAGTAAGCTCCTAAGCGCCTAACCTCAAAGATGCTTTCAAGGTTGATTAATTGTAAAGCTTAGTAACTCCCATTTCACTCCTTGTTACGTGCTCCATTGCTCCTTCTCTTCTTTTTTTTTTTTTTTTGGGTAAATAAAAGAGCTAACAACTAGCTAGAGCTAATATCAGGATTAAGGTGCCGAGTGCGATTAACACTCATGCGATCATTATCGAGAGTTGGCAGTATAACATCTGGGGGCTGTTGAAAAACCACCAGGCCCAAAGACGCCTCAGGTTTGATTCGAGCCATAACATCAACTGTAGCATTTCCCTCTCTAAAAACATGATGAATCGTGACTTGCCAATTGCGGGATATCAGCTCCCGAATGCTGCAGATAAGTGCATTATCCGTACTCTCCGGATTATGGTAATTAATCCATTGAATCACCGACATGCTATCACTCTCAACCTCGACCTTATTGATGCCCATACTCCAAGCGAGTTGCAAGCCATCGAGCAACCCCCATAGCTCCGTGCTCCGTTGCTCCTTAATATGATTGATTTTGATCCTTTCTTTCCTTATTGGATAAGTCAAGGCCAATTTAATTCTATTTCTGTTTTTATTATTATCATTTTCAATTTTTATATTTTTAAAACATAAAAATATGATTGATTGTTAACAGTGATATAATTATATTTTCATCACTGATAATAATTATTTATTAGATAAAATTTTAAGATAAATTATTTTTAATTAAATAAATTTATTTTAATCTCTTACATAATATTCATTAAAAATATTAATAAAATTATTTTATTTTATTAAATTTAAAATAATAAAATAGCAATGTGCAAATTATACCAAATCAGTTAATTAAATGCATAAATTCAAGTCCTAGATGATAACAACACTCTGCCTTAAACAACAACAAAGCTAGCAGTGTAAGTTTGAAATTGCTTTATGCCTTTAAGTATACCTATGCTCTAATATATATTTTAACTTTAAACATTTTCTTATGATATCCATTTGTTAATAGCTTCCAATGATATTACTAGAAAAAGAGGCGGAGGTAAGACTAGAGGTTGTAAATTATAACAAATAAGTTATTACAAGAACAAAACTACCTTGTTTGAAATATGTTAAGGACTTAAAGGATGATAATTTGCTTGAAAATGCATTGGAAAAAGTTGCAATAATTATTCAAAATATGTAAATTTATGTATCATTCTTTTAATGAATTTGAGATAAATTATGTTTTGACTTATTATTAAAATTTAAGTTAGAGATTTATGATACAGGACTTGGTATTTGTTCAGGTTATATTAAAGGCATTGGCTACGACCCCCAGCCAAATGTTCAATCTCTACTTTTAAAACAATCATTGAACAACTTCAAGAGGGAAACAACCTTAAGACTACGTTAAAGAATGAAGTAATTAAGAGAAAAGAAACTTATGCTAAATTAGCAAAACATGATATGTTATTCAAAAGGTTACTTAGCTCGGATTATAATGGAAATGTAGAGAAAAGTGAAGGGTACTGATTCTATGTCCTAGAGTCGTTATATCACTTCCTATATATGCTATAATTTAGCTTTAACACTTTTTTTATCAAATTACAGGATGGATGAAGATGTAGTTAAGTGACCATCATACCCATGAAATGATAGGTAACATTTTAACTAAGAATGTTGGAAATGGTAAATGTTCGCTTTAGTTTGAAGCATATAATTAGTATATAAATTTTATTTATTACGGGGTATAGATTTGGATAAGACTTTTTGCTAGAATATTTGACATTATGTCTAGACACATTTCAATTGATGGTATTCTTTCGTATTGTTCGTTTACAAACTATGAGGAATGTTAAGACTTTTTTTAATATTTTAGATAGGAAAAAAGTATCACCTGTTTATGTTATATTTTTCATTAGTTTTGTTGATAAAATTTGATAAATTTACTATATATTGGATGCCCCGACATTTGAGTTAATAATGTTTCTCTAGAAGTTTTTTTTGCTTTATTAGCACTTAACTTAATAATTACAGTAAAAAAAATTAATGGTAAGCATCTAAAAATTATTCATCCAAATAAAAATACAAAAAATAATAAGTAAAAAATAAGAATAACAACTCAGTGATACGCAAGGACTAGGGAGGTCCAATAGTACGCAGTCTTATCCTTAATTAGTATAGAGGTTAAATACACAAAAGGTGTTCATGAAAATACCCCAAATGAATATTTGAGTGTTGTATTGTTTATCTTACTTTGATTTGGTTGGAGATTGTTTATTGACTTATTAAGATAGCTCTAGAAATTTATCTTCTATTTAATGAAATTGTGTGAGTCCTTAAAAAGCTAAAAGCGTATTGCATAACCCTAGTTTGATAAAATGTCATATTGAAGTGCAGACCATGTGTTTGACAAATTTATTAAGTAAAGTGTACACAACCAGTTTAGTGGAATTTTAATGAGAACTTGGTTAGGGAACTAAGCTAATTGAAGGCACTTAACTAGTCTCAAAGTATCTCTTGTGACACCTTCTTTTTATAATAATTCTTTAATATCTCTTGCACTGTAAGAATGTTGTCTTTAATACTTCGACCCTAGATAGATGTACCTTAAAAAATTTTAATGATATCTTTTAAGACAGTTTGAGCCTTTAGAATAAACAACTTTGACATGATTTTATAAATCATATTGCAACATGAAATAATTCTATAATAAGTCAAGATTGAGGGGCTGGAATCTTGGAAATCAGGTAGATACGAGTTATGTTCACCCCACTTAACATTTTCCTTTTGAGAAGAACTCCAAGATTGCATGTATAACTAATGTGCTTGTTAAGTTCTAAGTCTTCTAAAAAAACATAGCGTTGAAAACATTAAGTCATGGGGCTTTGTTGGCTCCTAAACTGAATAAGGCATACCTTACATCTAAACTTATTAATGTCATTGTGAGAAGTTATGCTTATCCTTTAAAGAAAAAGTGAGGAAATAAGAATTTGATATCTTGTAAAAAGAAAGTAAATTTTTTAGCAGTGCATATAATGCCTTTAGATAAATTAAAAGCTGACTTTTTCATGTCTTGGTTTGTGACAATGCTTTCTTTAAGGTCTTTTAAAGAATTAATTATACTGATGTCTCTTCTTGAAATTAAAGAGTTATGAAAGTTTAATATCCCTGTCACCCTCCCCTAGCCATTAATTCCTAGAATTTTGCCTTATTAAGGAGTTGTGAATATCTAAAGAATTTGTATATTTTGCAAAGGAATTCCTTTCCCTCTGTTTATGGGCCTTATCACCTGGATTGGAGTTAAGTTGCTCTTGGAATTTGTTAATATTGCTCTCAAGGCTTAGTTCCTTTCAAGCTTAGTATTATTGTAATTTGTTCTCTTAATCAATTTGAGCTCCTCCTTAGTAGCTTTTAGTCTTGCATACGGTTGAAAGCCTTATATCCCTCCACTTTGATGCTCAATCATCTAATGATTTCATCCTCAAAACCATTTACTCCAAACAAATAATTTTTGAATTTGAATGGATTTTGGTAAATTGACATATTGAATAGACGTATAGGTTTTAATAACAGAATGATCAGAGCAAAGAGACTTAAAATGAGCACAATTATTAGGGAAAGTAGACAACCATCTAGAGTTCATTAGAGTTATATCCAACTTTTCCCTTGGAAATCAACTTCTCATTTGATTATTATTCTAGGTAAAGTAACAATCATTGTATCTAAGATCAAAAAAACCTAGTTGGCGATACGTTTTATTAACTACTCATTATAAGGATTCATCCTTGACTTTAAGCCTTCTAAGTATTGGGAAAATAGAATACGATTAAAATCTCTCATAATAAACTATGAAGTTAAGTTATTAGCTTCCAAATAAGGTCTTTCTAAAAAGCCTTTCTCTAGGAGTCCAAAGTTTTCTGTATAAAAAGAGTTATATTGATTTTGGTCATTAAGCTCAATAAAGTCACCTGCAATAGATATGTTGATTTGAACATTGTCTTTGGTGCAGTTGGACTTGACCAGAGTCAAAGGTAGCAATGATTCTTTTATTGTAATGTATTGCATTGTTATTGATAAGCCTCCAATTCTTATTCAAAAGCCATATACCTTCTTACAATCTAGTGATTTTTATTTTAATCTCTAGAGATGCAACAAAATAAGCTTCTTCTAAAAAAAATTAAGTACATACTATTTTTCAAAGTTGTTTATCCCTCTCAAGTTTCAAGCTATTTTAGACATGAATTACTGGTTGAAAGATTGGTTAAAGCCTTCTTCTTTGGGTTTCTACTTGGTATTGTAATCATATTTATTGAAGGAATGGAAACACTAACTTATAAAGGAACAAATTTTATTTTTATGCTTCCATTACATTTGGTTTGTGTTTAAATAGATTAAGATATAACGTGAATTTCATTGATTTTGTTATGTTTATAATTTTTTAACCATCTTATAAATAAAGGTACACTTAGTATAAGATAGCCATATAAAAATAATTTATTTAAAGAAATTACTTTATCAAATAATAGAATTATAGTTGGAAATTTATAGTGACTAATTAAAATGAGGAATTTTAGGCTATTATAAATATGTTCAAATTTGATTAATTAAATTTTTATTTTAAAGAGTGACAATAGCTTTAAAAATATAGTTTTAAAATGATTACAAAATTTAAATACATATATTCTTTTAAAATAAGTAATCATACATAATGATAACATTATAATTGAGGAAATTATATAAGAAATTATGTAATAAAAATATAATGTTGCTAATAGTTGGAAAATTATGAAATTTTATAAAAAAATATTTTTTCAAAAATAAACAATTCTTTGATTTTTGGAAGATTATCTATCAACTTTTGAACATTATGATGTTATTGTTCTTTCGTAACTAAACATCATGATAAGCATATTAATTTTTATAAACTATTTATTTAAAACTGTCACTTAAATCATAGGTCCCGACACAAAGCTAAAATTCTAACTATTTTAAAAGGATCTCATTATGGCTTAGACCCCTCTGGAAAGGGGTTATCTTTGCCTTCCTCCTAAGATACACAACAATTAGGTTTTATAAGTGACAAAAGAGTCTCGTAAAAGAGGCATGGTGTTAGACCCCTAACTCCTAATTATAGAATCGCGCAAGTTTTGACCAATGTTTGACACTTAATACTATAGAACAAGGTAAAGACATATGAATAGGCAAGAAAAATGGGCATTAATGATAGAAGCTTGAGAGTAGGCAAGTGTTGGCATGCATTATTGTACATTAGCAAAAATCTTTGACGAAATGCAAAATTTGGATGTGAGACTAAAAGATGAACTTGAGATGGACCTTGAGTTAAAGGTTAGTTGGATCACATGTATAAGGGAGGTATGTGAGAGCTCTAAAGACTTAACGTGTGTTCAAATAGATGGATCATGACTAATGAACTTGACGTAGGTAAGCATTAAATCGGACCAGTGTGTTATAAAAAGCTTTAGGTATAGATAACTCATCATCAATAATAAAGATCAAAGGGAGATTTTAGATAATGTGGTGGATAAGATCACAACAGATCTACATCAGCCCTAAAAGATAAAGATCATGTGGGGGGAGCATTTGAACATAATGATATTCTTCATAGATACAAACATATCTTTCCTAATTAAATGTAATCTCTTATCTTGTTTGTTGTGATGTAGCTAAATCTTATCAAATAGAGTCTTATTTGGGTGAGGTGTTATCTAATTGGTTAGTGTGATGTAATCCAGTTCAGATAGGATTCTGAATTGTAAAGCCAGAGGTGTCTATAAATAGCTTATTTGAGTCTTGCTCTTAAATAGAGACAGGGGAGGAGAACAAATTAAGAGATAACATTCTTTTGTATAC
This sequence comes from Erythroxylum squamatum, assembly GCA_025629845.1. Taxonomy (NCBI): domain Eukaryota; kingdom Viridiplantae; phylum Streptophyta; class Magnoliopsida; order Malpighiales; family Erythroxylaceae; genus Erythroxylum; species Erythroxylum squamatum. The sequence continues at coordinate 22,930,155 of JAOTBA010000006.1, read as the reverse complement.
TTTTGGGAAAGTAATAAAGGTTGGATTTTACCGTGCTCTTATGTGTTTGTTGTTGACAATGATTATCTAACGCTTTCATAGTATTCTTGCAAAAGTGTGAGCGTTAAACACCGCAAGGTTCGTGAGACATTTACGAATAAGGTTTTATTGGTTAACGATCACGTGGGAAGGCTAATTTTTGCTTAAACATACCTAAGTGAAATTATGATGCAAATGAGTAGGCACAACTTGTAGTATAAGTTTGGTATTTAGAAGACTTTTATATCATATGACACGATGTCAATTTAATTTATACTCAGTTAGTAATTTGGCAGGTAAGTGGACTTCAAGCAATATATGTAGACCTTAGGCAAGGAGAAGCCGGTGATAAAGTGATTTATAAAAAGGGTAAAGAGAGAAGAAATGGGAAATACATTTAATAAAAGAAAAAGCGAGCAATAAAAACTTCAATGATACAAATTCAAATTATGTATATGCTATGATGGTCACTAATAAAATAAATTGTCACAATCGGATAATTAATTTGAAACGGAAAGATTTTGTAATGTATAAAGAGAGATTTGCACCATGTTTTGACATGAAGGGTAATAAAGTGCAAATACTCTGCCTAATATTAAAATGCATATTTAAAGAAAAACAAAATATAATTAAATTTACATTAAGAAGGTGTAGGCACTTTTAAATAAAATATATATGAAATTTCTTATTTTATGTTTAGCATCTTTATAACAAGCATATAAGCAATGATAGACATGCTCAATTTATTTATTTATTTATCTTAATGTATCCATATTTAAAAAGAGTAACATTTATTATAAAAATTTGCATGTATGGTACATTTTGATTAAAATAACTCTTATTTTATAACACAAAAAATTAACATATGTTTTCAAAATTAACATGCCATAAAAAAATTTAATATATATTTATAATGTAGTTATTAATCTTATAAAAGTAATTTACTCAAAAGAAGTTATTATAATTATAACTCAGATTTGTACACAGTAAAAAGTGATTTAAATTCTAAACTTACAAAATATTTTATTATAATAATTAAGAAAGAATCAATTATAAGAATCAATTAGACTAAAAATTAAATATTAGTTTATAGTTATTTTATATTTATGTAAATCATCTCCACAATTCAACATCTCACTCGTTATATGTCTAGTGTAGGCACAAATAGATATATGTAGGCAATATAAAACAAATATATACGTTTCTATCTATACAAATATAACAAAGAGTAAATATCATGATTTATCCTAAATGTATTTATTTTTTTCATTTTATATTCCACACTCACATAATATATATATAAACAATATTGAAAATGTGGATATTTATTTTTATAAATCACAAATAATTCATATCTTTATTAATCATAATGCTTAAATGTTTATAACCGACACATACATGCGCAATAAATTATGGTAAAAGTAATTATTATAATCTAATATATTTTATAAAAATTAAAGTATGATATATTCTTTAATATGTATTTATGAGAAATTTATCATATTTATTAAAAAAAATGTACTGATCAGAAAGTTATTGTAATCATTCTTCACATATATGCACTATAAAAAAGTAAATTAGACGTCAAACTTGCAAAACAATACATAAAACACATCACAAAAGTGAAAAGAATCTAATATCTATTTATAAAAAGTGAAATTGAATTCAATTACTATATTCACATGCTTCAAAAGTTCTTTTAAATATTCACCAATTACATTCAATATAAGAAATGTATTGAAATTTTAAAATAAGTTTTTATAATATATTTTAAATTATTTTTAAATTTCTTTTTATTATATCTATAAATATCATTTGCATTTTTATAACTGAAAATATAAATTTGTTCATGATTTTAAGTAAAAGATTAAAGATTTTAGATTATTAGTATTTTTTTCTTCATATCATTATTACTATGATAGTTTTGTATTTTTATTAATTCCATATTGTCCAAAAATTAATCCGTGTTAATTATTTTTTAAGGAGTGTGCTACAGGAAAGTTGATAACAAGTTTAGAGTAAAGTGATAATGATTGAAATATACATCTTATCACACATGTATAATTTCAAATAAGTAAAACGGTAAGGGGTTTTAGGTTAAAATTTGCACTATTTAAAATTTATATTCAAATATGAATATGTAAATAAATAATTCATTAAGTATTAAATTTATAGTAAATTAAAATTATCACCATAATACTTTCACCATAAGTCGTAGGTTCAAGTCACGTAAACAACCTCTTTATAAAAATATAAGAGTAAGGTTACGTAAGTTATGACCCTTCCCAGACCTCCGCAAAGAAGAAAACTTTGTGTTAAGGTTAATTTTTTTTAATTTCAATATTAAGCATATTCAAATGCTTTAATTTCTATGTAAAGCATACTTTTTTTTGTGTCCAGTAAAAAATTATAAATTATTTAAATTTTAACTAATGATATAAAATTAAAATTTCTATACAAATTTTTTATTTTATAATTTTTATTGATTATTAATAATTGATAGTAAAATTTTTGAATAAAATACGCACACATATTAAATAAAATTTGTAATACTTAAATTGGTATATGAATAATTGAATTAATTATATTATATAAAAATTTCGTTAAGAATTAGTGCCAAGCACGATTAGCAGAAATAAGGGTTGATAATAACGATTCTTATCAACCCTAGTTAATTAATATCGAGTAATACATTTCTTTCCGGTGGTTGAAGGAGTGATTTAATTGAGTGTGGAGAGTTTCCTAGTGAGTTTTCAAGCTTTGCATACCAATCACTTCAAAGAGATTTGATGTTGCATTAGTAATACCAAATTAATAGTTCCTGTGCCTTTGATTTGTATTAGTAATTTATTATAATAATTTATTTAAAATACATAATATCTAAATTACTATATAATTTAAAAATTTATTCATTATACAATTATTGCGCATTCTTCCATTATATGCACACTTTTCTTAAAATATAATATGAGAATATATCTGTTTCATAATTACGTAAAAAGATGACCCACATGATGATAAATTTTCAATTTTAATTTATCTTAACATATTTTTAAAAAAGCATGGTATTGTTGTCATAGTCAATGCTTTTTACGTTTCATTTCAGTTTTTACTAAATAGTTTTAACAAAATAATACATATTTATGTATTTATTGTTAAAACTAAATAATGGGGTTTATCTACTAAATTGACTCTTAGAATTAGAAAATAACATAAATCAGTTCATCTGAAAATATCAAGGATATACTAAAACATCAAAATTATGACACTTTAAAATCTATAATATGCAAATATTAATATAACAAGAAAAACAACAACTTAGTAAAAAGCTCTCAAAGATACAGAGTTTAGATAAATCCAATAGTACGTAATTTTTCTTTTAATCAGTAAAAAAATTGTTTTCGATATATTCGTGAGGAAAAAAAGATTTTAATATGCAAACATTAATAAGACATTAAATTTAGGGATAATCAATCATAAATTGTCCAATATTTTAGAATTTTTCAATTCAGTGTCTAGCTTTAAAATTTTTTAATTGAGCTACCAACTGTTTAAAATCTCAGCAGTTTAATTCAAAATTTTAGTTTTGATAATTTGACTCTCAGAATCTATGTTGTTCAAAATGTGTATATGTTCACCTAGAAACATATTAGTTATTGTGATGAAAATCACTAATACTCCAGCAATCTTCACTCAAATTTGACAGAAATACAAGAAAGATTGAAGAACAGAAGTGAGTGTGTGATGGTGTCTGAAGGTGCTTCGAAGAGAGAAGGGGTAGAAACATTCTCGAAGCATCTAACAGCCGAAGTCTAATGCCTAAGTCACTAACACGTGAGGACAAAAAACAAAACACATGTCTGAAGCAAAGGAACTAAAAACTCAGTCGTTTAATACAAAGCCAGAAGCAACTCAATAAAACTCTGTCGTATTACATTCTCACAAGCTCCAGACATTATAAAACGCTACTTCATCAGTACAAAACGCAGACAGAAAAAAGCGATAAGTGACTCACGTGGGAGGCACATGGAGGTGGGCTGACACAAGCCAACAGTTGTCCGAAAGCCATCTTCTTCTTCTCCATCAGCTATAAAAAGAAACTGAGTTCAAGTATCAGATAGAGAACACATTCAGAAAACTTCATTTTCAATCTTCACTGTATTCAGTATTTGAAATTACAAAAAGAGAGTAGGAAAAGGTTCAGAGAGTGCTAGAGTACACCTGTGGGTACTAGGAGAGTTTTTGGAAAGGCTCTTTGCAAGTGTAGAACATACACTCATCTCTGTATCAGTTTTCTCTTCTCTTGATTCTTCATATTAGTGAAATATTCACCATTGAAAGTGAGAACCTTGGATGTAGATAGTGATACACTATCAAACCAAGTAAAAATCTTGTCTTCTTACTTTTCTGCAAAATTTAACAAGTTTATCAAGTTCTTGTGTTTGAAAGAACAACAGTAAAGCAACAATATCCCAATAGTTATAGTTAAACTGGAGTAAAGATATAACTTTTTCACGTGACACGTAATAAAAAGTTTCCAATAGCCAAATCAATAGTATTTATAGAATTAATATTTTGAACTAAATTGCTAAAGTTTTTAAAAAATTAGTCATTCAATTAAAAATTTTAAAACGTAAGCACTAAATTTAAAATTTTTAAAAGTTGAATACTTTAGAATGGATTATCTAAAATATTTAAGAAAAGAATAGTAGCATTATATAATCAGAAAAAAAAGAAGAAATAAGTTACACACTCAATTGTAATAAGTAATAACTAAGGTTTTAATAACCGAACTGAACAGATTGATTTGATCGAGAATAGTATAAACTAGCTAGTTTGGTTTAGTTTCATTTAATAAACTGTATATATAAAAACTAGTTGGTTCACTGAACTGATCAGAACCAATCATTCTATATACCTAAACTTCAGAAAACTTAAAAACTCTCCTCGCCTTAACTTTTTTGCTCTCGAACATTTTCTCTTCTTACATCTCATCACTTCCATTTATGGGTAAATAAAGGTGATTGTTTTGGGTTTAAAATGCGATCTTTCATTAATTCTTCAAATTATTGTTTCTCTTATTGATCTCTCCCTCAGAGTTGTAGTGGCTGTTAGGATGAGTTTCTTCATAATGCAATGACCATCAAGATTGAGGCTCTCTTTCAAAGTTGTAGTGGTGGAACTTCAAACTTGGATGGTTGCTTGTGTTACTTGCTGAAATGACTAAAATATCCAGTGCAACGGAGACAGATGCGGCAAGCCTCCTCGATTAGGTAAATAGTCTAAAAGAGAATCCCATTCTCCTAAAGCCACACGTTAGAGAATGCCAACTAAAAAATGAGTTTGTTTGCCGCTTTCTTTCACTAGGAATGGGTACTTTCTTTCACTAGGAATGGGTATAATAGCTGACATATCTCCCAAATGCAAGGTACTACTCACTTGCCATTTTGGAGTTGTTGATTACCTTGCCATTTTGGAGCTGTTGATTTACTGGGAAGGACGAGGGGAGAATATATTGTAGGCTTGTATGAGGTATGATAACTAGATGGATGTAGGAGTAAGAAATCTGATAGTTGATGAAAGATTTTTGGAGTGAAAAGCTGATTATAGTTGTAAATCCATATTTCTGTAAAGTTCAAATTTGTTCAATCAACTGTGTTATTTGAGGTTTTAATATGTTGAGAGATAACATATAAGGTTAATTCGATAGTTTCATCTATAAGAGTAAGAGATTTTTTTCTTTATTTGTACTTATTAATTAATTAGTTTTTTGTAATGGTTAAACTGTATTTCATTTTAACCTCTAAGTTGGTAGTTGTGTTATAACTTATAGATACTATGTTGAAGTATTTTGTTAATCTAAAACTCCAAAATTGAAAACTACAATTGCAATATTTAGGTAAGATAACACTCGACATTGAAGTAGAGGACACCTATAAGAGTTTGGTAATTGCTAGAACAAAGTTTAGTAAGTGATGTTAAGTCAAAATTACTTTATGTTTAATGATTTTGATGAAAACCAAATAATCAGACGGAAGCGGAAACAAAGTGAGACGGAAGAAAAATGAGACGGAAGCGCAAAGACAAAAGTGAGATGGAAGCGCAAAGCCAAAAATCAGACGGAAGCTCAAATACACAAAGTGAGACGGAAGGGCAAAGACAAAAATCAGACGGAAGCAGATAGAAAGTGAGACGGAAGCGCAGAGCTAAAAAATGAGACGGAAGAACCAATACCACGTCGGATGACTAATCAGCTTGAGTTAGTTGCATATATCAACTGAATAACTGATTCTTCAATGATCAAGAAATAAGAAGAAAGAAGCAGTTATCAAGAAGCGATTGAAGACGAAGGCTATAAATACGAGTCGGAGTCAAAGACTGCAAAAAGTTAGAGATTTTCGAAAAAGAGTTAGTGAGATTCAAAAAGCTTGAAATTTCATTGTGCTAAACGTAGAGCTATTCTTATCTGTAACAAAAGCTCGAAACATCTTTCAGTTGAAAGAAGAAAAGCAGATAGCCTGAAGAGGCTAAGCGTGAAAGAATACTTGTTATAAGAGACCTGAAGAGGCTCAGAGTCAAAGAATACTTGTAACTTTGCGAAAGTATAGTGAAATCTCATAAAGATCTCTGAGGACTGGGCGTAGCCTACGGTTTGGGGTGAACCAGTATAAATCTGCTGTGTCAACACTCTCTCTCAACTCTCAACTCTCAGCTATTAATTGTTAATCTTACTGTTTTCATACGAGAATTTAGAAAATATTTTACAATACTAATTTTTAATAGTTTGAGAAAAGAACAAGTTTTAAAGAAATTATTGAAAAGGGGATCATTGAAAAAGAAAATACACAATTCAACCCCCCCCCCCTTCTTGTGCATTTGTATATCGAGTATTAAATCTATGTTAACGTGTGATTCACTTCAATATCTAATATGTAAATACCATTGAACAATGTAACAGTACCATACAACATTTCATTCAACTTAATCGAACAACCATTGCTAGAAAAAGTTAAATGAAATCCCGCTTTATTAAGGCATGAAATAGATACAATGTTTTTTATCACAACGGGTACATAATAGAAATTATCCAAAATTAACTCTACCTATTAAGAAGACACAAAACATAGGTTCCTACGGCTAGTGTAGCAATTCTTGCTCTATTTCCCACACGTAGGTCCATCTCTCCCTTTTTGAGCGGTCTACTATCCATGAGACCTTGCATATGAACACATATGTGTGAGCCACATCCGGTATCTAATACCCAAATATTATGATCAAAAATAGTGTTAACGTCAATGAAAAATAATATACCTAAAGTACAAGGTAGAGCATCTAATGCCTTCTTCTACTTCAGCGACTCCAAATAGGCTTTGCAGTTCCTCTTCCAATGTCCTTCCTTGTTACAATGGAAATATATCCCCTTTGATGTAGTCTCCTTTGCCTTCTACTTGGCTACACCTCCCACTGGATTCTTGGACTTCTTTTTCTTGTGGTTCTTCTTGTAAGAACCAAAAGGAGAGTCCACTAGCATAACAGTCTTACTATCTTTCTTGACAGTTTGCTTAGCTATTTTTAGTAGATTAATTAGCTCAGGTATCAATTTGGATATTTGGTTCATCCGATAGTTAAACACAAACTGTGAATAACTATTGGTCAATAGTCAGAATTAAGTCTATACTTAATTCATGATCCATTACGAAGCCCAAACGGGCTAACCTCTCAATGTATCCATACATCTTTAGCACATACTACACTAGAGATGATCCCTCAGCTATCTTAAAGAGGAAAAGAAAATCCCTCAGCCATCTTAGAGCGGAAAAGCAACCTCGAGGTCTTGAACCTTTCTAACCGAGCTTGCTCATCAAACAGTTCCCTTAAATGGTAGACTATGGTATGAGCATCGATAGCCTCATGCTGCTTTTGCAATTTTGGTGACATAGAGGCCAGCATTATATAGCTAGTGTAACACCCCACTCCCGAGTGACCCGAACCCGATATCGTTGGTGATATCCGAGTCCGTGCCCCGCGAGGGTGGCGT
>JAOTBA010000006.1:22905427-22921999 GCA_025629845.1 Erythroxylum squamatum | reverse complement strand
GCTTCGTCTGCTTTTCGCTAAGCTTCCGTCTGTTTTTGTATCGTCTGATTTTTATACGGCTTCCGTCTGCTTTTCTTCGAATAGCTTCCGTCTGCTTTTCCTTCACATAGCTTCCGTCTGCTTTTCCTCGAATAGCTTTCGTCTGTTTTTCGTAAAGCTTCCGTCTGCTTTTTCTACGCATTGCTTTCGTCTGCTTTTCTACTAGACTTCCGTCTAATTTCTGACTTCGTCTGATTTCTGCCTTTAAGCTTTAAATAACTTCCGTCTGCTTTTTGCTTGAAGCTTTCTTCTGCTTTTTGTATCGTCTGATTTTTGTTAAGGTATATTTCTTCTGCTTTTTGTTTGTCATCAAAATCATTCAATACGTAAAATCAATTTTGACTTAACACTATCATTCATATATTCCTTTAAATGCTTTAAATTTACCATATTTTCAAGAAGCAATAGTTGCTGCAACAATGATAGGCCCAGTATTTAAGGTACCTTTTTATTATGAAACTCACGTGCCTTTGTTTCAAGATTTAAAAAAGGAATAGTAGTTAATTGTTGATACATATAAGTCTAGTTTGGAATCAACAGGATGCATTATTATGGTAGATGGGTGGACTGATCAAAGACAAAGAACTTTAACTAACTTCTTGGTTTATTATAATATTGAAACAACTTTTATCAAGTCTTTTGATGCTTCTGATGTAGTAAAAAATGCCAATGCTTTATTTGAATTATTTTTTGAAATTGTCGAGTGGGTTGGATCAAAGAATGTTGTGCATTTTGTTACAGATAATGCAACTAATTATGTATCAGTTGGGTACTTATTACAATCAAAGCATGGGCATATTTATCGGTCTCTATATGCTGCTCATTGTATAAATATTATTTAAAAAGATATTGGTGGTATAGACCATATTTATAGTCTTGCTTTAAGCACATTTAATATCGCAATTTTTGTAACTACATTTATTACTTGGAAAAGTATTTATGAACATAAACAACTACTTTAAAATTTAGTGACAAGTAAATACTTTTCAAGTTATAAGTTATCAAATAGTAAAAAAAGGAAAATAAACTTATGCTATTATTATAGATAATAAATTTTGGGATGCTTGGTTGATCATTGTGAAGATTGTGGCTTCACTTATAAGGTTGTTGAGGATTGTTGACTCAAATAAGAAGCCATCTTTGGGGTATATATATGATGATATGTATAGAGCTCGCAAAAAACTATAAATATTTTAAAGGGTAGGAGATATTGTACAAGGTTTATATAGATATTATTAATCGACGATGGGATAAACATCTTACTCAAAGGATCTAATTGTCGAATTATTTTCTCAATTCTTATTGCTTATATAGTGGAGACGTATGTACAAATAATATTATAGGCAATTTGTTTGATATGATTGAATGCAAATATATTTTCTCTATTAAAGAGAAATTACGAATGATAAATGAAAATAAATTGTATCATAAAGGTTTAGAGAATTTTACTAGATTATCAATAAAGAGATAACTGATGAAAAAATGCAGGTTGCTAAGTTTTTATACTTTTAATTCATTTTTACTTTTTAATAATGTGTATTTTTATTTTTCATAACAATTAATTTAAAATACATATGAGTGGTGAAGATTATTCGATAAAAGTGCTCCAACATTGAGAAAACTCATTATTATATTACTTAGTCAAATAACTTCTACATTAGGTTGTGAATGTAATTGAAGTGTTTTTTTCCGTATTCATCTACTTTTCCACATTCGTTTACTCCGCATTTGTCTGCTTTTCCGCACTCGTCTGCTTTTCCGAATTTGTTTGCTTTCTATTTCCTCTATGGTTGACCCTCCGCTTCTTTTGTGCACTGTTCATCTTGAATCTTTTGGTCAAAATTTTGACCTTCCTAATGATAGAATCCGTCTTCAAGGTCTTCATAAAAGTTGTAGATCTTGAAGTCTTCTTCCGAACAGTCCAAAGAATTGTTTAGTCCGACGTCTTTAGAAAAAGTTATGCCTTTTGTCCCTAAACAAGTTAGATAAGGTCAAGGACAAGTATTATTTCAGTTTATGGCTTCGAATGTTGGGCTCCGGAAGCGGGGTCCAGCATTATTTGGTATCAGAGCTTAGGTTTTTCCTAGGCTTAAAATGCATAGTAGGAAGAACTGCTATGTTATGTGATTGCTTATTGCCTTGTGAATTGATTGAATTGCGTTAAGTGACATTCATATCATGCATATATGCAGGGATTAAGACTAAAATGAAAGGTAAGCTAATAATTAGTGTTTTCATTGAAAGAGTAAGATATCACCTCGTAGAAGGACACGAGAAGTATTGCAAGGATTGATTGCACTTGACTCTCCGCCAATGGAGGAGAATACTGATGAGTCAGTAGCCCTAGGGAATGCTGAGGCTTCTGTAGGGCCTAGTAGTGAGCCTGATCGTTCACAAACGCGGGAGTCTTTTGCCCCGTAGGTGCAAGTGCCTGCTCTGTTAGATCCGAGGATGTTTCAGGAATTTGTTCAAGTCATGGGCCAGATGCCGCAATCTTCTACTCCGACCCCATTTAAGAAAGGGAAGCAGTTTGACAAGCTTAGAAAGTATGAGACAACGGATTTTTATGGGACCACGGATTTAGAAGAAGCCGAGACTTGGTTGAGAAAGACCGAGAGGATACTGGATCATATGGATTGTGAGGATGAGGAGAAGGTTGTCTATGCTGCTAGTTTGCTTCAGGGAGATGCTCTACATTGGTGGGAGAGTGTATCGGAAAGTCAGGTGAGACTGTCAGTTCTTGCACGGAAGGATTTCTTAGCAGTGTTTAAGAAGAAGTACCTGTCTGAGGTGTATTGTTACTTTAAGTTTTACATTATACTCAGATTTATCTATTATTATATAATAAAATATACATCAATGTCTATTATTATATAATGATAAATAAAATAAAATATACATCAATATCTATTCTTATATAATGAATTAATAATAAATAAATCAATAAAATATTTTATTTTCTTACTTTTATAATTTTTATTTCTAATTTATTATATACCAACTTTAATAAAATATTTTATTTTTATAATTTATTTATTTAACACCAATTTTATAATGGTTAAATAAATATTGATCCTTTAAATATTTTTCTTTGGACTGATTCGATGTTGAGGCTGAGTTTTAAAATATTGGTAATAACGGCAACAAACCCGGCAGGTTGACGTTGAAGTCGTTGGTCAGTTTTTCTTTTACATGCACAAAATCAAATCAATTGTAAAAGCACTCTTTTCATATCTAATCTAAACAAAACAAATTTCAGTAGATATTTTATTAAGAAATGGGGAAAAAGCCAGCAGCATAACAAAATCAACGCCGCGACCTCGTAGACGTTGCACTTGCCGATGACGGTGGCAGAACTGTAGAAGAAGACTGCATGCATTCCTCCACTGCCTTTTAACATTGAAGAACAAAAGCTGAAAAGGAGAAAAAGAAAAAGAAAAAGAAAACCTCACTTTTAATTTTTTTCGATGTAGATGTCTTCAGAATGAGTAAAGTAGTTTGATAGGGGATCATGGCGTTGGCTCATCTCAATCTGATAACAATTCTTCCCTCTTCTTCTTGTTGTTTCTGCGGGAAATGCAAAGACAATTTGGATCGGAAGCGTTTCGTAGGGCTTGCTTTCGGTAACGGTAAATGTTCTGGGACCGGGCTTTCGAGATGCGTTTCTGTTTCTAGGGTTTCAAGAAGGAGAGGTTTGGGTGCAAGGCCATGGGAATTGAACGCCACCGACACCCACATTGTGGAGAATGCTCCTTCTCTGGCTACCACTGCCACCGTTGAAATCCCGGTCTCTTGTTTCCAGGTAACCCCGCACCCATTCTATCTCTCTTGCTATCTTTATGTGTTTTTACACGAACGCGTCAAGTACGAGCATTCCGTTTTCTTCTCATGAATTGGGAACACATTTGTAGCTTGTTGGTGTTGCTGATAGAGCAGAGAAAGATGAAATAGTTAAATCGGTTATGCAATTGAAAAATGCTGAGGTTGAAGAGGGGTATACATTGGATGCTGTTAAATCTCGCCAGGTAGGGTTTGGAAGGCAAACTTGAATTTTATCTATCTGATATGAGGTTAAAAGAAAGATTTTTTACGTACTAAGTTATTTTCTTTTCCTTTACAGGATCTACTAATGGATGTAAGAGATAAACTTCTGTTCGAACCAGAATATGCAGGGAATCTGAAAGAGAAGATTCCACCTAAATCTTCCCTTAGAATTCCATGGCCTTGGTTGCCTGGTGCACTTTGCTTACTTCAAGAGGTACAAATTTGTTGTTTTCTCCTTAGTCCTAAACTAGTATTGTTTCTGTGGGTTTTCAGTTTTATTAAGACTTTAGCTTATTTGCTGTTGCCGAGTGGCTAGCACTAGCAGCACCAATTGGCTCATCTCTTTCTTGCTATCATCTTGGATAAAGTATTATCTTCCTCTTTTGTCATCAAGCTGGCCAGTGTGCAGCATTTTTAATTAGTATTACCTATAATACAAAGATAATTTGATTTTGGATTATGATAATATATATTTATTGGTACAGATTGGGGAAGAGAAACTGGTGCTGGATATTGGCCAAGAAGCTCTCAAGCATCCAGATGCCAAGCCATACATTCATGATGTGCTTCTATCTATGGCATTAGCAGAGGTAAGAATAATCAGGAGGTCAGGAAGTTGTAGCAATTTTGTTGGGATAACCTTGTTATGCCCACTTTTCTTATCATAGGTGCTGCTTTCTTGAAGTGTGCCATAGCGAAGATTAGTTTTGAGAAGAACAAAGTCTCTAATGGGTTTGAAGCTCTTGCTCGAGCTCAATGTCTTCTTAGAAGTAAAATCTCACTCGGCAAGATGGCATTGTTATCACTGGTTTGTTCAACTTTCTCACCCATCTTCTTCCTTCCTCTATCTCTCTGTGTGTGTCTCTCCTGACCCTTAATAATGACTACTCTGTTCAGCATATGCTTGCATCTCTTATGTCAGTTCTACCAAGGATGGTAGTTGTGACCAAAGAAGCACATAAATATTTTGATGGCTGAAAGAAAGTAGACACATAAGTCTCTTGCATTCTGGAGCAACTGTGATAGACATCTAATGCTCTTGATCTTGGTTTTTAGATAGAAGAATCTCTGGAGGAGCTTGCCCCTGCATGCACATTGGAATTGTTAGGCATGCCCCACTCTCCAGAGCATGTTGAACGAAGACGGGGAGCAATTGCTGCCTTGCGTGAATTGCTTAGACAGGGTCTTGATGTGGAAACCTCTTGCAGAGTTCAAGATTGGCAGAATTTTCTGAGCCAAGCACTAAATAGATTAATGGCTACAGAAATAGTTGATCTTCTTCCTTGGGAGGATTTAGCCATCATGAGGAAGAATAAGAAATCAATTGAATCACACAACCAGAGGGTTGTGATTGACTTTAATTGTTTCTATGTGGTGTTAATTGCTCATATTGCTCTTGGTTTTTCAAGCAAGCAAACAGACTTGGTAAGAGATTATGGATTATGCTTTTGCTTGGAATTTCAAGTTTTTGGTTTCTTTGCCTGAGGATCAGGGAATTGGTATTAGAGCTTTTTGGACCCGTTATGAGTTCTGTCTACATTATGCAAATCTTCTTGCTGTTTTGGTAGATCAACGAGGCTAAAGTCATATGTGAGTGTTTGATTGCATCAGAAGGTATTGATTTGAAATTTGAGGAAGCTTTCTGTTTGTTTCTTCTTGGGCAGGTATGCTGATTTCCCTTTACATTGTCAATGTTTGCTGCCAATTTGGGAATGTAAATTTTGGTTTAACAATCTTGTCCATCACATCTCCCTTCTCTCCTTTTTTTACCCTCTTTTTTAGTGTGAATATGAGTTCAACTTGTCAATGGAAGTCTTTATTCTTGGTTAGTTTAGTTTGCTATCATTTCTTGATTATGGCACTTATACTGTAATTCTATCTTGATGTTTAGGGTAATGAGGCACAAGCTGTTGAAAAGCTTCATCAACTAGAGTTGAATTCAAATTCAGCTGGACGAAGTTTAGTCTCAGTCAAGGAGATGAAAGATTTTTCCAGTGGAAAACAATCATTGGTATGCCTTATACGCATTAGGACATATTTAATTGGAGAGTGAAATTGGAAAGGCTTCTAGTATTGGACTTGGTATTCTTGTTATAATCTTGCCCTAGGTCTGATCATATTATGCAGTTAAACTCAATATAGGTAGCATTATAATTGTGTTGATCAAAAGGCAAACAAAACCATATTATTAATAATTACATCTTGCTTAAGGTGAAAGGAAGTCGACGAAGGCTTGAAGGGCAATGCTGCTTTTGATGTGCTATAAATTATGCAATTAAAATGATATCAAATTAGTATAATCTTTATAGATAAAGTGATAAACTAACCTTCAAAATCTCCAGTAGAGTGCAATTGGAAAGTTTTGTATCAACAAAGTTTGTCATCAACTTTTATTGTGTTTTTCAACCAAATCTTTGTTCCACATTAGCAGTAAGTTAGTTATCTGTGCTTTTACGAATTGTAGTATCTGAATCTGACAGTAATTGTGAAATTACCTAAATATGGTACTCCAACTATTATATGATCATTGATCAAGAGCAAAGAAGGGCCGTGGTATTTATAACATTGTATAATGAATGGTAAGTAAAGTTGCTTGAACTTACGAAACGTGACAAATTAGCATAAAGTTGTAAAGGAATTATGCAGGAGCTGAAGTTATAATTATTTTAATACAGGATTTTTTTGACAGATCTAGTTCCTTGCACAAAAAAGTTTAGTTTTGTTATTGTTTCCTATTTAGACGAGGTTTCCTTAAAAAAAAATTATTCATTCATTCTTTTATTACCAATAAAGAATATAAAAAACCAAGTATAAAAACCTGGAAGCAACACTCTACGGCTTAAATGTCTTATTATTATTATTATTATTTTCAGATAAACCCTTACAGTTCCAGTTCAAATCACCAAATTTTCAGCCCTTTGCTAAAATTTGTTGCTCTTAAGGCTTTTCCCTACGTCAGGACACAAGCTTTTAACCTTGATTTCATGACACCGAGGAACTGTTGTTTCAGTTTTGACGCATCATATATGGTCATTGGTGTGGCTCTTAGTCTAGAATACACCCTTACCATAATGAGAAACTGAATATACAGAGAGTAGTAGTGTACTGTTATGAGTTATGCAGTGCTGCATGCTGTCAAGCATTGAAAGCCTCATCTCTTCTACATAACTGTTCTCTTTCCCTTTTTTTTTTCCTTGTTATCCTGAACATCATATTATCTATCTCTGTTGTATACATGTTCTAAACTCCATACATGCTAAATGCAGTGCACCTGTTCACGGGAATGTGTTTTAAAGCATTTCTTGAGCATATAGCTGTCAAGTGTTCCATATTGCTGTTCATCCTTCTCTTGAACATGCTTTCTGATATTAGCATGACTTATTATCTTGAGCAGGAAACATGGCTGAAGGATGCTGTTCTCGCTGTTTTTCCTGATACTAGAGATTGTTCTCCATCTTTTGTAAGAATTACATTTAGCATTCAAGTACGCAGTTCTATTTGTGCGGAAGGTTGAGTTTTCCAAAATGCATCTTCAGGTCAACTTTTTTAGTGGTGAAAAGAGAAGTTTGAGTAGCAAGAAGAGAATACATACCACTCAAACCAATTATTCTGTGGCTCGAAGATCAATATCTGACATTGCAGTGAAACGGATGGATTGTGGGGAATCAGTTCCACATGCGAAACCATCTCAAAATCTTGGCTTTGCTGTTAAACAGTTGGCACCAACCAACTTACAAAGCTCGTTAATAGTGGGTAAGAGTGACAGTAGTGATGATGAGCCCTCTGCTCAACTGAAAAGAAATATTAATGTACACCATAGAAGTGCTTGGCAAAGTTGGTTAATTCGTAGAGCTGCAGGTGGAAAGATAATTATTGTTGCCGCAGTAGGGTGCATTGTGTTTTTTCCCTTTGGTCTGTCAAGAAGGATTCCATCCAAATTGCCCTCTAAACCTGGTGCAGATGTCAGTTCTCTTCTACGGGAAACAGATTCTGCACTTGACAATGAAGTAGGGCCTTCTTTTACTAAACAAAGTAGCATTGACAAAGGACTGAAGAAACTGTTGACAGCGGTTAAAGTGAATTTCAGGAAACATTCAGAACCCAAATCACTGCAAATTTCAGAAGTTTCGGATAGAATGTCATCATCTAAGACAGCAGTTTTGAGGAAGCCAATGCCTGTTGAAGAAGCTGAAGCTCTTGTGAAGCAATGGCAAGCAATTAAAGCTGAATCTCTTGGGCATAGCCATCATGTTGCGAGCCTCTCTGAAATCCTTGATGAGTCAATGTTGGCTCAGGTATGTTAACTGTCGAATGGTTGGGAAGTTGATATACCATTTGTTGATGGTAGGAAATCAGTCTACTGTGAGAATTTGAATGACAATGAAAAAGTAGCAATAACTATTCTTATTGAGGTTCCATTTGTGTGACCTATGTTAGAAAATGTGACCTATAGAATAGGTAATTCCTTGTCATGGTGGAAATGTGTAGACATGTTCACTATCGCCCAGAATAAGTGATATCTTCATGGTCCAAACTCAAGATTCAACGTTCGGTTTTATCATTGATTTAGGCAACAAGGAGACCTTTAATGAGAAATAATGCCATGGAAAGCGGAAAAAGTTTGATTTGTTCTTTCAAAACGAATTACCTATGTTTTGCATCATATGAAATTCTTTATTCTGGCATTTTTCTTTGATGATCTAACAGTGGAGGAATGCTGGAGCACAATACATCAACTATTTGTATTTTTGTTTTTATCTACAGTGGCAAGTTTTGGCTGATGCAGCAAAAGCCAGGTCATGCTATTGGAGATTTGTTTTGCTGGAACTTTCTGTTCTCCAGGCTGATATTATATCAGTTGGATTTGGAGTAGAGATGGCAGAAATTGAAGCTCTTATTGAAGAAGCAGCGGAGCTAGTTGATGAGTCCCTACAAAAGAACCCAAATTACTATGGGTTAGTGATTACGTTTTCATCTTGTGTAGAGGATTTTGTGGTTGCAGGTTTGGAATTAATCTGTGCATTTCTCAGTTACTGCATTAAGGAGAAATAAAATCAAGTTTGGTTAAATGAATCTTGAGTCAAAGATTATCAACGTCTTTCTTCACGAATCTTTTACATTTATTTTATTTTATATTTATGTTTATGCTTGTGATTGCTTTATTCAGAACCTATAAAGTTCATTATGTTCTCAAAAGGCAAGATGATGGATTGTGGAGATTTTGTGACTGTGACATTCAAAGTCCATGATGATATGAGGCTAGTCCCACCTTGAATGAGATGGTATAGACTATTCTGCTAACATGAACTCTCTTTATTTTCACTTTGAGAAGAGGTGTCAAAATTTGAAATCATAGGGATTACCATTGTTGTTATTACCTCTTGTATCTATTTGAATGATATAGGGGAAGAATTCCGTTTCTTACTTCTGAAGGTGTAGCTGTATCAAATATGTGCAAAATATCAATAAGTTCCTTTCCATCTGCCCAAAATTTCTGAGAAAGTTCAGAAGGTATGCTTCAAGTTATGAAGTGTATTTACTTTTCAGTTATTAATTGCTTAGTGGTTGTTACTTTGGTAGATTGTCATTCGACCAAATGGACAATGTAATTGGGAAGTGGATCATGACTTGGGGAGGTTTGACTTGGAAACCGACACCTTGTCAGTTCTGTTTGGCATCAAACTATGTCAACTGTTTCATAAATATCTAGGTCCTTTTCTGCATGCTAATCTTTAATTCGGTACATAGCATTGCATCACTTACCAGTTAACTGAAGGCCATCATCACATGATTTAAATTTGTCAAAACATCCCAAACTTGAAATGACTGTATAAAAACCCAAACCATGTACAGATAGGATGAAGTCAAGCATTATTCTTGTACTTGGTTGCATTTAGAATCAGAGGATCATCCTACCGAAGTAAACTATACTTTTCCTCTCTTTTACCTCTCTCACCGTCATTTCTTTGAGAAGAATGACAATATTCAATTCCAACACTTGTTTGCTCTTTTCAGTCTCATTGAATTGTTAGGCTTGACAATGGAGTCTATTCCATTGTCTAGCATGTCTTGTCAGCTCTCTCAAGACCGACCGACATTGCAAGTACAGAGATCTTGCTGTGTGGTTTAAGATCATAAATATTTTCATTATTCACATTTAAGGGAATGATGTTTTCTGCTGCATGGCCTAATACTGTGGCCATACCTTGAGGGAGTAACCTGTGTAACACGAGATCAAACCTGTAGAGATTAGATGCCTATGCCGTTGTTTCTTTAACAATGAAACTATCTTCCCGTTAATATTTAAACCCTTTGAAGTTCTAATTTCACTATAGGGTTAAGTTTCTTGTGAATTCTTCTTGTGAATTCTCAAGCCGAAGAGATACTTCCATTGTTCCATGTGCTAATTTACCTGCCATGTTATTGATATTCACATGGCAATTTGTCTAATGCCTATTCAGTATAGAAATCTCTGCATAACTTACGTAGATGGAAATGTGAAGCACTAAACTTTTTCCAATTTCCCTTTTTAATTTACCTTACATCTTTTGTACTGATGTTTGGTGCCGCACGATTGATTTCTACTGCTTACTTAAAATGATTGGAACTGATATCAGTGGAGTTTGCTCGAACCTAGTAGTGTCGACTGATGATGTATTTACTTTTCTAACAAGTGTAAACGCTTCCAAGCACACTGTGAAAAAGGAAAGTACAGTAGAAGACTAATCAATTTTTTGTTATGTAATCAGGTTGCTCTAATCATGACACACATCCAACTAAGCAAAATGGTGCAACATAAGCAGTTTATTCTTTTCAGAAAGTGACAAGCTTACTTAATGAAGGTGCTTAATGGAAATTAGTACTTTCAATTTGGATCGTTCTGCAAATACTAACCCAATGGCTACAAAAATCCTCTTCCACTCGGGAAGGGGCTTAAAGAGTAAAATGAGCTCCCTTTGTTCGGAATAAGAGATTATAATCATTTGTGGTTACGTGTTTGGTGCTTTTGGTTGGTTACCACGTTGAGATCATCTTAAAGATGACTGGTTGAATAAGTGTTTCCGAAATATTATGAAGAAAACAGCTGAAGCAAGCTTTTCCTGAACTGGAAAATTTGTCACATCTGTTCCTGAATGCCTTCTCTCGGAAGGGCTAACGCTTCTTCAGAATATTTCCATATGGTAATTGTCTAATACAAATAAAGGAACCGAAATATGACTACCAACTGAATGATGCCAACGTTTAATTACTAAATTGGTCCAAGTCTTGTTAGCTTGTTTATCAGTCATGCATGCGGCAAGGACTTTTAGTAAATTAATAATTTCTATTATAAAATATTTATATAATTTTAAATTAAATTAATTCTCAACTAATTAATATTTATTTTGATCAGTAAATTTTGTATATTAATATTAACTGGAGATACTTACATATGTAATTAAAGTACTTTTAATACACCGTTGCTTCATTTTCAGTTTGCCAAGATAGCTGTAGCGTCAGTTCCTTGTAGCAAAACTGGCGGTGTTTCTTGAGAAAAGCCTATCAAGCATGGATTTACACTCCACTTCAAGCTTGTTAAGCACACGAGTTGAGAAGAATGGCTGCTGCTGCATAACTATTTTTGGATGAAGGCAAGCTAACTAAAGCGCCACATTGCTTGTCATATTGGTTCCAAAGATGAAGGCAATAAATGTTGTGAAGTAAAACATCACTGCAGTGTAAAGATAAGAAGCAACTATAGGCTATCAAATAAGCAATCACTTGGAGAAGTTAGAGTAGACATTAAGCTTGTCTAAACGCATCATATTAAAATAACATGATTTTTTTTTTTTGTTGATAAGAAAAAATCACACAAGTATATAAAAGTTCAATTATGCACATCTTCATTTGCAAGATTTACTAACAACCCAAATTAGTTGCATGAAAAGAAAATACCGATATTTAGATCGGCTAAAATAAGGTGATAGTCAAAAGATCCACTTGAAAAATTTTAAATCAGATGGAGACACAAACCTTTGACGTAATTGATATAATACAAAAAAAGATTATGAGACCATTTGAACATAAAGAATGCTGGAAGCTTTAAGTTCCTAAAAAAATATGAATTAACATAGGGAAAAATAATAAATGCAAAAAATACAAAAAGGAAGGGACTGTCCCTTTATCTTGTAATTAATTAACACCGAAAAAGACAATCAGAATTAATGTATAAAAAATGCAGTCTTCTAAGGGTTTAATCAAATTTGGGAGGTAATGTGTAAATGAAAACAAGACAATGCAAAAATTGCCATGGTTTAAATTAAATGCAAAGAGCATGTGGATCTTTAAAATGCTACATAAGATCAAACACAATGCTAATGGTTGAAGAATAAGTTATAACATACAGAAGCAAAGGAAATGGCTGCCAATGCAAGAACTTATTACATTTACTTGATTGTAGGTTAAATTCAAAAGGAAAAGAATTTAATTTTTAACTTGAAATGTTCATATTTTGATTACTTTTACCGTCAGAATCGTTCCCTTCAAAAATAGATTTTATGTAATGCAAATTGCAAATCTATTGTTAACTAGTCGAGAGCTTAGCATAATGCAATTAAACAGATTCCTATCTGAATCCGATTGGCTAAGTTATGCATGCCACTTTTTCCTATCCCAATATTTCCAAGTTACAGCTTATGATAGGATGTTTTTGATTCATGCCAATACAGAATTATCCATTGACAATAATCGCTAACATAATATGAGTCAACGGTCATATATATCAACTGAAGTACAGCCAGCCATTACCAATGACCATCAACAGCTCAGGCACAAGAATGAAGAGAAGGAAGAAGGAATAAACGAGAACTTGTGTGGCTGCCACAGTGTTTTTTGAGATCTCTCACCCCTTTTTGTCTATTTTATTTTATTCATTTATTTTGCACAAGAGAGTTTCCGGTATAAATTACATTTTCTTTGCTAGCAAAAAATATAATAATATGCCATATAGATTATTTAATAAAGAATTTCATAATAAATTAAATAATTATAAACAAAAAATATTACACTCATAAGTATGTGACCACATAGGTTCATCACTAAATCGGTAGTAATTAATCCAATTTATTACTAATCAAGGTTGATGTCTAACAACACTCTTCAACGACCGGATAGTGTGAAGTAACAACTTTACAAAGACGGAACCTAGTTAAGGATAATGTATTATTACTTTCCATCGTTAAAACTCCGGATTATCTTAAAACATGGTTTAACTGTCAAACCCTATTAGATAATCAACTATGTTACATGTCGATCATTGATGATTGGTGAATGATTTAAGAAACTCTTTTTTCTCACTCATTTAATCGCCCTGGCTAAGGTCTTGAAACAACCATTAAGTTCAATGACAACATAGAGCTCAAACTCAATACCTAGAGTCGATAGATCCTATCTTGACTCACCACTAATCAGATAGATACTTAATTATATCCAATGATCATTCAACTAGCATTTTTACATACGAGGTGTCTGCCATCAAAACATAATAAGTGACCTATTGATTACTATGATGATCTTAGGTCAAAGGAAAAATATACATTTAAATCTTTATGAGAATATCCCATTTGACAATTCACAGGTAATATTAACCATTGGGAATTCTCAGTTTGGTTAGTTCAATAATCATATCTCCATATGCATCATCTATATATGTAACTTAGTAAATGAGATCTAGAATAATCATCCAATAGATACTATTACATACATATTGATCTATCTGGATCGCTAAAGTCCTTATTTGATGATCCTATGATCAAGAACACTTTTAGATTAAACCCTAAAGACTTGACTCTCATTATCATAATCTTCATTATGATGGCAAATGTATAAATTTAATCAATGACATATCATATTAGAATAAAAAAACAATAAACATAATATGATAATATAATCATTTGCCATGTTATTAAACAAAGTTAATAATTACAAAACAAAAATGTCCAATCTATTATTATAACGATTGGGTCATAGACATAATTCCAACAATCTCCCACTTGACCTAGACCCAATCAGTCATGAACTTCAATCCTATCTTTCACTTTTGCTTATCAAACTCCTTTGATCCAAGCGGCTTAGTGAAGGGATTTGCATCATTCTTCTTTCCTTCAACCTTTTGAATTTGATGAAACTTCCGCAGAACATGTTTGGATCTTGGTGTGACCTTGGTTCCTTAACTTGTGTAATAGCACTGGTATTGTCACACAATAAAGGAACAACTTCCTTTATTAAAGGAACCATACCAAGTTCAGTTAAGAATTTTTTCATCCAAACAGCTTCCTTAGCTGCATCGTATGCAGCTATGGATTCTGCTTTAGTAATTGAATCAACTACAGTAGCTTGATTGGAACTTTTCCAACTTACTGCTCCTCCTATTCAAGGTGAAAATATAACCAGAGGTAGATTTGCTATTATCCTTATCTGATGCAAAGCTAGCATTAGTGTAGTCTATTAGCTTTAATTTATAATCTCCGTATATGAGGAATTGGTCATTAGTTCTTCTCAAGTACTTAAGGATGGTTTTAACCACTTTTCAATGTTCCTCACCTGGGTTACCTTGATACCTGCTCACTATTCCTAGCGCGTAAGCTACATTATGTCTTGTACATGTCATGGTATACATGATAGCTCCCACTGCGCTGGCATATGGGACCCTAATTATGTGCTCTCTTTCTTCTAGGATTTTAGGATAATCCTCCCTACTAAGAGTAATTTCAGTGCCTATCAATAAATAACCTTTTTTTGGAATTTTCCATGTGATACTTTTTTAAGATAGTATCAATGTACATGGATTGGGAAAGCCATAGTAGTTTCTTTGATCTATCTCTATAGATCTTGATTCCAAGAACGTAAGCTGCTTCTCCCAAATCCTTCATGGAGAACTGTTCAGATAGCCAAATCCTTGTCTTTTGCATGGCTGGTACTTCATTTGCTATTAGCAATATGTTATCTACATATAGAACTAGGAAAATAACTACGCTCTCACTGACCTTCTTATACACACATGGCTCTTCTTCGCATCTATCAAAATTGAACTTTGCGATTGTTATATTGAAGCGAATATTCCAATTTCGTAAAGCTTGTTTCAATCCATAAATAGATCTTTGTAGCTTACATATTTTATTAGGAGCATATGGTAATGTGAAACCTTCAATTTGAGTCATATAGACATCTTCCTTGAGCTCTTCGTTAAGAAACATTGTTTTCACATCCATTTTCCATATTTATAATCTTAATATGCAGCTAAGCAAGTAGAATCCAAATAGATTTTAGCATTGTCACAGGGGAAAAAGTTTCATCATAATTAATACATTCCTTTTGATTATATCCCTTGGCAACAAGACGGGCTTTATAGGTTTCAACCTTCCCGTCTGCTCTAATTTTTTCTTAAGTACCCATTTATATCCTAGGGGTTTTATATCCTTTGAGGGATCAACCAAAGTCCATACTTTGTTGATTCTCATGGATTCTAACTCAAATTCCATGGCTTTAAACCACTTCTCACGATCTGGACTTGCCATAGCTTCTTCGTAAGTCTTAGGGTCATCATCAATATGATTATCCTTGTCACCTTGTAACATTAAGTTTAATATATCTGGTGCACGACAATCCCTAGTAGACCTTCTAAGAGGCTCATGTTCAATAGGTTCTTCCTCTAGTTGATCTTGTTGTTGCATTGGTTCTTGGACAGGTTCATTAACGGGTCCATTCTCTTTAACGGTTGAAGTTGGTACACTATGTGTTAATTTCAAGACATCAAGTAAAGGCTGCTCAATATGAAGCTGACGCTCTTAAGCTTGTGTTGATTCGTCAGAATCTTAAATTTCATCAAGATCTATTTCTATACCATGACTTCCTCTGTTAAGGAACTCCCTTTCTTAAAAGGTTGCATTTCTGGCCACAAACACTTTGTGTTCAGAAGGGGGGATAGAAATAGTATCCCATAGTTTCCTTGGGATAGCCAAAAAATCTACACTTGTCAGACCTTACTTCAAGCTTATCTGGATTTGGCAGCAATCTCTTGACATAAGCTGGATAACCCCAAACTTTCAAATGTTTTAGGTTAGGCTTACATCCATTCCACATCTCATATGGAGTTTTAGTTACTGCTTTAGTGAGAACTTTGTTTAATAAATAGGCAAAGACTTCTAAAACATATCCCCATAGGAAGATAGGAAGATCAGTGAACCCCATCATGGATCTCACCATATCTAATAAAATTCGATTTCTCCTTTCTGAAACACCATTGTGTTGTGGTGTTCCTGGAGAAGTCCACTTAAACAAGATTCCATCTTGCCTTAGATAATCAACAAAATCATCACTAAGATACTCACCACCACAGTTAGATCTTAGTGCCTTAATCCTCTTTCCAGTTTGTTTTTCAACTTCACTACGAAATCTTTTGAACATTTCAAATGATTCAGACTTGTGTTTCATAAGATACACAAATCCATA
>JAOTBA010000006.1:22882598-22905327 GCA_025629845.1 Erythroxylum squamatum | reverse complement strand
GGTGCCCTCAGTTACCATCAGCACGAACTCCTACCATTTCTGCAAGCTTTCTATAGTGAAGAAGCCGTGTGCTATTGCAAACCAAGTTGATAGTCCTCATTGTCAACACAAGACGGGGGTTGAGGAAACTAAGGACTATGACAGAGGAGCAAAGAATGAAGAAGGTCATCTTGAAGCTTTATGTTACTGTCTAATGATTGGCCACACTTGTTGTGGATTAACTAATTACCGTCGAATGAGAGCATAAAGTTGTCTTTGGTTGCAAATGGCTTGCCATGACATGGTGCTATTAGTAGAGATCCAAGCCTTGTAAATAATCAAGAGATAACTACTTAAACCTGACTTTGTCCAATGAATTTTTGGTTAGCTCCTTTTGAATTTGCAAGTTTACTTAGGAACTTCAACTTTTGAAGAATGGATACTGATCATCAAGAGCACAATCCTACTGAATCATAAAGTGTCTTGGAGGATAGCTGCTCTTTTTATTTACATTTATTAAAATTCACTGTTATCTACTTATAATACAACATGGCAATTCGTTTTATAGTATGGGTCCCTTAAAGGTATTAACTTGTAATTCAGACTATTACAGTTTTGACATTAATTTCTTATTCGACTCTCCTGGGAAATAATATTTGGTCCATATTCTTCATGTTAAAAGGTCAACATTATCAACTGAGATGATTTATAGCATTTAATAGCAGTATTTACTTCACCATATTGGTCTTTTGATGTAGTTTATGTACTATCTCTCTCTTTTCAATTCACTGTAAATTTGTTATACGAGTACGGATTCTGTTCTCATTGTTTTTCCAGAATGTTTACAGCATAATGGGCTACAGTATGTTGCCGTAGCAGGGGAGAATTCTTTTGAGGTGAACATGCATCATTTCTCGCAATTTCTGTTTGTCTATTTTCCTTCTTGTTTTGGTGTTTAATTACTTGATGATTCTTTGAAACTTATATACACAGGTTGAGATATGGGACCTTCATACTGCAGAAAGAATTGCACGAATACCTCAAACTCATTTTGACATCTCGCCTAGTATGTCTACTGAAAAAAGAGGTTTTGACTTTGATCTCATGTCTGTTTTAATTTGACTTGAATTTGTTAGTGAATTACTAAGAGGTGTAAATTGAGGTCCAACATATAGCTGTTTTGGGCGTATCCCGTTTTAGTGTGTCTTTTTAAAATGGTTTCCTTGGATATCTCTCCCGTCTTGCTTTAATTTTCATTACACCAAAGTTTATTGATATTTTGAAACCAGATAACAGATTTGCAAAAATTAAATTTCTCTTCTCAGAATGACTAGCTTTGTATGAATCAGACACTGTTAGATGTACGATCCCTCCTCATAGCATCTTATTGTCAAGTGGATTGTACCCTCTTCAAGCTTTATTTTTATTTGATGGCTCTCTTTTGTCAGAGATGCCTTTGTATTGGGACACTTGGAACTTCATATAAGTTTACTTATATACAACTCATTCACTACATGGGAACTGGGAAGGTTGTTTTAGTGCATTCTGCATTAACAAAAAGCGCAACCCGTTACCTTAGAGATTTGCAATGACAAAGCCATTAAAACAAAAATCCCAAATATTTTGTCCAGAGCTTCAAAAGGAAGAAAAGAAAAAAAGAAAAGTTGAATGAAGTTTTTATCTTAGAAAGACATTGTTTATTTGTTTTCTTATGCCTCTAAACTCGAAGTTGGTGTCCATGGGCAGGGATGTGCATGACCGTTCAAGCATTTCTACCATCACTGTCACAAGGATTTCTAAATGTCTTAGCTGGGTGAACGTTTTTGCTTCTCCTTTTTGTTTTACCTTCTTAAATGATGTTTTAGGATTTGTAGAATGGTTCAGTGAGTAAAGAATGATTTTAGTTGAGTACTTAACTTTATTTTTGCTATATCTGGCAGTTATGAGGATGGTTCCATGCTTTGGTGGGATGTACGAAATCCAGGGGTTCCTCTAACTTCTGTTAAGTTTCATGCAGAACCAGGTGAGACAAATATTTTTGGAAATCCTCATTCATAATAATCCACATTAAAATTAAAACTTTTGAGCCTATTTATTCTAAGTGCAGTTTTAGGCCTATGTATTGATGGGCTGTGTAAAGGGGGTGTCTCAGGAGCTGCCGATGACAAAATTGTTTTGTATGGGTTGGATGTGGCCATGGTAATTCGTCTTCCAGTAATTCTTCTATCTACTTTATCCTTGCTGGGTGTTTTGATACTAAACTTAAGCAAATGATGAATTAGCTATTTATTTATGTCATTTTGGTTATATTGTTTGTCGGCTTTCTTACCTGTTAAGTTGCTTATTTATTGCTCTCAGCCTACTACTTGGGGCACCTCGTGTGATTCATGTTGAAACTTTCATTTTGAGATAGGGTTCTTGTGTGATTAAGAAAGAGATTAGTTTGGAACGGCCTGGTATATCAGGCTGCTCAATTCGACCAGATAACAGAATTGCTGCAGCTGCTGGTTGGGATCACAGGTTGGTGATTACTTTTAGCATTTTCTTAAATTACTAGACATGGGATCATGATTGCTCTCATTTGTTGGTTGATGACAGAATCAGAATATACAATTATCGCAAAGGAAATCCTCTTGCAATATTGAAGTATCACCATGCTGCGGTAACTTTGTCATCAATTAGCCTTACTCAAGTCAATTTTTGAGTGTTATTTTTGCATTATATTTGAGCCCTCTCTCGTCATATCCTCAAAAAGGTGTTTTTTGGGTCATTTTCCAGTGTAATGCTGTTTCATACTCAACTGATTGTAAGTTGATGGCCTCTGCTTCAGAAGACACAACTGTTGCATTGTGGGAGCTGTATCCTCCTAAAAGCTGAATTGTGGGAGCTACAGAAACTGAAATGTGTTCAATTCATCATCTACGATTCTGTACACTTCAATTTTGCCTTACATCAGTTCGATCATGATTAACGATAGAAAGGTATATCAGGATTGTTTTGGTACAATGTAGGAATCAAAGGAATGTAAAGTATATGACATTGTTTAATTTGGATATATAGACTGGTTTGGATCGCTGGCTGCTTTGTATAAGAAACGAAATCCCAAGAGCAACATAGTGAAATAACAAACGGAAGTCATTGTCTTGGTATTGACTATTGACCCAAGACGTGTGTTGTTCTACCGGACATGACATGGCATTGGCATATGTTGTTCGAATAGCCTCGAGGCCACTGCCGCCATTGTCCCTGACAATCACTTTCTCAGCATCACCCAGACTCACCACCACTTTTTTCAGTTCTGCCTCCGACCCCGAGCCCGACCTTTCGCTTCCAATTGCTACAGTAGCAGAGGAAAAACTTTGCACAAACCTCTTGCAAAAATGTCTCCGATTCCCCAATCTGCATTACGTAAGAGCCATTCACGCTAGATTTTTCAGAATTCCTAAACTACCCACCTCTTCCCTCTATCTCTTAAACAACATTATCATTCTTTATTTGAAATGTAATCGTCTAACTCATGCTCTCAAATTGTTCGACCAAATGTCCGAAAGAAATGTGGTATCTTGGTCTGTTCTCATCGCCGGTTTTGTCCAGCGCGGCTGCCCCGATGAAGCTTTGTCTCTCTTTTTGCGTATGCAGCGTGAAGCTGTCGTGTCTCCCAATGAGTTCAGTCTTGTGAGTGCGCTTAACGCGTGCTCGTTTTCCCAGAATTTGATGATGTTGTACCAAATCTTCTCTTGGGTCATTCGTTTGGGATTCGAGTACAATGTATTTCTGATGAATGCGTTCTTAACTGGTTTAATACGACATGGAATGCTGGCAGATGCTAAAGTGCTTTTCGACAAGTGTGTGAGTAAAGATATTGTGTCTTGGAATGCAATGATGGCTGGTTTCTTGCAGCATTCTAGTTCTCAAATACCATTCTTTTGGCACCAAATGAACGGTGAGGGAGTTAAGCCTGATGATTTCACCTTTTCTACTGTTTTTACTGGCTTGGCTTCACTTGCTGATATTAAAATGGGATTGCAAGTTCATGCACAGCTTGTCAAGAGTGGTCACGGGGTTGAGATTTGCGTGGGGAATTCTTTGAGTAACATGTACATAAAGAACCAGAGGCTTAATGACGCTTTTAAGGCCTTCTATGAGATGCCACAAAAAAATGTGCGTTCTTGGACTCAGGTGGCTGCTGGAGCCTTGGAATGTGGGGAACCTGACAGAACGCTTGAACTTGTTGCAGAATTGAGGGTGGTGGGTGTAATGCCAAACAAGTTTACTCTTGCCACTGCATTTGATGCTTGTGCCAAGTTGGCTTCATTAGAAGAAGGGAAGAAATTTCATGGCCTGAGAATTAAACTAGGTTCTCAGGTTGATATCTGTGTAGATAATGCCTTACTCAATATGTATGCGAAATGTGGATGCATGGATGAAACTTGGGTTGTATTCCAATTGGGACATGATCGTTCTGAGATTACATGGACAACCATGATCATGGCGTGTGCGCAGAATGGCCAATCTAAAGCTGCTCTTGAAATCTTTGAGGACATGATGTTCAGTGATGTGGAGCCAAATTATATCACCTTTATATGCGTGCTTTATGCTTGTAGCCAAGGTAGGTTTATTGATGAAGGATGGAAGTACTTTTTCTCTATGTATAATGAACATGGGATTTCCCCTGGCGAAGAGCATTATGCGTGCATGGTGGACTTACTAGGACGTGCAGGTCAGATTAAACAAGCTGAGGATTTGATCTTAAATATGCCATTTGAACCAGGTGTGCTTGTTTGGAAGACTTTGTTAGGTGCTTGTCAGCTTCATGGGGATGTGGAGACAGGAAATCGAGCAGCACAGCATGCAATTGACCTTGATGGAAAAGATTCCTCAACTTACGTGCTATTGTCAAACTCTTTTGCTTGTCAAAGTAACTGGGAGAATGTAGGCATGATGAGGGAACTTATGGATAATCGAGACGTAAAGAAAATGCCTGGCTCTAGTTGGATTGAAGTAGAGAAGAGTCCCCCGTTTGTCCAGCTTGGGGATTATTAACATGAATGAAACACATAATACCTTCTGTCCTTTGAATTCCATTTGGATTGCATTTTTGGAGATGCCATTTCTACATCTTAAATGATCAGTCTCTACCTAGAAACACTTAGAAAAAGGACTCTTTTGTGCCTTACCTGTCATGTAAAATTTTCACCATCTATATTACCGGCCTGAATAAATGGAAAGAAAAGTTGTAGGGGGTGCTGCTGATGTTAGCTGATTGGGACATTGACGTATGTATCCACTTGTGAACGAGATCGCTTTGAGACACAGTTTTATAATGTCGTCTCAGACTTAATCTGTTATTATCCACAGAAAAATGAAATTTGCTTAAGCGATCACCGAGTATCTGTATAGAATTAGAGGCTCATCGGTATTTGTCTTTTCCTCTTTTTCTTTTGGCAAGTTCTAATGTGTTTCACGTGACTCATTTTTATGTCACCATTTTGTACTCGTTACTCCATTGGCAGTTTCTAATGCATTCTGGCCCCTAATGTTTAATTATACTTTCTCATTTCACCTAAATATTCATTTAGACGTGGTTGAATTCATCTGAAGCTTTTGTTGAAACAGATCCGTAGAGGTTTCTTCAGGAGATGATTCTATTGAATCTAATCCGGATGCTTCTAAGAAAGAGGAAGAAGAGGGGAAAGAACAGGAGGCAGAAGAAAGAAAAGGACGCACAAAGTTCATTACCGAACTGCTGCTTTATTGAAATTTTCTTGAGGTTATGAGCTAACTATTTGGTTCACTGCAGGTAAAAAACTACTACTGCAACTGATCCTGCCATTGACATTGACAATGACAATGACAATGAAGGTGCAGCTGAATAGAATGATTTTTCAGAACAAATCTTGACATCTCCTACATCAGGGACAGCCCAGAAACCTCTCTAAATGCTTCTGTCTCACTGAAATCTAAGGAAGATTCATGGATCGCTTGTCCAGCCTACCATATCTACATTGCTCAAGAAGGTGCCGGAGAAGAAGAAAACGGAGCAACAATTTTTTTAAGGCAAATTGTTAAAGATTGCTGTGCAGTCAGGATTTCATTTGGATAAGAAACTTCTATCGCTTTTTTGTGCTTAAAGCATTGGGAATAACGAGAGTGCTGAGATATGGAGTTGGTAGATGTAATTGCTGGAAGACTCTATTCTCTTCTATAAAATACTATCACTGTGAAGCAACTGCCAACCATTTATGCTGGCATTTATATGCATCAATATTTCCTTACTACTCCTATTCCGCATTCAACTTATGACTCAACTGGCATTTGTAATCGATTAATTTAGCCTTAGCCCTAAAACTAATGCTTTCATTCTTATAGGAGTCTCTGGCTGTCAGCTTTTGTGGTTGGAGCAACGTAATAATAAATTTCAAGTTGGTATTAATCTAAACGAGCTTTCCAAGCTTCAATAAAATTCTGGCAAAGAGAGTTTCTGAGTTTTTAATTGAACTTTTATGAGTATCTGTCAATTTTTTCTTTATCCTTTTTCACATTCTATACAAATCACTTGTATTATACTTAAAAACTGAATTGATATATGCTAGTGTAAGATCATATTCTGATTTCTAAGATCATTACAATGTAAGCATGACTGCAGGGAAGACTGTTGCTGTCTGGAACTAAAAATAACTGAATTTATTTTCAGGCAATTTCTTTACCTTTGCAATACAGAAGTCTAGAGTGCCTTGGGATGGCTGAGGAAAACGTTACTTTCTCACATATAAATAAAGGTAATCCACCTGCAATTTCTAATTTCCAATAAAACTAATTTCTCTAAAAAACAGACGACCTCGACCGTAAGTTTCAATAATGTTAATGTGTGAGCACATTCAGTTACAAATTATTTAATTTAATTGATATCAGAAACAGCATCATAGTGGTTCTGCTTCCCAAAGAAAAAATAAGAGCCATGCTTTCCCTTCCTTTTTTTTGTGTGCATAAATGGAACACACAACAAATTACATAGTAATTCTAGGGAAATCGTCCCCGACAATCCTCTAACAGGAAGAGGTAGCACCCAATAAGTGTAGTCTCAAAATAAGCAACGCTTATATCGAACTGACCAGCAAATTGGATTTTAGATTTTACCTTCAGGCATTTTATTCTTCTCAAAGTTTACACTTGGTCGGTTATTGAAACGGTAACCAATTGTTTTACTTTTCAGGAGCAATTCGGAGTGTAATGACTAAAACTTCCAATGTAAACTCAATATTTTCAATCCACGAAGCAAATACAAAAATTCTGACCAGCCTTACATCTAGTCTAGACAAAAATTCTGACCATCCTTACATCTAGTCTAGACACAGGTTCAAAGTTTTAAATATGCTGCAGCTGCTACACCTGATTCCTCCAAAAACCTATTACCAATTACCATTGGCACATGCTAGTCGCCCAGAGTAAGTCAATGAATTTCAACATGCTAATAAAATGACCTAAAGAAGATATAGGGTATATTATCATGTACAAGATGCAAGGGCCCCATGCACCAGATGAAAAAAAAAATATATATAGAAAAAAAGGGACGACCTTACAATACAAAATGCGAGGAATGACATTCGTGACTAGGGTAAGGAGATATACCAGAAGACAGCTTTCAATATATGCCAGAACGCACAAGATCAAAACTATGTTTTAAGGTGAGCCCCATAGAATCCCCGGCTAAACAACCAAGTTTCCTTTTCCTTTTCAGGTCGGTTCACGACGATATGGGCTCATAAGGATAGAGTAGCCATGGATGCTTCAAAGCCTCAGATGCAGACGGGCGCTTCTTTGGGTTTACTTGCAGCAAATGACCTACGAAGTCTATGAAACCTTGGTCCCCCATCGGCAGTCGGTGCCTCAAGGATGTCTTCTTTGGAATCAAGTACTCCAATCTGTTCGTCTCCTGTTTGTTTAACTAATTAAGTATGAAACTACAGACAACTGATTTTGGAAATAACTGTTCCATGATAATAATGGTTAAGAAATTGGATGTGCACGCCTAGACAACAAGAGTATTTATGAACTGCAGACAAAATATTTTCATTTCAAAGTTAAAACTTATATTCACCAACATTCAAGCTCAGTCAATAAGAAAAACAATTTAAGTCCACTTGCAATAGTGCTGCTTGCTTCCAGTACAAATATGCAATCAACTTCAATTTAAATACACAATGCCTAAACTCGAGTCGCGGATTTGGTAAACCTAAATTTGAAATATAAATGCTAATATATAATATATATTAATTTAAAATCATTATAATTCCTAATAATTGTTTTTAATACAAACATTCAATCATGATAATTAACAAAAAGTTTTTAAAACCGCACATTTAGCCAAACAAAATTTAACTGCAATACCAAACAGATCCTAAAAACCTGCAAGTATTGGAAGTGATTAGGTATTTTATCCATCACAGCAACCCACACAAATCCAATTAAAAAAACTGAGGCTTGGTAGTTGATAATCTATGGTTATATAAATGATATTTAATTTGGGTATGATACCTTTTAGTTTTAGATTTTAAATGTAAATTATCTAAAATTTTCTTAATTCTACAACTTGTTTGCAAATAATTTATAGTTGACCTTGAGATGTAAAGATTCAAAGTTTTGAGATGAACATTCCAATAGACAATACAGTTTTACAATAAATGATCTTTTATTTTTTTAATTTTTTTGTTTGGATTACTAATGAAAAGAAAATGTTTTGGAATAATTCTAAATGGCCAGACCCATTAAACCCAATGTCAAACTGACCTAATCTAGGTCTCCTCGGCAGGAGCGAATTTGCCTAAGCTCAGCTCATCCCAAAACAAACCATGCTCAAGTAAGGTAAAAAATTTCTCTGTTCAATCTCAACTTGACTGTCACACAACTTAAGGGGATAGTAGAAGCATGAGAATTTACAACAGCAATTTAAATGCTGGCAAATTGATTTCTAAAAACATAGACAACGGTTATAAAAAAACAAAATATGTTTTAAGCAAAAAAGAATACCTGGTTCCGCTCATAAAGCATGTGATTTTTTGAAAAATATTTGTATGTATCCCGTCCTTTAGCAAGCATGTCTTGATCAATGGGTGCGATAATTCCAATAACTCGTGCTAACAATGTTGCTGGTGAATCATTTTGAAATAGGACCTAAATCAAGATGTACCAATAAAGTCGGATGAAAGTAAGCCAACTGAAATGTTACCAATAAAGTCAGATGAAAGTAAGCCAACTGAAATGTTTTACATGACACAAGTTTCAATAATGTCAAAATTTTCCAAGTGCAAAAGAAATCTCCAAACTAATTGCTGAGGAAATGACTCAAAATGAAGTGAATTTGACCCGGCAAATTTTATGTCGAGATGAAAATAGCAGCCAATTGCAAATGCACCCTAGACCCCATAAACAAAGCTTCTGCAGGGATTATGTTCAAGAAGAGTCTAGAAGTTTGAAAATGGCTAATCTAGCAGTTACATAGGAAAGAAATTATGTTCCTCTGTCAAACAGATTTGAAAGATTTGGAGAGGCATTAGAACCGAAATTGAGGATATTGTCGATAGGGTTTTGAGCAAAGAAGGTTCTGGTAAACTTTAAATTATCATCTAAATCGTTCCTGATTGATATTTGACATTCCTGGTGGAGAAGTATTTCCTTTTCTTTTTTTTTGGACTAACTACAGTGCAAATCAGTGGATTGTAACATGTGGACGAGTACATTTAGCAGGCCTTTCTAATAAACTGGGGCTAAGGAAACATTTGCAAAAAGGATCAGAAGAACTTCTGAGTTTTGGGTTGGCAAAAGGTCCTTTTCTATATTTGCTTGATCCTTTGGGAACAATTACTCACAGAAAATTCAAATTCATAATGCCCTCACGATTAGCTACAATACAGATATCACAGAAAAGGATATATTCTAAAAAGAATCAGGTCTAATAGCAAAGAAAGGGAAGTAACAACAAGAACAGTTATCAAATTACAGGGTGTGAAAATATGCAACCATCAACTTCATGGAGTCTACGAGGGAAACTATTGGCATTTTGGAGAAATTGTGTCTATCCTTGGTCTTTAAATTTACAAGAAAAGTAAAGCAGGGCACTCTTCATGTTGCTTTTCAAGGAAATATACTTTAAGATTGAAAACAAAGATACAAAGATCTAGTGTTTATTCACCCATGAAAATTGTAAAAGTCCAAAGACGTCTCTTCAAAATTTTGGTTACATTTAAAGAGTCTAAATGGTCCATTCCCTGAAAGGACTTTAAAGAACTCAAGGACTCCGTGAAAACAAGGTTTATCATCTCCATGGCCATTAATCCTTGTTAGCCTGTTAAGTATATCGGTAACAGTCCTCTGCCAGAGTTGCTTGAAATATTTTATTAGTCTATGTGATAGCAATTTGTGGTACCACCATACATTGAGTAAACCATTCCATTATAAATGACATAGGAGGAAATATTTAAGTGAACTATGTGATAATAGTCTTCCCTGTTGACAGCGAGTGCATGGAACAAAATACTATTGAACCTAGATTTCTTCCTTATTGAGATATTGCCCTTATCTCAGAGTTGAGGTGAGGGTGTTGTGAGGGACAAGTTACAAAATAATCCAAAAGACATGGATGAACAAAACTTACATTGCCAGTGCAAAGTTCAGCCAGGATGCAGCCAAGCGACCATGTATCTATCTGCTTATCATATGGAAGCCCCAGAATAACCTCTGGTGCTCGATACGATCTAGATTGCACATATGAGCAAAGGTGGTCTGTTTCAAAGCAGCTACTCCCGAGGTCAATGACTTTTACTTCACATCTGCTATAACTTTTCACCAATATATTCTCAGGTTTCAAATCACAGTGTATAAGGCCAAGACCATGTAAAAACTGCAGAGCCTCCAAACACTGAATTGTAATTGACTGCACAAAGGATACAAGTGAAAGTTATTCATTTTTGGTGAAAACACTAGCAGAGAAAATTTCTCCACAAACCTGCAATCTTGGCATTGTAAAATAGACTTCCCCTCCCGATTCTCTGTTGAACTTATGGAATTCGTATAAGTTTGCCTTGAGAAGTTCACAAACAATCAACAAATGTTCCTGCATAAAGAGCAAAGGGCTGCATAAATAATGTAGCATGTTTAATGAGTCAACCTCCTATCCAACAGAAAGGAAAACATAACAGGATAACAAGCCTAGGACACAGAACTCAGTAAACAATAACTTCATCTTGAGCCATCATTTGAGTGCCAACACACAACTGCAATTGAAATCTAAAGTCAAAAAGGTCAAATTGGTAAAAACGTAAACTAGTACTGTACTGTAACAAAGAGTGTATCTCTCATCAAAATGTGCATGTGCTGAACGAAGGAAAGAAATACGGTTTTGTTCAAAGCATGGACCATAAATTTAACATTTCTGCACTTCAATTAACAAGAGTACTTGTCTATATAGTTACAAGTGTAGCGATGAAGATTAATTTTAAACACGGAAGGATATTGCAAAAAGGAGACAACCAAACAAATTCAAGCCCAGTAATGCGTACAAAATTCCAGGAGCTATTTTTCTAAATGGATATCTTGGTTCCACAAAGGGAAAAATTATACCATATGAATAGTCGTGCTTTCATTGGAAAGCTTGAGCACTTATTTCATTGAGTAAAAAATGGCAGTTAGAAAACATGGAAATAACCATTCTAAAATTCTACTTCCCTATTCGGAAATGTATACGAAGATTTTAATCAGGGTTAAAAAAAGGATACAGATTTAGAACATTAATAATTGCTTCGGTTTCATCTCAGAAAGTCAGACTGGTATTATGAAACATTCACGTGAAGCCAAACGTTAAAACTACTCAACTATGCTTTAGAATAACTTCATATTGTTGGATTCTCACAACAAATATGCTATAGAACTATACATGATAACATTTTCATTTCTCAGAAAAATTCAGCACATGTTCACAGCAGGTACAAAAGTCTAGGGTTGTGTTCCACCCACATCATACTTCCAAACACAAAATATAGATATTCTGAAAAATCACTCTTCAGAAGAGCCTAAAAGGCAGATATGACAATTCAAACCAAAATCGGGGAAAACACATTAGCTAGTCCGACAATACTCGATAAAAGTCATTCATTGAATAAAAGAGACATCCATTAACTCTATACCATAGTGATTGTTTGAATATGCAAGAGGACCTCCCAAACTTTTAAAATAAGTACAACCCTGTTCCCCAAAATATTCTAGATTAACATTTCAAGTTAAACTCTATTAACATTATGGAAGTTGCTAGTCCTCACGGTATGCTAATTGCAGTTAAGTTGAGATGCAAATTAATTTGCAAAAGACTAGCTCCAATGTGTGATAAACGAGTTGTTCAAAATAATCCTTCAAAGCAATTTACCTTTTTCCTTTAAAAGAAGACATAAAAATAACAGTTTTTGAGTTTCCTAATTCTTGCATCAGTTAACCACTTAAGGATCAATCATTTTCCCATTTCTTATCAACCTAAACTGAGTTTCCTAATTTTTGCATCAGTTAACCACTTAAAATATTTAAGGATCAATCATTTTCCCATTTCTTACGTTGATATCTTCTCAATTTTCTCCTTTCTGTCCTAATCCCCTTTCCATTGCAATTCTTTGCTGCAACAATTTTTTAATCAACTAATGCCGATTTAATACGAAAGAGGCAAGTATTGCAGGACATTAACAGCTGAGGCAGAACTAACAATTTGTTATGACAAACACATGAAAAATTCATAAAAAACTAATCACAAGGGTAAAAGAGAACTTACTCGGTAATAAAAATAATCATACAATCTGAGAATGTGGTATTTGTCAGCCGGATCATGCTTATTGACATACTTGAGAAGTTTTATCTCATCAAGACTCTGATCAAAGAAGTCCTTGTTATTTTTTATAATCTTCACACATACATCCATGCCCGTATGGAGGTCATGTGCTTGTATAGCTTTACTGAAAGCAGCAGATCCAAGATACTCAGTCACATGATAGCGCCCAGCTATTACAGAATTCAGAACAACATGAAAATTTTTGTCCTCCTCAAAGCCAGTTCTGGAACAAAAGATGTAAATAAGGGTAAATTTGATTTGAAAATAAAGCCAAGAGTAAGATAGCAAAATCCAAGCACAAGAAGATAACGAAAATAACTCGTTCTTGAATTTGTCACAAAATTGACTTAAGCGAAATAGATGTCCAACATATGCTGAATGCAACAGAAAAACACACTGACAAGGATAATCCAATAAAAAGCATAACACTGATGAAAGAGAAAGACCTTCAGAGTTGCAAAGACTTCTTAGAAATTATCCTTCAGCAAGCTAACTCTTTCACAAAGTAAATGTGGGTAAGGAACATGCATTACAAAATATTATTAGTGCTACCCTGGAGGTACAAATCTAAAATTACTAAGATACGGCGTAAAGCATACACAGATGAAGGGTGGAGGTCAGAAATTAGAATTGCTGTTGCCACAATTTTTATTATGTCCAAACAACATAAAATTTTGCTACTACAAACATATAGGAACAATCATTTTAGTATTTCAAGGAAAAAAGGCAAACGAGGATACTTGTTTTTCCTATGTACAATCTTAAGGTTGAAAGTTTCAAATTCCTCCTCCTGAGCTTTGATTTGCCTCACTTGCTCCTCAACAGCAGCAGCCTCTTCATCATCAAGTGATGCTCCAGGATCTTTTTCCCTCCCGCTGGCAGCTTTCTCATACTCTTCCTTCTCGTCATGCTCTTCTTCTGCATATCCATAATTTGAGTGCGAAGACGGAGAAGAATTTGCAGATCTAGTAGCATTCACATTAACTTCACCCCTAGTACTCTTTACAGTAGAGGAATCGCTACTCTTCTGCCTCCACGTGGCAAGCATGTCATTATTTCCCATCAAAACATTCAAACAGTCATCTGTTTCATCGTCAATAACTGCATTACAGTTGTTTGACCATAAGGATTTACTAGTTCCAACCTGCATCACTTGTCCATCCATCAGTGGTGGAGGGAAAGAAAATCCCGCATCAGTATGAATTTTCATTTGACTAGAGGCAACTTTGTCATTCTCAACCACATATTTATAGTCTTGTTTAGTGATTCTCTTTTTATCCTGGTTTAGCTTACCAGTGTACTTCTCTGAGTCAAGGTGAGAAGATCTAAACCCACCAGTTCCAATATCGTGATCACGAAAATATTCTAGATCCCCCTCGCTGCTGCCACCCACCAAACTTTCTCGAACTTCACTGCCAATATCAGCAGCATCACTGTTGATACCCACACCAATAGATCTCACTGAACCACGCTGATCATCATCCATACAAATATCATCCAGTTCGTTCAGGACCCTCCCATGCCCTAAGAGTTCATTTGTCTGGGTCACAAATCCTTGCCAGATAGGTTCTGCACTCATCAAATTTAGCTCTTCTTCATCCAGCAATTGTCCATCATATTGAGCAATTAAATCACTCTCATTGGTCCTCTTGTACATTACATTCACTGACAAATCTATTGGATCATCTGAAGCTGTAATTGGTTCAACACTCTTTCCTTGAAAGTACCGTTCACCAGAGAAGTATGAATCTTCCTCGCCAAAAGAATGATCATCGTCTTCTTTTGTTGTACCTCTTCCCTGTGGGTCTGGTACACTTCCACGCCCTGTTCCTTTTTCATTATCACTTGGATAATCAATTTCATGAGCTAGAAACCAGGTCTCATCTTCAATAGGTTGTCTAGTGTAGCCATCATCATCATCATCATCATATTCATCAGAATCCCAATATTCATTTGGATAGTCTACAGATTCACTTATCCCATCACCAACAGTAGCAAAACCAGAAACCAGATCAGATGTATCCTCTGCAATTCCTTGACTAACAGATAACCAACTGCCTCCTGAAATCCGTTTTGCACCTGGGCACATAATTCAGAGATAAAATGAGAATATACTATAAATTTGTGTGAAGCCTATTCTGGAAAATGTAAGTTCCAATTTGCAGTAACAATTCTACTTGTGCTAAGAAATAGCATGAAGCTTCAGGATCTCATCATTTTGAGAGAAAGGGCACTCAAGGAATTCATGTTCACTAAGTTTGTGCAAGGTTTAGTTGCCTTAAGTTTCATAAGTGAAGTTATCACATTGGAACATAATAACCTCATCATCAACAAATGCTAATCATTGTGGAAAATGCTCTAAACATCCTTGTTGAGCCCTTAAACATCCACTAGTTAATTAACACCTAAAACTATGCAATATCTTTTCTCCAACAGTTTTACTGAGAGAACCAGACAGGATAGAATAAGCTATTCTCCGTCGATAAGATGCCAAAAGTTTGTTTTTTTAAGAACAGCCCATTATTTGCCTCAATTTAAAACAATTATTGAATGAGCAATCTTAGCCCATGTTACACCATATGTCCAGATTACCTATTTAATTCTCCCAACCATATTCAGAAATATCAGAAAATGCACACCCTTCACCACATTAACCAATAAAGTGTACAAAGAGAGCTGTATATCACCACTTTACATAATAAAGAACCACGATCATTGAGGAAATGAATACACAAAAACATTAACTAGAAGCAAATGATAAATAGCATCAGAAACAAACAATGACTGCCTATAAGTGGAAAAAGATATGCCAGTAAATAGATCTTCATATAGAAGGAAATAAGATGCCTTTGTTGCATGATACAAAGTAACATCCAGAGATGATGATTTTCTAACTTCTAAAAGTTTTAAGATTGTTTAGAAGTTGGTAGGGCCAAAAAGATCATGTAGCATATAACATACAAGACAAGAAGGATGATTCTCCTTACCCTAAATTCATGTGACAATTGAACAGCAAAATGTCTGCTCCTCAAGTCAAATTATTTTTTACCTCCCCATGTAGTAACTTGTTCTTATCCCAGCTTAAGAATAACAAAAAGGTAAAAACCATGGAATAGGGTTTGATCCTATTTATGGGGATTCCGTAAATAGTCCATTCCAAAAAAAAAAAAGAGAAAGTTCAAAAAAAATTGGACAACTGAAATGCAATAGTTTCCTTTATATATTAAAAAAAAAACTAATTAAGCTTTAAACAATTTTTTTAATCTTTTCCAGCACCAACAAATGCTGACAACAATTAACTATCAATACCAACCAAACATCATTTACATCGTTAGCAACTGCTAAGTTTTCAACTTGGTAATGTCTCATTCAGAGATCATATATATATATATATATATATATGTTGAAGTGCTAGTATAAGGTTTATTTATAAAACGGATTAAGATACTCGACTAACTTAGGGCCACGAACAATTCATTTACACATTCAACTCTAAACGATAACATAAATTTATTTAAGGACTTGTTTACAAGGTTGTCTATTCTAGGGTTGTTTAGTAGAACAGAACTTATTATCATTTTTGCACTCTTAAAAATCAAGTTATTTTGTCTTCCTAATCAAGTGAAGCTAATAAAGTAACATAACCATATCATCCACTCTCTCTCTCTCTCTCTCTCAAACACACACACAAACAAAAGAGGTGATGCTATTATATTCTACGATATCTTTCGCTTTGGTCATATGTCACAAAAGAGATCCTAAAATGTTTAAGTTCCCTTTCTATAAATATTAGCATAAGAGTACAGGAGCTCTAAAGAGGATAACCTAAACATGCACAATAATAACTGAAATTCAATTTCTTGACACGATTCATATACAGCATCACTGGCTTTTTTCAACAGCAGCTGCTACTCTAGCTAATTGTCCACCTCAAAAGCAGCTAAAAGAATTACAAAAATGAACTAAAATGGAAGAACAAGAATCTGTTGATAAATGAATTCCTATTTGTTGAACATTACTTTTCAAATCTTGCTCTAAAATCTATTTGAGATTTTTTTGCCTATATGATTTTTTTCATAGTAGCCACCTTCAATAGTTAATAAAATTATCACTTCCAACAGCTGGTAATAGCTAGATGTTATATGTTGAAAGATATTCTATAATAATACATAACAACTGTTTAGCCATTTATTGGGTTCTGAATTTATTACTTACATCCATAAGTCTACGAAGGTAGTAAAAAGCATAAGTTTCTTGTAGGAAAACAGTGAGAAGAAATAAGTTCAAATTAAAATCCAAAAGATATCTTAACTGAAGGGTATGTTTATTCATCTTTAGCTTAAATGCTGACCTGAAGAGCTAATTTCTTGTCCAACAGGAATGTCAAGGTATGACCCTATGAGCAAAGCATTATCAGCTCTTCCAAGCTTTGTACCTGGACAATCACGCTCAAACTTTTGCCAATTGACATTCAATAACTTCTCCTCTGACTTGAGTTTAACTGGGGGAAGTCTAGGAAATTCTTCCCTCCTGTTATCAGATGCAAGTGGAAAATCAAAGCTGCTCAAATTTTTTTGCTCATTACCTCCTTGAGACTTTCCAAAGTATAAAGCTCTTCCGACCTCATCTACCTGTTCTTTGATAGCTGCTCTAACTTCAATATTATCTGCTTTGTTCTTTCCTTCTTTTTTCTCCAAACCACTACTTGCATCATAACTGGTTGACTCATCCACTTTAGGAAGTGGCAAAACAGTCTTGACTGAACAGTCTTTCCATAAATCTACAGAACTTGTAGGCACCTCCCCTCTAGACCATAGAAAATCTGCAGAGGACTCACGAGCAGTATTATGCTGCTGATCAAGTTCCTTTGATTCACACATTTCATACTTCGATTCGTTATTGAGATTAATAATACTGGTACTAGCGCTTCCAATGCAGCAACTTCTATTTTCACCACAAAAGTTAACTTCTCCAGTTTTTGAACTTGTTTTAACAGAGAAGTTGTTGGCCCCGGTACGTCCATCGTTTTGAAAAGTACCAGAAGAACCATTAGTAGGGTTAAAGTTCCATGAATATAAATCAAGAACAGTATCCTCAGAATCAACTGCTCCAATTTCATTATTAGGTTTGCTACCCTGTTCCCCAACACAAGCAGTACTCCATTTTGTTTTAAAGCCATTTCTATC
The DNA here is from genome assembly GCA_025629845.1 of Erythroxylum squamatum. Taxonomy (NCBI): domain Eukaryota; kingdom Viridiplantae; phylum Streptophyta; class Magnoliopsida; order Malpighiales; family Erythroxylaceae; genus Erythroxylum; species Erythroxylum squamatum. The sequence goes on along the minus strand of JAOTBA010000006.1, from coordinate 22,887,297 downwards.
AGTCCCGCATTCTATCTCCTTTACAATTAGTTCGTTGGAAATTTCATCACTGTTTTGAGAACTTGAGCTCTGCTTCTCACTTACAAGTTTGCTCCCATTCTCATCTTCCAATAACTTCCTTGAGTCCTTGTCATCAATGTTAAGTTTTTTGAGAAACGCATTCAAATCAGGACGGCTACCGAGTTCACTGCGCAATGCTGCCTCAGCTCTTGTGAAACCATTCTTTTGCAAATATTCCAGAATCATATCTACTGGACTTGATTCCGCCATAATCAATTTTTACAGGTGTAATAGCAGCTACTAAAAAGAAGTGGTGATGAAGCCTGTAAGAAAATTGAAGCAAATGAAGGAAGCATGGTCAAACTAAGCATTAAAACAAATAAGTGACCTACAAAGAAAGAAAGTAAAGATATCAACTTTTCATGTGAGTACAAAACGTGAACTAACTACTTCAAAAATAGCTTCTTCCGCCGCGGCAACGGGGGAAAAAAAAAACCGGACCCCAAAAAACAAAAAGGAAAACGTAATGTGATCACAAACGAGAAAAGAGAAAAAATAAAAAAAGAATCCACATTCAGCATTCCTCTTTCCCCGCCACAAAATCAATAAAGACATTGTTAAGTGAAAAATAAAAAATAAAAAACAAACGCTTTCAAGGAAATACAACAATCACCTGACCTAACTCATCTACAACCAGCAACCCCAAAGGGCAAAACCCGAACAAATTATCCCCTGAACACCATTTCAATACCTCAACAACTAAGAAGAACCACAGGTCCAAGCCCGCCAAAAGATAGGAACCAAAATGCGAAACTTTTAGCAAAATCTAAAGATTTAAGAAAAACCAAGAACGACCCAGAAGAGACACGTGAATGTGCGAAATGAAAACTGAAAAACGAAAGAGATGGCTTACAGATCGAAGATGGCAGAAAGCTGACGAGGTTCTCCGAGAAGAAAAGGATGTCAAGTGCAAATTCCATAGCCAAAAATTTTCAAAAACCAAACTTGACAAATTTTGGGGTTTTTAAGTCCGGGCTGCAAATTTTCTCAGGCCTAGCATTATCACACGAGACCGTTGCTTTATTTTCAGCTTTTTATCTTGTAATGGCAAACAACACACACCCGGAGCCCGGAGGGACTGAACTGAAGGCTAAACTAAAGAACATTAGACATATTAGAACATAATAAAAACCCATACATATTACAACAGTAACTGCTTGGCTTTGGCTCAGTGTGCGCACATGGACGTGGGTTTACTTTTCTTGCCTTGAGATCGGTGTCGTCTTGTTTAATCATGTGTTTTAAGTGGTATATCAATAGTCAGGTGCATGGGGTGGGGTGAGGCTGTGTAGCATCTGAAAAAGAAAATGATAGGATCAGAAATTCATTATTTTATCTCCGATTTTCTCCATGTTTAGGACTTTGGGCGATTGTTTTATTGGTCTAAGTAAGTCGTCACTCAATCGAGAGAGTGGAATTTCATTTTATAATTTTTTTTTTTGGCCGGACATTAAAGAGCTTTTTCAATGAAAGTAATATAGTTCCAATGAGGGTGTGCTTGTCACAAGGATAAAGATCATCATATACTATAAATAACAATGTCGTTGTAGCTGTGTAACCAATAGTAAATATTTCAAATAATTACTAAAGATAAATTTTATTTATTTATTATTTTTATTCTTTTCATACAATTTTCAATTAATATTGATGTCAATTGATAAATATTAGTACTTAATATTTTATGTGACCAATAAGGGTAATTTATATTATGAAAACTTTTACCATAATAAGAACTTAAATAATAATTAATATTTATCAATAATATTTAATAACAAATTTACTTTTCTAAAATTAGAATATTAAGTATCTAACAATTAAATTATAATGATTATAAACTTTTATTAATAGTTAATATTTAATATATTACAGCAAAAGTATGGAACGATATTGAATTACACGATAAAACTTACTTTATTAACTCAAGCTTTAAGTCCAAAGACACATTCATACAATTATCATTTTCAAGCATGTATTAGGCTTACTCATGTATACTTTAAGTGTACCTAACAAATAAGATAGATTAATCTATGAGTCATTACATGTGAAAGTAGATTAAATTTTAGGTTTTTATTATTAAATTTTATAACTTCAGACCAACTTTGAACTCCCATTTTATAGCATTAATCAATTTGAAATATAAACTCCTTCCGTATGCAAAATGATATCGTTTTGCTTATGTAAAAAGAAAAAAAAAGATGTTATTTTGTATATTAATGAATCACGTACTTAACTTTAGAAAGTCTAACTCTAAGTCAATAAAATCAACTCAAATTAACTAGACTTTAGGTCTTTTTATTAAAATTTAGACTTCAAGTTGGGTTTGGGTTCACATTTCATAGCTCGACCCAGTTTGAAACTTAAACTTCTTCAATATTAAAACGATGTCATTTTGTTTATGTACTTGAATGACACTTAAAAAGCTCTTTCCTTATATGCCCTTATCTTCCTATCCTTTCTGGTCAACCTATAGTCACCATTCTCTTCTTTTTATTCATTCATTGTTCCAATGGAATTCATCAAAACCTTCAACCAATACATTTAAGATTGAGCCCCACAAATGGCTTTTTTGCTATAAAAAGGATTGATCTTTGGTATTCATATCTGGCCATCTTCCTTCCAGTTCTTTAACGATACTTCTATCCACAAATTTACTTTATCTATGACACCAACAAGCGTTCTCCTTCAAAGCTTTAGCAATTGGTCCCTATATTGTCGAGAGTGATTTGTAGTTTGATCTTGTTCATGCTTTCAAGCTTTATTATTCTTTGACTAATAACTCATAACATAGGGTCAACCAAAATGGAATGATAAACACAGTATTTAGTGAGGTCGACCTTGATAGAGAGGGGTTAATAAGTATCGAAGCCTTAATGAGTCAGATTGGGTTAGGTTTGGAGCTTGGCAATTTGGGTTTTGGTTAAGGTGAAACTTGATTAGAATTAGGCTAGGAATGAATGGTTCGGGCTCGATCTTGAAGCCTGATTAAGTTCGGGTTCCTGCCATTTGTAAAGACTTTAGGATAGGCGTAGGTAACCTTAGACGTAACTTGACTTGATCCATTGCTAATTTTATAGAAGTTAGATCAGAGTTAGAATCCAGCTATAATTTTAAAAAGATTGCCTATAAAAGAGATATTTCTTTACATACTTAACAACCTTAAACTCTCAATAACTTTAGTGACAGGGTGTCTTTGTGAACATTCTCGACACTTTGAATACTCATTTTTATGGGTATACAAACCTGATATCAATTTAATAGGCTTATTCAAATTTATTTTACATCATTTGGCACCATTATAGAAGATATTTTGAGATATAATATTCCCATTTGCTAAAATTGTTATGTCTAGTTTCTATTACTTTTACTTGCCTTCATATATTAAATTTGGTTACAAATCCTTGTGTTTTGATCCAAATGTGAGATAACTGAGTGAAATGGTGTGACTATTGCATGAATGTTAATTGGATTATTTTGTGAAATTTGCATAAAGGTTGATGGGAAAGTTGACGTAAGTTTGTATGAAAGCAGAACAAGAAAACAAAGAAAGGTGGTGACTAAAGGCGTCATAGTCACCATTGTGACAAGCTTAGTCATGATGGTGACTAAGCATATCACCACCGTGACATGTTAAGTCACGGTGGTGACTAAACATGTCACCACCACCGTGACCATGACTACATAATGAGTCACACCCGTGACTGCCATACTCACCCTTGCTCAAATTCTTATGTTAATCTGTATGTTTTATTACGTGGTAGTTGTAGGTTGAAGGGGCACAAAAACCTAAACCTAGACGAGGCTACAAAGAGAAAGGATAGGAGGGTGGTGGCGACATTTTTCATTCATTCCATTCCACTCTTCATTCTTCATTCTCTATACAGAGAGACACTTCGGGAGGCAGATAAAGAGAAAGAAGGGAAGACGAGAAGAGAAACACAGAGAGTCGGTGAAGAAGAGACAAACATAGCAGAGAGCTAGAAGCAGAGCAAGCCTTCGACCATCTGGTAAGAACAAGTTGAAGCAGAAGGTGAGAGTTAATGCGGGAAGTTTGAGAGGGGCAGGAGACCACTGCCTTCATACTCACTCGATACTTATTTACTTATTCTATTTTTCATCTGTTGCTTAGTTTCTTGTTTATTTACTGAACTTATTACTTGTTAGCTTAACCGACTGTTATTTGTTTTCCTTTCATAGTTCATTTAGTATTCACTGTTTTATTACTTTAATACTTCTGTTGATAGTAATATAGGACTGAAGTGTATAGAGATGATGACTTTTGTTTATGCTATGATGGGCTGATCTTTTTTTCTTGAGGAATAATATAGCTATTTTAGTCAAATATGCATGATTGAGGGATTATGTTGTTGTCTTATGTTTGCTATAGTTTCTAAACTGAATGGATGTAATAACATGACCAAACTTTACATCATTTTAGTATTAAACGAAGGACCGAAAGGAGAAGTTTAATATGGAACTAGAAACTATAGACACTTAGGTTATGAATTAGAAATATATTAAATTACGTGGTAATTAGTAATCAGGTTTCTATATTAATTCATATAATAACTTGTCGAATGTGAAAGCTAGATTTAGTCTATTATTTGAGTTGATCTTAGAATCTGACTGTTAATTTTAGTAA
>JAOTBA010000006.1:22719300-22731267 GCA_025629845.1 Erythroxylum squamatum | reverse complement strand
CAACAACTTCCTACTCACATTCAACCTTGGTTTCACTTCTAACTAACCTTAACTATGCTTCATCCAAGAATCAAGAAGGGTTTATGCTTATACTTACTTGTTGATGCTTCAAAATCTTCCAACTCTTCAAGATTTCCCAAAACCCTAGCTTTTCTCTCTTTTCTTCCTCTCTTCCACGACACACACTTCTCAAACAAGACAAAAATTTCTTATTCTTCTAATTTCTTCTCTTACCAATCATACAATGTCCCTTTTGCCCTTCCATGTAAACCTTATACCTTTAATCCTTAAGTGATCTTCCCATTTTGCCCTTAAACATTTTTACTTCTTCATTTTCACTTACACCAAACTACACTCTAACTTAAGCTTAATTTCTCCATTAAATACTTCTTATTCCATCAATCTAAGCAATAATCCTCCAACAAAAATAATAAATCAATCAAAACCTCAAAAATTAATTGTAATCATACTTATTCAATAAAAAAAAATAACTCGGGGCCAACAGAAGTTGAAGAGAAAAGAGGTCAAGAATGCCTCTAAAACAACATGTAATAAAGTAAATAAATAAATTACTGCAACAAAGGACTATTTGTCCACACATCCTAAAAACTATTTTCACTCTCTCAACCATCTTAATTAAGAGGATTCACCTCCATTAAAAAAAACGAAAAGAAAGAAAAGCCTAAACAAGTTGTGAGATATCTCCTTTAGAATAGATTGGTATAGAACATGGTCAATAAGTTAACCTGGAAATAACTGCCTCTTGTGATTTGCATGCTCACACCAAATAAGTTTTAAAACAATGGTCTAAGGTGATAGAGTAAGTCAAGCCCTGTCAACTCGTATGTTTCTTTGGGTAACACTACTATTATCTTCCATAGCAACATAGTAATAACAGACTAAAAACTGCTTCTAGTACTAGAGAAACTAGACTTCAGTGTGACTTATTCCTCTTTACCCATAATCATTGCGTCTTTTTAACGTAATCCACAACTAGAAAACGACAACATAGACAGAGAAACAAAGTTTTGTATTCCCTTTTAACAAATACACAAGCAAAAACATAGAAATTTCAGGACTTGGTGGAGGGAAGTCAATCGGGGAGATAAAATCTAAGCTGGGTTATCAAAACATACCTCTACTCTATGACGATGAAGGAGCAAGGCAATCAGAGAATGGGGGTTTGTAGCAGAGTCTGTAGCTTTATTTTATCATTATGAGGATCAAGGCAATCACAATTAGAGGATAGGAAGAGTGTCAACAGGGAAGGAGAATAGGGTTATTAGGGGGCTGATCCTTTGGCCCAACAACCCGGTACCAACCCTGTCCCAATACATTTTAGCCTTCCATTTATATGGGATAGCCCAACAACCTAGTACCAACCCTGTCCCAATACATCTTAACCTTTCATTTATGTCCACAGGGTTGGTACTGGGTTGTTGGGCCAAAGGATCAGCCCCTCGATAACCCTATTCTCCTTCCCCGTTGACACTCTTCCTATCCGACATAAATGAAATGCTAAGATGTATTGGGACAGGGTTGGTACTGGGTTGTTGAGACAGAGGATTTGAGGGGGGGGGGAGTTATCGGGGTTCATTAGATTAATTATGTTTTTGTTTTTTCAAATTTATTAAATATAACATAATTAGTTGAAAAAAGGGGAACATGTGGCAATCATATGATAAGTATAATAACCTGACATGCTACAAACTAGAAGCTGAACTATTTTTATAAAAAATAAAAAGTTTAGGTCTTTTTAGCATTATTTTTAAAGTTTAAATTATTATTGTAAAATTTAAAAAAATTATAATTAACCCATTTTTTTTAGTTACGCAATATCTCTAATATTAGCTTTCTATGAATTTTAGTAACAGCATATTATATCACTTTTTGGGCAAAACATGTTGGCTCCTGTACCATGTTTTTATAAAACCACTCAACTCATCCAATCAAATTTGTATGGTTTGATTGAATTTGACTTGGCTTTTATATAATTTAATTTTATTTAAAAACTGAAACCATTTCATTAGTAATTTAATTTATAAATTCGACTTCATAGCCGCTATTTTGGGGAAAGTTAACATAAATTCCTGTTGTGGAAACAAAGTTTCCTTCCTTCCCCTGGTATTGTTTAGTATTATAAAGCGACGGACAAAGCAGCTATGAAGTCGAGTAACAAGGGCAGAGAGAAAAGGGCTAAACGCAAAGAGGTAATTCATAATCAGCAACAGGTGATGCCGTTTTTTATAAGCTTTCTTTTGTTTATAACATCGTTTTTGCTTCTGAAACAGAATCTGTCTGACTTTGAATGGTGGGTGAGTGGGCTTTATCTAGGTACTAGAAAAGAAGAAAGCAGTAGATGAATTGTTAAAATCAGCTTCTCTTAACAAGGATCACCTCGCTTCCTTCCGACCCTTTTGTCGTTACGATAGAAATGGTATATGTTTACTGTCCATTTTGCTAAATTTCTCTTGAAACGCTTGTCTCGGAGACTAAATTGGCGTTTTTACATGATTAGGCTTGTTTCTGTACTTGGAGTCTGGTAGTGGAGACAAGCTCTCATCTTCTGTTAAGCAATACATCCAAAATCTGCTCAAGGTGTATATAGTCAATTATTGTCATTGGTTATTAGTGAGTGTCACCGAAATTGGTGTCTAATTAAAAAAAAAACACTGTACAGGTAAATATGGAGGCGGCATTTGGTCCAGAGTGGCCAATGGAAGAGAAAGTAAAGCGTAGGGATATGGTTTCCTCTAATGCCCATTACATATTTGTGCGTGATGGTGTATGCGATGGTGCCAATGAGGTGCCCCCTTTAGTTGGCTTTGTACATTTCCGCTTCACTCTGGAGGAACAGTTGCCTGTTCTTTATGTTTATGAAATACAGCTCGAGTCTCGCGTTCAAGGGAAGGGAATGGGGAAGTTTTTAATGCAACTACTAGAGCTTATTGCTCACAAGGTGTGTATGAGTGTATCCATTATATTGTTTGTTCTTTTGTAGATATGTTTCCTTCTTATAAAAACGCCTTTTTGCTTTTTGTTTGTCTATATTTTTAAAATTTATATCCGTCTTTCAATCTTTTCCTAGTGTTACATGAGTGCTGTAGTCCTCACTGTTCAAAAAGCGAATACAGCAGCCATGAATTTCTATACTAGCAAACTGAGGTAAACTTTTGCTTCTGTAAGATTGTGAAATATTGAAATTTCAGAGCAGATATCCTCTCACACATTTTAAAGATTTCTTGTATAGTCGATGATTCATATTGTAGAGGTGAAATGCGGCCCAGCAATTTTCTTACACCAGTATAAATGACTATGAAAGTTGAAAACATTTTTTAATTTTCCCACCCTTCTAATGTGGAACTCGTTTATATAATCTGTGATTATCTTTGAATGTACAAGAATTTATTTTCTTTTTCTCTTCCTTAATGAAGATCTGTTTACTCTTTGTCTTTGACTGGCATTTATGTTTGGTATATTTTTCCTTTTCTTGGTAATCTAATGGTTTAATTTTTATCAGATATACTATATCACGCATATCACCATCAAAAGTTGATCCCCTGGTATGTGGTTATTAAGTATTTTATTCATAATCTCTTTTTTCACTTCTTTTCGTAAAGGGAGTTAACTGTTTTACCCAGATGGGAGTTGAGAAGAATTATGAAATTCTATGCAAAGCGTTGAACCATGAAGCTAAAACTATATTAGAGGTAAAAACTACTAAAACTATTTTGAGCTTTATCTTTTACAGAGCTGCTCTGATTTATGCTTCCCAATCTTATTTGTTCTATTATGCATAAACCGATATAATACTACTTACACACTGTTCCCTGTTGCTAAACTTTGCATATGTACCCTCTTGGAGCAAATAAGTGAATAAAAGATTCTTTCTACTTATTGCTAGAAGTATGAAATTGAAAATTAGGCTACTAAGGGTGGGTAAGAAGTTTCAAATTCAACCAGAAATCAGGTTTTCCAAGCTTCATCCATGTTGCTGTATTCTTTGATCTGATTATAGAATTGATCTTGCTTCCCATCTGATTTGTGAGGTTCCTTTTTAGTCAGATTGACTGGTTCTTGTATTATAAAACTGTTAGATGCTCCTTCGTACTGTTGCAGTTAGTTTTTACACAACTTAGAAAGATGGATAAATGGATAGGAAGTTGTATAATGCATGCATCTAGATACAAGATTTCAGCTGGACTGAATTTTTCTTCTACCCTTGTTTGAAGGAAAGTGGATGCTTAGGAGAAGGTTGATTTTTGGCAGTGATGTTATCAAGGTCTGTTCTCAAATTTCTGTAATTTTTTCATTTTTGGATATAGTTGAGGTAATACATCTACTGTTGGGGAAGCACATCAAATATCCTTGTGAATAATAAAACCAAACAGTTCTCTCATTTTCTTCAAATTTGCTCAAGTCATAACATCTATGTTGATAGAAAGTTGAAGTTGTAAGTTAATCAATCATACTGCTTGGTATTGCTTGCTTGATTGATATCTAAAATGACATCACCAGTTGTACTTGATTTTTGCATCAGCGCAAACATATTTATAGTTCTGCATTCAGCATATCAAACATGAGTCCCTTGAGACACTTTTTTAAGTTCTCACTGAAACTGAAAACATGATCCATTATGCATATATTATTTCCTATTATTGGTATGATACTGCAACACAGAAGGCATAATCGTGACAACCAGTGCTGTCAGCTATGGTTTGGTTGACTTATGAAGCTCCATCAACCATGTTTTTTCTGTGTGCATCCTATTTGATTTTTTTGGTGGTTTGATTCTTGTTTGAACTGTGTTGTAATCTCGTTGATGTCTATTCAAATGGGATTTGCGTATTAGTATAAAACTTTGGAAAGTGGGGGAACTTTTCTTATTGTTTGGCAAAAGGGTTTAGTGCACTCCATAAGTTGGCCTCTCCTATTATTGAAGTTTAATCAAGCTTCTGAGCTTAACAAAATCCAACAATTTAGCCTTTATTCGAATACGCTATTAACAGGTGTGCAAGGTTAAATTTAAATTATACAGTGCATATAAATGTGAGGGACTTAAGCTGATGTATTGTCAGTTTGGTCATATGTTGTCTTGATTAGTTTTTATTGAAAGACTTTTAGGCTGCAAGTTGTGGGTTTAAGTTACTCCATGCATCTTTAGGTTACTCGAATAGGACTGCTTAGTGCTTTAGTGTATATCACATCATTTAGGTTGCATCTTGTGTGCGTACTCGATAACAATTCACTTAAATAAAGTTAAATTATCATATTTAGTTGAGATTATAGACTTGATTGAACTTTAATATTGTATAGTGGAGTTGTTTCATGTTTCATAGGCAATCTTTTGATATTGCATTGCCTTGTTTAATTTATCTGAATTATGTATTTTAATTGCAGATCCGTCCTTTCACAAACGCATGGCAGCTGCCTGATGGTGACTTCATAAAGGGGACCCGGGATGATGTTGCTCATGGAACCTGTGCGACCTGCTTGTTATGGTTCAGAAAATAATATGCCTGTGAGTGCCATTTCTCATCTGCCTGTGCTGTTCCATGGATATATCTCATATGGTGCCAGACCATAGATTACGGACAACTTACGAATTCCAAGTATTTCTCGTTCCTGACAAAGTTCTTCATGAACTTTTCCATCATTATCAAGCTTTCGTATTTTACTACTGCTTAATCGTTTGCGTGTTTCTAGTACGTCAAATTATTAGGATTTGGGAGTTATTCTAATCTCTTTATTAACTACGTCAACAAATGTTGGAAGAGATCCTACCATCTGTTAGGAGGGGGTCTGAGCCATTATTATGGGAGCGGGTGGGATATTGATTAGTAGCTAAAATTCGAGTTATATTCCTATATTTTATTAGGTGATTGATAGATTTGTATACAAAAAGGAGGAGATTTGTATACAAAAGGGAGGTAAGCTTTCTTCTCAACATATCAATGCTTTAAAAATCATACTGGAAATTGAATTGGTCAAAAGAAATGTTTAAGATTTAAATGTTCAAACGGTATTAAAACGTTATAAAATTAGTATATAATAAATAAGAAGTAAAATATTAAGAGTAAATAAAAATAAAATATTTTATTGAATACACCAATTTTTATTATTACAGAATAAACTAATAATAAATCAAATCTAGCAATTCAAATCAAAACTAAGTCTAATAAAAAACTTAAAATAACTATAGTGATTTATACTAAATTACTACTTAATAACATTTTTATATCCTTCTTTAAACATACTTCTTTAAATTTTAGCAATCACTTCTTAACACATTATTAAATTGTCCTAAACAAAATTATTTATCCATACTAAATTATTAATTAATAATTTTTTAGTGTTATTCTTTAAAAATATTAAAGATTTTATAAAATTTCGTAAATCAAATAGGAAGTTTTCAACCATATGACCAATTATTGATGATAATCAGTGACCAATCTTATTAAATGAAATTTTTTTTGGTAAGTTAGTGAAGTTTATAAATAAATAGAAGTTATGTATAAACTAGAGATTGCCTAAGCTGCAATCTCTTATTCAAACCAGAAGACGACCTTACAAGAAAGCTTAAGGAGCCTTATAAATGTTTCCCAAATCATACAAACCACTATATCAAGCCTAAACCATGACTACAACCAAGACGGTCATATCAGGAACATCTTACCAGTAACACAATTTCACGCAACAGACTCAATTTGCAGATAAACTAATCCAGACTCTCTACTAATCCATAACCTGAAAACAATACATCATAACTTGAATTCTTCACCTTTCCAGAGCAATGCGGGATCTTATTTATGTGGGATACCGAGGTGATAAGATAGGTGAGATAGAGTCTCACTGTCAACTCTAACCCACCTTCTATTGTAAACTCGATTTGGACTTCCATGTTTTAAGGCATCAATCCGTGGGGTAGAGGCTCTTCTACTGTTATCCGAAGGAGGTCCCCTTGTAGCTTGTGATACCATGCTTCCATGACTCGTTCTCAAGGCTTCGTGGAGATTGAGGCTTCCCTGCATGGACGGAGCCATGTTATAGGGGAGGGGGCCATGGCCCCCTTTCAAATATTTTTTTTTTTAAATTATTTATATAATTAAAATTTTTAAAATTATAAATATAAGTGACCTTCCTTTAAAAAAAATTTGTATCTTCTCTTCTCTTCAACTCTGCACGCACCTGAAGGAGGCCTAATCTAAAAAATATATAATATTATATAATTGTATTATTTTTTTGCATTTAGATGTTGGCCCCCGGCCCCCCCTTAGAATTGAGTCTGGCTCCGTCCCTGATCTTGAGGAACATATCTCTCTACATTCGTATTTCTCCCACTCGAAAAGAATAATGGTAGGTAACTCGCACATCGTTACAATTACCATCAATCAAAAACTAACTCATCTCCTAAATTGCTCTTACTTGTAACTAAATTGCTCTTACTTGTAAGCATCTCATTCAATTGATCTCAACTTACCAGATCAACCTAATCTTATAATATACCATATGGTGATAAGGCTTGTCCTAAAACTTCTTATTTTAGTAAATCATTCTTTAACAATGTGACATCTTGTGACTCGAATTCAGTTACACTTTCATTACCTTATTCATTTATGAACACATACCCTTCATAATGTTTAGAATATAATATAAAAATATTCTCATTCCTTTTGGCACCTAATTTCGTATACTTATTAAAGGATCGTGAACATAGGTAGCATATACTCGAGATTTTACATATGATAAATCAAGTTTTGTATATATCCATACTCATATACAGTGTTTTACCAACTGATTTGGTAGGAACCTATTAAGGACATATATGGCTGTCACTAATACATTACCCAATAAGTGATAGGCAAATTTATCTACGTAATCATAAAACTAACCATTTCAAGAAAGTTATCATATATATTTTTCTCCTCTTTGTAACACAATTTTATTAAAGGGTTCGTGAAATAATCAACTATCTATCTATTACTTTTCACCACAAGTGCTCTTATCCTTGATTAGTTCTTAATTCCTTTATCTTCTTATCTAATTGAATTTCAATTAAAATCATATACTTTTAAAAATAACGTAACACTCCAAATTTAAGATTAATTAAATAGATATAACCATATTGAATATAGATATCGATAAAGGTAATGGATACTCTTATATTTATTTAGGCCACAAATATCTTAGTGAATTAATTAAAATGGGTCAATAATCTTTTTCCATTATCGAATGATTTTTTTGTCATTTTTTATGACTAAACAATCTTACAAATAAACGATCCTACTTTATTTAGGTTTTTTAGAAGACCTTTTTTTTAACTAGTCCATATATTCAAATTTGTCTATTATGAATAAATCTAGTATGCTATAAATTAGCATCAATATCATAAGTAGTAGATGATGTACTTATAGAAAAACTAATTTTACTTTTTTGATAAATAATATCTAACATCATAAAGTCATCCAACATAAGACTATAACCATAATAATTGGTTCTAAGGAAAAAAAATTCATCCACCACTAGTGGAATTTAATATTGAATCTAATGCTAACTAAAAACATGATAGAAATAATATTGTTTTTCAAATCTTAGGAGTAAAATGTATGCCATGTAGGATAATGGTCTAACCACCATGTATAGCTAACTTGTAGGTGCTTATACGTTAGACCTTAACTCTAAAGTTGTATATATATTCACCTTATCCTACAGGGAATTCATTAAAATTTTATGAAAGCTTCTCTTTCTTTGGCTACATAATTTAGAATTAACATCTAGAGACATATTATGATCACCTAATGATTAGGAATATCAAAATGGTTCGACTTAACTTATCAATATATAATTATAATCCAATGCTCCAATTGAACATAACATATTAAATTAATGTCAACTTTATTTTAATCCAAACATATTTATTCATTCTAATTAGGAATCAATTTAGAATTGATATTTAAAAATAATCTTTTCAAATCTCAATTAACTCTGGCCAGAGAAAGCTTAAATTATTACTAATAAAGAACAATATAACATTCTACCTAATGACTTTGGTAATTCAAGTCTAAAAATCAATTGTATAACCATCATAATAAGATTATCCATAGAAAGGCAAGTAATATTCTATTCTAGGTTTTCATAATCAGGTTATTTTAGTAAATTTATTCTCTAATAAGCACAAATATTAGTTTATGTATCTTCATAGTTTAATTTATAAGAAGATTTACTTTTTTCATAAGAAAGAAATACAACATGTGATAGTTTTATTATTCCATCAATATTCTATCTTGATAAAGCTATAACTAATAAAAACTTAGGAATAATACCTAAATGAAATTTGAATCTCATAAATTCTGATCTCATTATAACTTTAATTAAAAAGTAAATCTTTATATTTAGTATTAAGCATTAAATATAATCTAAAAAATACATAAAGATAAATGATGCCTTTATTGAATAAATTAATTATGACATACATTGATTATAATTAATTGATTAGCTGCAAGGAAGCTACCAATTACGTACTTGCACTAAAGCCATTTACTTAGTATCTAATATCATATCCATCTTTGTGTTGATCATTCATCTTTTGATATAATGACTTAGTGAGAGGATTTACAATATTCTCTTCAGTGGGCCCTTACTCTAATACTATATCTTTTTGCTTCACTGTCTCCTTAATTAAGTGAAACTTCCTAAGTACATGTTTTAACTATTGATAAGAACTTAGTTCCTTTATACATGTAATAGCGCCATTGTTATCATAATATAATCTATTAGCTCAACAATACTATAAACCTTTCTAAGTTTAATGATGAACTTGTTTATCTAAATAACTTTTTTTTACTTTTTTAGAAATTTAAATGTAGTTGAACTTGATTATAGAATCAACAATGGCTGGTTATTTAGAGTTCATCCAATTCACCATACCACCATTTAGAATAAAGATGTTCCCTAATTGTGAGAACTCTTAATTCTACTCCTTTATAGATAGATAAAATATCTTTATTTCTTCTTAAATACATTTAGATGTTATTTCTTCTTAAGTACATTTAGGGTTCTCCATATTTGATTTGGGAATTTTGGCAATAGGAGTCGGGGACAAGGAGAGAGAGGGGGAAAATTACAGCTTTAATTTTTTACATTTTTTTAAGTTTGATTTTTATTTTTATTATTTTATTTTGATTTTTGTCGAATTATGTCAACAAAAATCCACTAGAGGAAGGAGTTTTTTTTAAAAAAGAAAAACCAATGAAAATATGACACGTGTTATACAATTTGCTACGTGGTATTTAATTTTGCTTCAACCTGCTAAGCAGGGACGGAGCCATGTTTAATGGGAGGGGGGCCATAGCCCCCCCTTTCAAATATTTTTTTTTAAAAATTACTTATATAATTAAAAATTTTAAAATTACAAATATAAGTGGCCCCCCTTTAAATATAAGTGATCTCCTAATTAAAATTTTTGCATTTAGATGTTGGCCTCCGGCCCCCCTTAGAGTTGAGTTTGACTTTGTCTCTGCTGCTAAGGGGCATTATTTGCAGGTAACAAACAAGTTCAAAAGCATTATCCTAAAATTTAATAGTTAAAGGGCATTATCCTAAAAAAGTTAATAGTTCAAGCGCAAATTTGGGTGAAACCGTAGTAAAGACTAAGCCCAGCTTGCGTCAACAATTTCGACTGATTTTTTTTTGTATATACATGGTAAAGGACGTCCTTTTCTTTCAAATAAGTTTTACACTTTTATAGAAATTTACTTTATTAATTTATCGATATGTCATTACCTATGTTAAAAATAATAAAATTTTTATATTTAATAAATAATAAATATTAATTTATCGCTAATTAATAATATATCTACTATTTTTATGTAATAATAAATAAGAGCTTAATATATCTTTTTTTGAAAATTAAAGAATAGTATTCCAAAAGAAGGCAAAGCCTTGAGAGTACAACGAGTGCATCGAGATCATTCAATCCCAAAAGTTCAAACCATTAGTTACAAGATCACTCAATCCATCTTATATGTTGACACATTTTATACGCAGCTACTTGTATCTAGTTTAGAAACCCCATCTCAGAATAATTTCATCTGATGAATTACAGCTTCCTAGTAGCAAGTAGAGCTCCTTGATTTTACCAAGTGTGGATTTAGTAAATCTACCAGTCTCCTGTTGCATAAATTTGAATTTCCTATTGTTCCTTTACATCCAGATCTTATAAATTGCAGTATTGAATGAAAGTTTGAGAAGTTCTTTGTCACCCTTTTTTCTCTTAAGTTGTATGAGTTGTTGCTGCATCTCATTCCAACTATTGCAAGCAAATTTTTTCTTATTCCAAAGAGTACAAGTGACTTGGCGTCAAAAAACAAGTGGTCTCTTGTTTCTTGTTGTTGTGAGTACTGAACACATATACTATAAAACCTCCAAATTTTCCTTTCATTGAATAAAAATTTTCATGCTCAAATAGTATTTTTAAATGAATAGTAAATTTTGTGGGACCCAATCTCAAAATAATGAAAAATATCTAGAATAAGTATTAGAGTTTAATGATACGAATCGAAAATAAGTCCTATAGGAAGGATTTCGGGAGTTCTAAAAGTTTAGGACTAAAATGACCTTTTTAGAAAGTAATGGTTATTAATGATTTAAGCTCATTCAAAAAATCTTTTAAAAGCATCTAATCAATAAGAATTGATCCTAATTAGAGTATTTCATGGTCAATTTGAAAATAAGATGGATATGGAATGTTTTCGGCAATGTTTTGAATACCGTACTGGACTCGTATCGGATTGAGCTCTGGAACGGAACTGTAGAAATTTTTAAAATTTATGAAATAATCCCTAAAATTTTTAAAAATTGCAAAATAGTCCATATTGGTTTATTATATAGTTGTACTGTATACTTTACTAGTTTACTGTTTACATCAACCATGCTTTCAAAAATCTTAATAATAAATAATAATGACAA
>JAOTBA010000006.1:22651681-22662021 GCA_025629845.1 Erythroxylum squamatum | reverse complement strand
ACTAATTAAGGAAGAATAATAACGGAAGAATCCTAATTATACACATTCCTAATATGTCATTCCTAATCTGTCAACATGTACTCCTTCACCGAATCTGTCTGTCGCAAGTTTGATAGCTCCTCAAATGGGTTGTCAAATTTCCTCCCTCCATAGCGGTCAATTAGAGCCCTCTTAAATTTTTCCCAATCCAGAACTTTCGTCTCCCGTAATAAGTTGAACCAGTGTATGGTTGAGCCTTCTGTGCTCAGAAGAGCCAACTTCATTTTAATTTGGTCTGAGGTGTTATGAACCTTGAAATACATCTCCGCCCTCGTAATCCACCCTACAGGGTCTGACCCATCGAACATGGGCAATTCCACCTTGCGGACTAACATCCGATACTCCTCCATAGTGGCTGATGAATGCTCCATCGGAGTTGATTGTCGCCTTTCACCAGCCATCGCCTGCCCCCTCCCTGAGGCCTCACCACTCCCCTGTCCTTCCTCTGGCCGTTTTCCCATCATTTTGCTCATTTCCATCAACAAAGCCCGCTGCATTTCGCCCATAGCCATTCGCATGGATGATTGAATTTCCTCCACTCCAGCCTCCAGGTTTGCCATGCGGGATTCCAACACTTCTACTCTATCAGACATCTTAGGTGGCATCAAGGTATGTTACTATGAATTTTTGTTGTGTTTGTGAAAGTCCTCCGAAAGCTGATCCTCCCCTCTCATAGTATCCGGCAGGTCGAACCACTGTTAGAATTCTAACCTTAGAATAATAGAGTTTTACTATATTATTGCAATATAACTATGATGTGTATATCACTACCGTATAGAAATATAGTATTTCTCCCTAATCAGAGCAGATTTGCTCCTCAGAAGATATGTATCCTTCTGTCACTATCTTCCCTCAAGTTTCTGCCTGCCTTCTCTCTTCCCTCTCCCCCTTACATAAACCCCTCCCCTCTCTAGGTACATTCTGTTGTGCCTAACTAATTTGCCATATCAGCTGATAACTAATTCCCTCCTTGGCCCACTATTCTTCTTCTGGAATAAATCTCTCTCTCTCTCCTTAAGATCCTAACATAAAGTCAGGTGATATTGAAAAACTCTAGCTGAACCAAGTACATATTCGCATAGTTATGTACATACACACACACAATGTGGAAAGGGAAACAACTATTCTATTAACTAACTGGCATTAAAAACTAGTTAAGAGGAAATGGTATCACTCTCTACAAGGACATATAGGCAGCATTGTTCTTTCATATCATGTGGCTATTAGATCCAATAACATTTTGAAAGTAACTAAAACAAGAGAAAACACTGAGATAGAAAGAGATACCATGAAGGTTGCCATCGAGATGATCTTTGTCAGAATTACTTGGTGAACTTTCTGACGACACAGTGATCAATCTTAATGTTCTATTATCTATAATCCTATCAATAGAGCAAGTCCTTGTGTTATCAGAATATATAACAAGTTGAACCTTGAACAATATGTAGCAAACAAGAAAAACTTTATGGTTAAACAAAACAAGTTTAATGCAATCTAATGGAATAATTTTCATTAGAAATAAATAAGTTAGCAAAAAAAGAAATTATTAAAAAGCTCAATAAAATCACAAAACAAGGCAACTATATGGTTTAAAAGTTACTTATCCACAAGGGATATTGAATTAAGTCATTAACAGTTCAATAGAAAATTTCCCAAAGAGAAACTCACCCCAAACCTAATGGATCTATGCATTCCATGCCACGAGGGAATGATTGCAAATTATTAAGAACTCTTTGGCCCAATGTCGATGGTCTTGTTTCGTACTTTTGAGCCACCGGTGCTGTCCTCGTCTCTCACATTTCACGAACCCTATGAGCAAGCTGTTAAAGCACATAATTAGGCAAATTCAAATTGCAAAACGCCTAATAGATTAGTACAATCCAACATCTTATCCTCCTTTAAAAGAAATCAATAATTGGTGAAAGGTGAAGCAAGGTTAAACCGAAGCTATAGTTTATTTCTTTTTTATTAGTTCCATTCGGTGAAAATAAAATTCAAATGAATATTTTACCTTTCATGTAAGCACATTTACTAAATACGCTGAACATAAGCCATCCAGGTAATGAATGTTTATTATAATAGATATTATTCACATCCTTTCAGAAATTGTAGTTGACAATAGTTAGCAGTGATTCCTCTCGCAAATAGCCATGTCTGGTCGTAGTTCACTTCTTGCACCACCAATTATTCGAGTTCCGACGCCTTAAAAAGTGCAGATGAAGTAGTTACATTTATTTGGCATTGCAACTAAATAACCCCAGATCTTCGGCCTATATATTGAGTTTGTAGTATATCTGCCCATCTTAATCATCAAATAATGCTAGAAATTAGAATATCCACTCTCACAACCACAATCATGCGCCATCAATCAACCAAAATGACATCTTTTATAGTCCTAGTGAACAAGAACACTAGAAATTGATGAAATTTCACATCACCTCTGCCTCATTGACGTGTTTCCAGTAAGCAGGCTCTTCTCCGTCCCAGCTTCGATCGTATCCGGCACTGGCGCGGCCTCCGCCACCACCACGTCCACCTCTTCCTCTCACAACATCTCGATCCTCACCCACCTCGTCGTCTCCACTCGATATGCTTAGCATTTCCACCTCCGAATCGTCATCCTCCTCTAGCACTCTCCTGTTCTCCTGTTTTTGCAGTTGTTGATTCGCCGCCGACTTCTGCAGCATTGGTTTCGGCGATTGCACGAAATTTTCCACCGGTTTGCGTTGGCCGGATGATGGAGGCCGCTGGTTATTCAGATCACGTTGAGCTTGTTCCTTCAACGCCATCTGAAGAAGCTCGTCTTCGTCTTCGCTATCGCTGGACATTTCGTGATTTTATGAAACTTCTGAGAATTATTATCTCACTGGATCAATGCACTGGAGTTGGCTTCGTCAGATTATTTGCGCGTGGGTGGAATGGACTGGGTCGGAGAAGAGGGTAAAGAATTGTGTGTTGTCATGGGTTTCATTGGTTTTGGTGTGAGTGAGCTAGTCAATGCCACGTGGGATTCAGAAAAAGGAGATCAGAGGTATTTGGACTTGTTTCTTTTCATATTAATCTTCTTTGTTTTAATTTTATTGTCAGGAAATATTGCACATGGGTCTAACGATGAGACCACTTAGACAGGTTTTATCAAAACTTTGGGCAATTTTTTTTTTTTTTTTGGGATAAATTTGGTCTTTACTATGGTAAAAGGTACCCTCCATCAAAGACCTACACTGTCCATTGGTCATGTTCATCAATTTGGCCCTTATTGCATGTGTTACGGGCACGCAGTTCTTATCATAATTTCGTCTCCTTTTTTTTAAAAATAAATTTATTATTATTAGAACAACTGTAATTTAATAAACAAAGGTTCTGAAACCATAGGAGTTACTCTTTTTGAGAGACAACACTAGTAACTCTCTTAAACCAACCTCTAGACAAACATATAAATAAGGACAAAATTTGTCGTGTCCCTAAAAACTTAAGAATTAAGATATGACAGCAAAAGACTTTATGCCATAGATACAGATGAATAAAACACAACAAATTTTAGCTAGGAAAGTATGGGATGAGATGTCTGTTCCTTTTAACTAATTCTTACTATATTCTAACTCATCTCTTCTATATATTTCTTTCAATCTCATTTAAATGTGTGGATGAGATGAGTGGATGAGATGAGTTAGAACAGAGTAAGAATTAGTTAAGAGAAACAGAGAATTTGTTCTCAAGAGGTACTGATATGAGCTTGGGTGTCACGAGTAAGAATGATTTATCTAATCTATTTAATAGTACTCAGTACTTCTTGATAAAGCTTGAGCATCCCAATATCATCCTTAGAGTATAAACAAATAAGTGTCATGATTTATGATCAATTTAAAGTCATTAAAGTCTCCTTGACAACCCATTGCAAGAAATATGACTAAGAAAAATTAGGGAGTACTTAGTTCATAAATTTAGGAAAATATTAATGGGTAAAGAATAAAAAATAGTTGGTTAGTTATATATTATCATTACAGGAATAATATTTTTATATCCGAGCTTTTGAGATTACTCTACACCTCTCGAATGAGAGGAATGAAAGCCATTTCTTTGTAACGCGCAAGTGTCATGAGCATTAGAGATCGTTGTCACGCCCATGAGAGGAGTGTCACGGGCGTGACATGACAATAGTGTCATGGGCGTGACACTCCTTATCATGCCCATGATAGTTATTTTATCTTTTTTATTTTTTCCTTTTTAGCAAATAATATAATTAATTAGATATAATTAATTGGAATATATTAAAATTAAATATAATTAATTAGAATATATTTAATATATTAAAATTTGATGTAAAACAAAATTTTTATAAATTTTTATTTTTCATGATTTTTAATAAATCAATCACTATTAACAGTAATGGTAATCATTTCTTTGTCCTAACCAACCATCATAATTACAATGATTATATTCATTTTCATTTTTTACTATATTCATTATCATTTCTTACTATATTCATTCTCATTCCTATTATCACTGCTTTATGTGAGTCAAGTTCTCCCTTAGTCATGCAAAGAGGAAGCAAGAGGAACAAAAAAAAACTTAGAATACTGACAAGTATATAGCATATGGCTAATTGATTTAGGGTGTCATTGTAGAAGATGAATAAATTGCTCGGAACATCAATCCCTTTCAAATTGTTGACAGTGTTAAGCTTGTTTTTTATAGCAAGCCAAAAAAAATGAATAAAGCTTGAGGAGAATTCCTTTTAAACCAAACTTATTTTTGTTGGTTTATGCCCTAAAACCAATCACTTTGGTTGTAGTTTAGTGACAAATTATTTAAAGATATTTTTTATCTTGTATAGGTTTAGATGTATATGATAAAATCCATGGGATAATTGTACATTGCAAATAAAATTATAATGAGATTATAATTATAAGATTCATATTGTATTTATATATTATTTCTAAATGTTCCTAGTCATTGTTCTATTAAGATTGGACATTAATAAAACGTAAAAAAAGCTAGCAAACATTTTGTTTTTCCTTATGAAGGAAGTAGTCAATCTCATATAGTTTATCGTTATTGGTAAACGTCACCTGGATCCACCCTTATGTTGGAGAGTGAGGACTTTCCTCCTCTCACAACATCCTAACAATCACCTACCTAGAAACCAGAAAAATTGACTTAAAGTTGTGTAGTGGGAGATCCAGACTCATTCGGGAAGCTTCACTATGTAGTTGGTACAAAGGATGGACTTGTCATTCTTCCTAAAGAAATACTTCGTAAAGGTGCAAGTAAGTGGAAAACCTGGCTTGTTGGGTATTTTCTCAAGAAAATAATGGCTTTCCTAGTAGTCTAACATTGGGCTGACATCAATTGGAAGAAATGAGGTCTTCAATCTACACTTATAACTAAGGATGAGCTATTCATTTTTTGGTTCTCCTCAGAGGAAATGGCTGGGAAGATACTGTACATGGGGCCCTGGCGCATACAAGGTAAGCCATTTTTTTAAGGAAGTGGGATTTGATTTTTAGGCTAGAAAAAAATGAAATTAGATCTATCCCAATTTGGCGAACATGCATAAAATTCCTCTTAAATATTTCTTTTGGTAACAACTATAATGATATTACTAAACAAACAAAAGTATACACACTATATGTAGTGAAAGAATGAAGCCACCTATTAGGTAAGGTTCCTCATTCCTTTCACTCCTAGGAATGTAGTTTCATAAATTCTGAAAGAAAACACTATTAGACTTACTTTTTTTTACCATAATAGTCTAAAATCTACATCTAACACACAATTTAATCTCTTCAATAATGTTGTTATTACATCTAATTATTTTCCTGAAATAAGCATAATTTCGTTCCGGCCATATGAAATAAATCACAGCACATAAGCTAGCAGCCAGAAGATACTTGATAGCTCATGACTTCTAGCATTTATCAATCCAGTGAAAGCAGCTTCGAAGTGTTGATAAATTGGAATGCCAACCAAACCATATCTTAGTAGCCAACAAGATAACATGTGATCTAGGACAAATGAAGAAAAGATGAGAAATGGTTTCAATTTCAAAATCACACAGATGACACTTCATAGTGCCTTGCAAGAAACCAAGATGGTGCATTCTGTCTTTTATTACTAGTCTATTAGTAGTTGCAATCCAGGCAATAAAATAATGTTTAGGCACATTTAATTTACCCCAGATAATGTTTGTGTATTTGCACTTCTGAGTTTTTCCTCTTAGTAGATCATAATCATGAGCTGTAGTATAAACAACACTACTACTTGTCCATGTACCACTGTTGTTGTAAACACATCGGAATTTCTCTTTTACCTTATTAAGTTTATCCCAGTACCAACTATAGTCCATCTTAGGCTTATAAGATTAGAAATCAGTTCCTTTAAGATAAATTTCATTCACCCATTTCACACAAAGAACATCTTGTTTTGAAGATACAGACCAGATATGTTTACCAAACAAAGCCAAATCCATTGTCTTGCAATCCTTAAAGTTAAGTCCACCCTGAGTTTTAAGTCTGCAAATGTCATCCGAAGCAATTAAACCAGGTTTTCTTTTTATGTCAGAGGCTCCCCAAAGAAAATGTCAACATTTTGCTTTAATTCACTTAATCACACACGAAAGGAGAATGAATATACCTACCTAATAAGTGTGAAGGGAAAGCAACACTGAATTAATTAATTTTGCTCTTCTAGCATAAGAGAGATTCCTAGAAGCCCAACTTTGAATCCTCTTTGTAATCTTCTCAACCAATATGCAACAGTTAGTTTTACTCCATTTTTTAGGAGATAGAGGTACACCCAAGCATTTAAGAGAAAAAGAACCTTCATGAAAACTAGTAAGCTTAAGGATTTTTTGTTTGCATTCAGTAGATACACCAACCACATAAACATTTGATTTAGTTTTATTAGCACACAATCCAATAACATTAGAAAAATAATCAAAGCCTTGCATGATTATATAGACTGAAGCAATATTAGCCTTGCAGAAAAGTATCAGATTATTATCAAAACAAATATGGGTGAGAGAAAGGTTTTTACATATAAGGTGAAACCTGAAGTCTTCCAACTGGTTAACAATCTTTAAAATTCGAGGCAAAAATTCCATCACCAAGACCACCCTATCTAATACCCCCTTGTCCCCTCAAAATACCCATGAGAAGCACCATTCACAGTAATGGTATAGATGGTGGACTTAACACATGACATGATCCAACTGATAAACTTTTCAGGAAAACAATATCCAACAAGCATCTCCTAAATGAACTCCCAGTGCTCTGTGTCATAAGTCTTCCTCAAATCAATCTTTATAAGGCATCGAGAAGAAGCTGATTTTCTGTTACAAAGTTTGATCAAATCCTGACAAATCGAGATACTATGCACAATACTTCTATTCTTCAAAAAAGCACCTTAGTTCTGAAAAACAAGGTAAGGCAAGAAACACCGCAATCTATCACAAAGAACTTTAGAGATTTATTTATAAAAAGTAGTACAACAAGCTATAGGACAAAAATTTGAAGCAAAAGTAGGATTGTATACTTTATGAATTAAAGTAAGATAAGTACTGCTGAAATACTTAGACATGTTACTAGAGTTAAAAAAAACTGTTGAGTAGCCTTAAGAATATTATTGCCAATAATCTGCCAAGCATCAATGAAGAAACCAATAGTGAAGTCATCAGGACCTGGGCTTTTACTTCTGTCAATAGAAAAAATAGCTTGCTAGATTTCAGCAGGGGAAATAGGGGCAATCAACTTCAGTTGTTGTTCAGGAGAAAGCACATGCCCAGCTTTAAAGAAAAAAGCATCTGCTGACTTCTAGTAATTCTCAGCAACGTCCAACATGCTCTTGTAAAAATTTAAAAATTCGTAAACAATCTCATTAAGCTCATTGATTTCAGTACTAGAAGGAGTTTTAATTATATAGATTTGATTAAGTTGTCTCCTATGCTTCATTATTGCATGGAAAAAAGTAGTGCTTTGATCACCAAGTTGAATCCATTTCATTTTACTCTTTTGTTGATAAAAAGATTTTGCATCTCAACTAAGCTGAATGAAACTATGCCTAGCATATCTTTCTGCAACTTAAAGAGAAACATTATTAAGATTGTTGCTAATAACTTCTTGAGTAGAAAGCATAACAAATCTAACATGTTGAAACCTTCCAAGAATGTCCCCATACTCATCCTTGTTGAGCTTCCTCAAAGCAAGTCTAACATTTTTTAGTTTGTAGGAAATCTTATAAGGCTTGGAACCAGGAACTTTAATGTTCTAAGCCTTGGATACAATCATTAAAAATTACTATGCCTGCCTAACATATCAAAATATTTTAAAGGTATTTTTCTAAGCTTAAAAGCAGTGTCAATATTAACTAAGGCAGCGAAATGATCTGAAATAGCTTTTGGCAGAAATTGTACACAACAGTTGTCAAAGGTATTCACCAAAAGATCATTGCCAAAGACTCTATCAATCTTAGAATAGACTCTAATGCCATCATCTTGCTTGTTATTCTAGGTGAAAGAACATCCAGACCATTGTAATTCATTTAAACAGCAACAGTCCAAACATTCCTTGAATTCTTTTATTTCATTCCAAGTAACAGGATTACCTCCCACGCATTCATGAGGTTGCAAAACATTATTAAAATCTCCACCAATTAACCAAGGCAAGGAATAAGAATTAGTCAAAGCTTTCATATCATTCCAAAGTTGACTTCTCTCCTTTTTGTCATTAAAGCCATAAACAAAAGAGACATAAAATTGCGTGTTATCCCCCTAATATTTTACTTTGCAAGACACAATTTGAGCAATTGAACTAACAATATCTACATCAAAGAAGTCAAGATTCCAAAAAACCAAAATTATGCCATTATGATGGTTCTGGTGATTCAAAAAATGCTGCTAATCCCTAAGATATTAGAAATAGT
Organism: Erythroxylum squamatum; assembly: GCA_025629845.1. Taxonomy (NCBI): domain Eukaryota; kingdom Viridiplantae; phylum Streptophyta; class Magnoliopsida; order Malpighiales; family Erythroxylaceae; genus Erythroxylum; species Erythroxylum squamatum. Next base: position 22,653,063 of record JAOTBA010000006.1, on the reverse strand, counting down.
TTTGTCAAAATTACCGTTTTTTATTTTTGTTTCAAGCATACCAATAAGACCTACTTTATTGAGTTTGCAGTAAAGAGAAACCTCTTTTTGCTTATTCAGGCCATTAAGGCCATGAACTTTCCAAAACATAACTCTATCCATGCCCTTAAGGGGCTTTCTCTGGTACTCCATCATTGGCATTCAATAGAGGATGAACCACAAAATCATTGAGCTGGGAATATTAAAAGAATTATGAATAGGGATCTCTACCCTTCCAATCTCAGTATCAATATGAGTAGGATTCCTCTTACCCTCAATTGGTCTCTTCTTAGCAGAGCCTAAAATAGTATTATGAGGAATAGATGCTGGAACATTAGTCTATATAATTGACTCATCCATGGCTATACTAACTTGTTTAGGATCTAGTTCAACCTAAACCAACTTTAGATTCCATTCCTTCCTGCCAAGCTTCTTCATATAGCTAGTCAGATCATGTCCATACCCTCAGTAGGCTTCCGTTCATACTGAACTGCCTTTTCCACAACAATCCCCCTGGTATTCTTATAATAAATAATTTCAGGCATCTCTTTACCAACTTCAACTTCAACTAAGATACGAGCAAAGTTAGCCCCTTCCTTTTGTTGTGTATTCTTATTATCCATTAAAGGAATCCCAATGAGACTTCCAATCTTACTCAATCCACGGGACTCTAATATTTGACTTCAAGAATAGGTAGCCTAATCCATATTGGAACTTAGGATGTTGATTCCTTTAATATATCAAAATCTTCAGTTTATGGTTGGACAATAAAAGGTTTTTTCGTCAAAATGATAAATACCAATTTGGAGCACCTCATCCCTACTTTCCACATAATCAAATCTCACCAATGTAATACCAGTTTTCATAGTAACTGTTTTATTGATGCCAAAACCATCCCAAATGCGTTGGATAAACCCATTCAAAATAGCTAGAGGAGGTCTAGCACCCATCACATAACAAATTACATCCTAATTCTAATAATCAATCTCAGACTTAATGCATCATATTTTATGATACCAAGAATAGTACCATCATGAACAACAAGTTGGACAAAATTAAGCTTACATCTAGCATTTCACAATTTAGAGATATCAAAAGAATCCCAAACTGATCGACAATTAACTGTTTTAGTTGCATTTGGAAGCTCTGGCTCTGGATCACTCTAATATACCCAGGAAACTCATCGATCATTATCATTGTTCACATAGTTTTAACCAGATTCAACCATTGATTGAGTTGTTGTTAGACCCCAAACTTATTTTTATTTTATTAAGCATAATTTAAACAAATTATGAGCATTGATGGATTAATTTTGGAACTAATTGCGATGTCGGGTTTAGTAGGACTGTTATGACATAAATTAA
>JAOTBA010000006.1:22613498-22624504 GCA_025629845.1 Erythroxylum squamatum | reverse complement strand
TCTCTTGAAGGCTAAGGAAATTAAAACCCTAGCTTGTTTTCTCTTCTTTCTCTCTCTTTCATTCTTTTTCATGTTTTCTCTCTCTTATCTCTTTTCTCATCCATGCATTTTGTTTCTCTCCAATCTTCTCATTCACGTTTTCCCCTTATTTATAAGCAAGAAAATACTTTTTCTTCCAATAATGCCCTTAATGGTTGAGAATTGTCCCATTTGCCCTTCTATTTATGCCTTATGTCTTTTATTCTTAAGTGTCTTGCCAACTATACCCTTGAACATTCTAACATAACACTTTCTTCTAAAAAAATGTCCCCCATTGTCTTAAGTTTCTAATGCCATCGAAATCATTCTTTTTGGTTCAGTGATTCAAAAGATATACTTCAAACATTTTTGTACTGCTCTTGTTTAAAACAGTATACTATGTGCAAATTCCATCGAAATTTTAAATATCTTAGAGACTAAATTAGATTCCAAGTTCTTCATACCATTTGTAGCTCCATGTCTCTAATTTACCACAAAACAAAAATCATCTCATTTGGAGTTCTACTGATCCCGAAATCATCAAAATACTGAAGTATGTTCAGTAGAACAACACCAGTTCATACTATTTAAGAGCACACTCACTATACCCGTCCCACTCTTTTCACTCAATCTTTCTCCATTCATTTCAGATAGGCTTCATTTTTTGTGGAGATGTAGAGAAAAGTATTGCGAATCCAATGGTTCAAGAATCAAGTCATTTGGATGTCTATAAAAGGAGTTATGGTCAAAAGAAGCAACCATGTTTACGACCTCAATCAAAACAAACCTATTTTGGCGCGATTTTTATAACTTTCACAAACAATGTCGGATTGATTTCTTTTTTGAACCATTTGAAAGAGGACTTCGAGATCTACAACTTTCATGAAGACCTCAAAGGCCAATTCTATCTCCTGACTTTTGTATCGTCTCACTTTTGTATTGTCTTACTTTTCTTCGTCTCATTTTCACTTCGTCTTACTTTCACTTCGTCTTAGTTTTGCGTCTTTCTTTTGCGTCTTACTTTTGCGACTTACTATTGCGTCTTACTTTTGCGTCTTACTTTTGCGTCTTACTTTTCTGTCTTACTTTTGCGTCTTACTTTTGCGTCTTACTTTTCTGTCCAGAACATCTCCACTTATAAAGATCATAACTTTCAGCTCCAATGTCCAAAATTTTCATACTATATACCGTTAGAAAGATCTACAACTTTCCAGAAGGCAACTTTGCTAAAATCTATTTACATTAATTCCGAATTTGCCCCTAAAGTACGAAGACGAATTTTCCATTCATATACCAACATTCTACACCCAATTCTTAACTTCATGACAACTTTGGAGATTCTTAGAGATAGAATTGAAATTAGATGTCTTCATAAGAAATGTAGCCCTATGTATCTAGTTTAACCCAAATCAAGAATCATCTCGTTTAGATAACTAGAGAGGACGTTATGGCTAATGGACCGAAGCACACTCAGTGAACATTTTCCATATCACTACCCATATTGTTTCTAAATCTTTCCTTATCACAACTCATACCAAAATCACTCTTTCTACTCCCTCTACTCCTCGTTTTCAATAAAATCACATTTAATATCATTTATACCCAGAAATTGTCAATGAATGCATGTACCACTTTTTATACAAAAACATTCAGTATTTATGTGCTTATATGCTAACATGATGCAAGAGCAAGAAAATGCATTGTCTTAATTTCTCTTTAAGCTCACATGTACGGAAATTTCGGGTTCTAACCCGTAATATGGGGACGGGATGTTACACAAAATGACATCGTTTAGACCTAAATGATAGTCATCCCTTATATTGACTCCACATCAATGCCACACTAGCCGCCATGTTATCAACCACACCTTCAAACATATCAGTCATTGCCACTTCATCATCCTAGTCATCACCATACCACCATTAATCAGCATTACATCATCAGTTCATGTCAGTCTTTCAATGGGACATGTTATAATTGCCATGTCAGCATCCTAGACATCTACCATGTTTCTTTACACCACTATCCACATGTCATATATGTCTACTCTCTGGTTCAAATCATATCCATCGGTTCAGTTTTGTCCAAAGAGGGTTGACCAAAACTTTAACCATCCACTTCAATCCCTTCTCCTCCATTTCCTTTGTAAACAATATCAATTCCTAAGGTTTTTTCACATTCTAAATCTAGCTTTTAGGTCAGGATGATCAAATTTAAACTCTACAAGCAAGTTTTCTCCATTTTATTGCCTTTTCTTTATTATGGATACCTTTAATCTCCCTCAATACATCCCAAACCCTATCAATGTTACATTTGATGGATCAAGCTATGATTTGTGGGCTGAACAAATGTGTAGTTTTTTTTAAGAGATGCTCATATAGTGAATTGTTATGGACAAATACCAAAGCCAACCAAGTGACAAACAAAGAAAAAGGAAAAATTTATAGAGCGACTGGTGGCATAAGAAGGAATGATTCATCAAATCCTAGTTTCGAAATACATGTGCTAAAGTGATTAAACTTGATTTTCAACCATTTGACACTACTAAGGAGGTATGGGATTTTTTAAAGAATCTTACTCTCTATTTGATGATGTTAATCAGTTTCAGCTTTACTTAAGACTTCATTAGATGAAACAATAACCTAGCCAAACAATTCATAGTTATGTGTCAGAACTGCAAGAAATTTGGGATCAAATAATAATTAATGACCTTATATGGCCTCCCCTGTTGCAACCACCATTTATGCAAATCTCCATGATCGTCAACATATCTAGCATTTATTAATGACTCTTCAAGAAGAATTTAAATCTATCTGTAACTTTCTTCTCCATTGAGGTTCCTTGCCAACTTTTGAGAATGTAATCAAGGAATTAATTACAAAAGAAAGCAAACTTAATTCACTTCGTTTAGAAAATCTAGTCCATCTACTGATGTTGTTATAGCCACTTAGACCTCATCCTCTCAGTGTTCTAAAAATTTAGCCAAGAAAGTTTATAAGGGATCTTGTCAATACTATAAAAAGCCTGACCATCACCTCTATGATTCTAAAAAGTAACTTCGACAAAATTCTGGACAAAGTAATTCATCCAAGCTAGGGTATTGAGAACCATACCATACCAATTGATATTGGTTGAAAGATGGTACAGTGCCTGCTGGTACAGTATAATGGTTGGTACCAGTCAGTAACCAAAAAATCAAGTTGGTATTGGGACTAAAATGAAAAGTAAAAAAATTGAGGGGCTAAAAATTTAAAAAAATTTACTTAGAGTTCCCTCAGTTTAGACTTCAGAAGTCTTCAATCCTTAGGACCTCACTCAACTTATCTCCTCCTCTCCTCTACTGACGCAATGTAGCCTGAAGCTCTATCGTGTGTCATCCCTCTTACATCATTGTCCCACTGTGCCATTGTTCTTCTCTGCTCCTGCCTACCATATGTCTCCTTTCCTCTCCAATGGTCCAATTTGTGCCCGTGCCTCTCCTCTTCAACCTCTAGATCTGTCATATCATTAGCCTATCATAGAGCTCGTGCCTCTTCAGGTTCTAAATCTATCTCGTCCCATCGCTAACTTACGCCCTATCATTATCACTCCAAACTTCCAAAGTCTAAAACTCCTCTTCACCTATCAAGTCCTACTACTTGTGTTGTGCTTGTGCCCAACCTTGTCTTTCCCTCTTCAGTTGTGCCTATTATTATGTAATAACTAGTAATAACTAATAATTACGTTGTATGTGAACTGTCTATTGTAGTGTTGTGTATGTAATTGTGTAAATGATTATATTGGAAATAGTGTGTTATTGTTTAGGTAGATTAATGTAAATATGTAATTAAGATTCACAAGTCAATAGTTTAGGTGTAATTATGAATAAAAAATACAATATGTTATGTGTATTATGTATTCTTAATTTTAAATTATATAATACACACATAAACTGTTAATTCTTAATTTGTTTTAGTCAATTAAAAATTAGAAATGCATTGAGATTGTTTCTGAAATACTAGAATTGTGTATTGTGTGTGTCGTTGTGTAATGTGATTTTCTTTTTTGCATAATCTTCAATACAAATATAAAACTTTATGATGTAACTTGATTTAGTTTTTTATTTCACTTAACTTAATTTAGATCTTTATTTTACTTTATTGCAATAATTTCTCATTTTTTAATTATTGATTTTATTTGAATATTTATTGTATTTGGTTTATGCCGTGAGAGTTTATAGAGAGAATTAATTTAAACTTAAATTTTAGTAGAATTTTGGAATTATTTAAGATATTTTTAATATTGTACATCTTTACACTTTTTAAAAGTTGAAAGTTCTTCGAGTTGAGGTCCCTCACAAAATGGAAGAATTTGACATTAAAAATTAGTTATCACAAGATACTTTATTTCAATTAAATTTAGATATATAGTGATGATTTTATATTGATACTTATTATTTGTCAATGTTTACTAAATTATATACATTAAAAGAGAGTTATTGGTTATATGTACCCATAACTATTGGTTATATATTGTATTTTATAGTAACGTCAAAGATGGCTATATGATATATGTTTAGGATGTGATAATTTGATTATTTACTTAATGACTTATGTTTATTTACTAGTTTAAAATTAAAAGGTGCATGTGTTATTTATTTAGTTTATTATACTTATTCAATTACATTTATTTTTGTAGATAAATAAAGAGAAGTTTAAGTAATCTTGACAATTCAGCTACTTCAGGTTCAGGAAGTTTCGATGATCCAGCTTAGGCTTAAGCTAGATTAGTTTTGGAATTAGAGATGGAAATGGGTCGAGCAAGGCTCAAGCTTGAGCTCCGGTTAGACCTAAATTACTTTTTTAAAATTAAAATATAAAAATGAACTCATTTTTGGAAAATCAATGTTATTTTGCTATTACTTATCAGGCTAGGCCAGGCCTAAGCTCCCAAAATTTTCAAAAAAAGGGCTTAAGGCCCAATCATCCAAGGCTTAGCCCATTAACCTCAGATCAAACCGGGCCCGGGCCCATCTCTAGTTGGAATGAAAAATTATATCATTTGTTTGTATTGCAACAAATATTTAAAAGGTAGGACTTGGGCCCTATTGTCATCTCTACTTGGAATGAAAAATCATACCATTTGTTTGTATTGCAATAAACATTTGAAAGGAGAAGGAATGACCGTATTAAAGAAGCATTTGGCTGGGACCAAAGGTGATGTAGAGCCTTGTAAGAAAGTGATCCATGACGTGAAATAGCAAAAGAAAACTTTGCTTGAAGAGTATTAGCTTGAGAAAGATAGAAGGTAAAGACCAAGCTACGAAATTAATAATTAGAGTTCTTTTTCCAATAGTCAGGGTAATAGTATGGACGTTGAAGGTAGTATTCCTACCCAATAAGAAGGGCATATTGCACCTGATGTGAGAAAAAGAACAAGACATATGTCTAACTTTTCTGCACCACAAACAACTCCTGAAACTTAACCTTCAATTTGTAATGCTTTATAATCTAAAGAAGTGATTCATAACATGAACATTACAATAGCCAGATGGTGGTATGATTCAGGTATACCATTTCATGCTACCAAGCCTTATTATTACTAACCTATAGTGGATGTTATTGCCTCTTATGGTCCAGGATATAAAACTTACCTCTGTTAATGAAATAAACATTTATTTAGATGAAATAAGAATGACTTGAACAACTTATGAATGTTCAATCATATGTGAGAATTGGACAAATAGAAGATAGAAACCTATTATCAAATTTTTAGTTTATTTTACTAAGGACAAAATATTTTGGGAGTCTGTTAATGCATCTAGACTTTCTAGAGATGATGATACTTTGTTTGAGATATTTGATGAAGTTTTGAATGAATTTGAGCTAGAAAACATTGCTCAATTCATTACTAACAATTATCTACTTACAAAGTAGCTAGGAAAAGATTGCAAAGCAAGTATAATTATTTTTTATCAAATTCCTTGTGCTGCACATTGCATTGGCTTAATTTTGGAAAATATAGGAGATGTCAGATAATTTTCTATCATTGATAAAACTGTGTAGAAAGCAAAAAGAAAAGTGACCAAGTTCATGTATAATCATACATAGGTTTTGAATTTGATGAGACAAGATTTTACCAATGACAGAAATTTGTGTCTTCATGTTGTTACAAAATTCGCGACTAATTTCTCATGCTATTATATACATTGTAATAAATAATGACTAAGAATCAATTTGCCTTGGTTCTTTTAACTTAATCTTATGCTAGATACAACAACATACCGATCGGTTTATATGTTACCAACAAATAATTCACGCTTCAATAATTCAATATTGTATACTTCCCTATTGCTCCCATTTTGTATGGTTATTTTTATTATGTAAACTTCATAATATAAATATGACACTACACCTTTAAGTTTGTATGCTTTTCTTAATATTATGTAGATTTAAAATACTATTAATAGAATTTAGCTTTCTTTTATTCATAATCAACTTATAAATGCATTTCATTTCCTATAACATTAATTTTTATAATATGTATATTTATAGTGTTAGAAAGCTTTTATTATATGTTCTTTTCATTTATCTATTTATTTTTATTACTATTTATGTGGTTTTGCTTTACAAGGTGATCATCAATTAATATAGTGATATTTAGACCAAACTTCTATAACAATTATTGTAATATGACCTATATAATTAATAAGTTAAGTTACAAATCAGATCTTAATATTTTGTAAAATGTCTAATTTAGTTTTTATTATTATCATGTTAATATTTGCAAAATGACACTATTTACACCTTAAAATCTAATTCTATTAGGTTTTTATTAAACTATTCTAGTCATACACGAGTAAGTCATCAATGCACCTCTCGTTATATGAATGTTGACCTATCATTTTTAATTTAAATTAACATTTTGTTAACTTTTAAGTATGTCAATTATAAAAGTAATTAAAATATTATACTATTATTCTTTAATCAACAAAAAATATTAATAAACTCATTTGATAAATCCTTCATATTCAAACAAAGAAACTCTCCTTTTCTATAAATCCTAATTCCACAAATTCTTCTTCCAGCCAACACTTGAATTACACTAAACACTAATAATATTTAAAGATTGTTTTTACCAAACTTAGCACTTGAATTAACTCCTTTGACTAACAAAAGTGTACGTTAAACCAAACTCATCTCATCATCCACAAAGTTTCTATTTCTTAGTTTAAAGATTGAAATGCTAAATTATAGATCTACATAAAATAGTTAGGATTGGAGCCATCATACTATATGTAGATCTTTAATCAATAATAATTTTCAATTCAATTTTTATATGGCTTCAACATATGTCTGAAGACTTTACTAAGTGACTAAAATCTTAGGCGCAAGTTTTAAGAGTGCCTAAGATATTCATTGAGCCTTATTTAATTGTTTTTGTATGCTTTGAAAATGTGAGAACATAAATTGACTATAACTATTAATTTTTTATGAGTGCCCAAAATATTTGGTGAGTTTTAATTAATTTTTTATATGGCTTGAAAATGTAGGAACATAACTTGGATGAAACTATTAATGAATGTCTATTTAAACTTTTGTTACAAGGTTCAATGTTGCACGTTCTTTTGTTAACATGATGACATGGGCTCTTAATGTTATTCAAAAATTAAACAGATAAAATGCTAACTTGAAGCATCAGTTATGAGTAACAAAGGGAAAATTAAAAAATAAATAAGTCAGTATGATACTATTAAAAGATTGAAAATTAAGGACCATATAAAAAAATTAAGTTTGAAGGAAAAATTAAGCACATGGGTTATGAACTTAAGCTTGTTATCAATAAGAATAAGCATTTGAAGACGGTGTTCTATGAACTTAAGCTTGTAATTGTTGAGAATAAGCAGCTAAAAAGATGTTCATAATACTTTCATTTTGGTTGTGATGGTAATATCTATTATTATCGTGGTTTTTTCTACTTGAAACCATGGCAAAATATTTAACATAAATGTTACTAAGTGTAATACATTCATTTTCATTAAATTTATTGTATGTTAATTTCATCTATTTAATTGGACTTTTTTCTTTTCAATAAAAATTTGTATGCACATGCAATATAGACACTCTTATTAATTACATGTACATTTCTAGCTAACATATATCCATCTAATAACATACACAAGCAATATAAACACACTTGTTGATTTCTAGCTAACATAAATACATCTCCAGCTAACATATTTCTAGCTAAAATATATAAGTAATAAATTTTTTGCCAATTGATTCCTAGCAAACATATTTGCATATAATATACATATGGAATATAAACATGTATATTGATTGCTAGCTAACTTAAACACATTTCTTGCTCCTAGTTTTATTTCGAACATTGACTGCATACAACAAGGTTTATACAAAAGTTCCAAAATCCATAAATTACATTCATTTTATATAAAATATATCTAATCATAGTTCAATTTACCAAAATAAATTGGATACAAGTAGTTAGCCCCCCAAAAGAAGTGTAGCAAAAGTATTCCATAAATAAATGCCATTCTCACTGTGTTAACTTCCAATTCTAATGTTATTTAGAATTTCCAATGGCCTACACTTTAAAGCTTTCTCTTAAAATTAGTATAATGTGATATTTATGATGCCTTTCTACATTAAACCTCTTGGTAAGAATGGAAGTGAAAAATTACTTAGATAAATTGGCATAAAAGTTCTCTTTATCCTCAAAGTTAGAGATACTGCATATGATTGTGATTGAAAGTAGATAGTGTAACTACTATATAAGATTGCCAATTAGAAATTAAATATGAGGCTATAAAAAAATGTTATTGGTTGTTATTGTTATTATTGGATCTCCTATAATTATAATGGACTGTCCAATATTGTGACATCCTGTTACTCATGTTAAGGCTAAAGTGTTAAATGTGAGAGATTCACTGAGAGATTAGAAATGTGTTTCATGCTCATGCATTATGTGATATGCTCATGCACATGAACATTGAATCGTTGCACATGAAAATGACTGTACATGCATTCATTGACATTTTGGGTATAATTGTTTATAAATGTGAGTATATTGAGAAATGTTGGCCCCCAAAAATTTCTTCTTGATGACTAAGTATGATTTACATTAATTATGAGGTCCTTACGAAATTTTGCGGAAGTTAATTATTATGTTGATGTTAGAAAGATTATATGATAGAGGATCGTTAAATTAAAGTGTAAAGGTTATAATAATGTTCAAGGGGTGTTTTTAGCAAGACGCTTAAGGTTAAAAGAACATAAGCCTATAAGAAAGGGGAAAAGGGGGCTTTTTGGCCTCATTAAGGGTAGAAATGGAAGAAAGAAATGTAGTCTTGCTTTTCAAGAAGGGGGAAAACGTGAATTGAAGAGAAAAAGAGAGAGTGTTATGAAGAAGAGAGAGAAAATAAGAAAGAAAGAGAAGAGAATTTCGGTGGTTGAGAGAAAAGAAGAGAGTTGAGCTAGGGTTTCATCATTTCTTAGCCTTGAGAGAGATTTTGAAGTGGTTACAGAAGGGAAAAAGGTAAAGGAAGAGAAGAGCTTCCATTTGACCCAAAGATCTCTTCATTTGGTGAAGAATCAAGGTAAGATCATTTTGAATCTCTTGGATTTTTTGAAGGGTTTTAGTTCATGGAATTAGAAAATGCATAGGTCAAAGTATTCTAGAACCAATTTTAGTAATTGTGCTTCATGGGATTTTCAATTGAAACCTTTATTTAGTTGAGATTTGGGAGTTTAATGAAGTCAATTTGGTAGCGGAATGGTTATGCCTAGGACATTCTAAGTTTGCACAGTACAAATTCTCAAGCTTCCATAGGGATAAATTTCATATTCTGACTTTAGGAAAAAAAACTGTATTGATCTAGGCTAAATTAGACAAAGTTGTCTTCTAGAAAGTTGTAATTTATATTTCTAGCTTGCCAACGGTATATAGTATGTAAATTTCAAGCATCTGAGTTGAAAGTTATTATCTTTATAAGTGAAGGTACTCTGGAGAGTGTAGTCAGTGATTTAAAACTTTGGTGATATGAGGAAGACCCTGTTGAAACGTTTTGTATCTTCTATGGTTGACCTTCTGTATCCTCTATGGTTGACCTTCTATATCTTCTGGTGCATATCTTCTAATGTCGAAACTTATTCTATGCACTGTTCATCTTACATCTTCTAGTCCAATTTTGACCCTCTAGATGACAGAATCTATCTTCAAGGTCTTCATGAAAGTTGTAGATCTTGAAGTCCTCTTTCAAACCATCTAATAATGACCTTGATCTGATATCTCTAGAGAAAGTTATGCTAATTGTTAAACATCTTCTGTGCACTGTTCATAAACTTCTTCTGGGTACTGTTTATCTTACATCTTCTGGTCCAATTTTGACCCTCTAGATGACATAATCTATCTTCAAGGTCTCAGGAAAGTTGCAAATCTTGAAGTCCTCATTCAAACCATCAAATAATAACCTTGATCCAATATCTCTAGAGAAAGTTATGCTAATTGTTAAACATCTTCTGCGGATTGTTCATAAATTTCTTCTGGGTACTGTTCATCTTACATCTTCTCGTCCAATTTTGACCCTATAAATGACAGAATTTGTAGCACCCCCTTACCCTAGGGATACGCACCAGGACGCCCGAAGGTCATTCCGGCACATACCCGAGGATAAGGGTACGCTACGATCGATCACTACACTCACTTCACCTGACATGGTATTAAAATTACTTGTAAAGCATCATAAGAAATCACAATATTTTTAAAATCCACTTTTCCTCATAACATTTCATAATCACCGAATGTCTACATTGAGCCTTTCAACATTTTCCTTAGGAATACATCAAAACCTAATATAAAAGGACTACATGAGAGAGGAAAATATATGCAGTCTATCTAAACTGTCCACAAATTCCAGCTGACCGACCTTTGAGCCATGACTTCTCTTGCCAAAACACAATCTACACGGCTGGTAGAGCCTCTCAGTAGCT
>JAOTBA010000006.1:22600080-22613398 GCA_025629845.1 Erythroxylum squamatum | reverse complement strand
AAATCTACTCATTCTCTTAAACTTTCATAACCCATACAAATCGACTCAATTATTGAAGTCATCAAAACTAAACAATTATTTTCTCATAAATTTTTCTTAAATTCTTCAAATTTTTCTTAAATTCATAATTTTCTCACCAATTTCTTTCTCATTTAAAATCATTTTAATATTTCTAATTTTCATCAAAAGTTCGGGGTCCAACAGTTAAGGATTAACTTATAGGGGTTTATTTATTTATTTTTTAAAATGTTAAAATTGGTTCTATACCTTCATATTATGCTCAATACTATTTCCATAGATTTAGAAAACACATAAAATAAAAATTAAAGAAGAGGATTAATCCCTTTAGACGTTGTGCTCTCTGTAGCCTTTAAACAAGCAATTAATAAAAATAAAATTTTGTGATAGAAGATTATGTTAAAGAATAAGGAATTTATATCATAGTAAATTTATCTAAAATACTAGTATGAATGAAATTCTAACACCACAAATTACAATTTTGATTAAATCAAAACATAAAACTTATTAATTTTCTAATAATGCAACTATACTGAGTCAAACTCAAACCAAACTTTCTTTCCAAACCCTTGAAATAATGTGGGATCAAGAAATCTAACCCTTACTCCAAATTAATGACAAATATCAAAGTTTACAAGTTTTCATGGAGTTAGAAAAGAGGGCTCTCACCTTCCTTAAATAGCTGGGATACTAAAGATGTTGGTTTATGCCATATAACTAATCGTTTTTGTTGTAGTTTAGTGACAATTATTGAAAGAAATTCTTTATCTTGTACATGTTTAGATATATATGAAAAATTTCACGAGATAATTATACATTGCAAATGAACTTATAATAAGATTATAATTATGAGATTTATATTGCATTTATGTATCTTCTCTGAATATTGCTAGTCATTATTCTATTAATAGAATGTAAAAAGACAAGCACACGTTATATTTTCCTTACGAAGGAAGTAGTCGATCTTATAGGCTAAAGTATGGAGATACTAAATCAAATGTGTAGGTACTTGTTAGAGAATAAGTTCACTAAATTGACTCCATATGAGAAATCCATTTGATACATTACTTATATGTCTATGAAAATTCTCATTGTGATGATTGTATAAGTGATCCTTTAACTTGAGATCTACAAAGTTATCTTGTATAGGGATGTTTTGATACTACTTATGACTTATTCTAATCGTGGATAGCTCATTCAGTAGTCATTAGATACAACATAAACTATATAGAGGTAGTTGAGTGATCAAAATAGAATTCATCACCCTAAAGTAATTAGGAAGAATGTTCTGTTGTTCTCGATTAGAATAAAACTTTGTAAATAGTTTATAAATCTCATTAATTGAATCAATAACTAATAGCGGAGAACTAATATGATTGGACTCAAAATAGAGTAGATATTAATTTCATGCTTTATGTCTAATTGGAACATTATATGATGAAAGAATTGAATTATATGAAAAAATCATGCATAGAAAGGTTAGTCAAAACCACTTTGACATTCCTAAATATTTGGTTTCTTATGATGAGTTGCTAGATGAAAATCTTGATGTACGATGATAATTGTTCAAATGGAGAATTAAAGATAAATTAAAAGTTTTTTTAACTTGTCTAATTCTAGTTATGAATTAGAACTATAATTTATGATCATTGTCAACATATTTAGAAACATAATGGGTCACACATAAAGAATTGGTGGAAGAGAGCGAAGGTATTTTAAACAATTTAGACTTGATTGTAAAGTTGGACTTGATTGTAAAGTTTGAGAAATGTTATGATTAAATATGAGATACTTAATGAATAAGGATCAATATAAGATGTCGGATCTTACTTGGGCATAATTGGTATTTAATTAGAATTATTTGTAATTCTAATTAAAGTTTAATTGAAATTAGAATTAATTTCAACTAAATTACTAAATTTTCCAAAACTTATTATAAATAGGCTTAAACTCAAGTAGAGCTAGCACTTCTTGCTCATTCCTCTTTGTAAGAATTACAGAGTTTTCTTAACATGTTCTATGCATACTGTTAGAGGCTGAATATTTATATGGCTATAGAGTTGAACAGATTAAGGGATATGAGAAGAAAAGGATCAAGCTTCAGAAAAATATATGGATTCAGATTCACACTTTATTATGATTTAGGTATTAATCGTTTTATAAAATTAAAGTGATCTTGGTTTTTAAGAAGTCAAAATGCCTAAAAGTTTCATAATTATTCTATTGTGGTCAGGATCAAATCCTGTCTTGATTTCCAGCAGTGGTTTCAGAGCAATCTTTAATTTTATGATTTGATTAAATTATTTTATTATTATTAATATTAAATTTTGGAATTGAAATTGGAATAGTTGCAAACATAAAATTAGATTTAGATGAAATCTTAAAATTAACAATATAAAATGTTCATATTATTTCTAGAGATTTAGTGCTGGACCCCGCTTCTGGAGCCCAGCATTCGGAGTCAAAAACTAAAACAATACTTGTCCTTGACCCTATCGAACTAGTTTAGGGAAAAAAAAGGCATAACTTTCTCTGTAGACATCGTACTAACACCTCTTTAGATTGTTCGAAAGAAGACTTCAAGATCTACAATTTTCATGAAGACCTTGAAGACAGATTCTATCATTAGGAAGGTTAAAAATTTGACCAGACGATTAAAGATGAACAGTGCACAGAAGAAGCGGAGGATCAACCTTAGAGGAAACAGAAAGCAGACGAAACGAATGCGGAGTAGATGAATGCTACAAAGCAGACGAATGGCACATAGCAGACAAATGCCACAAAGAAGAAGAATGTGGAGCAGACGAATGCTATAAAGTAGACGAATGCGGAGCAGATGAATGCTGAACAGCAGACGAAGGCCACGAAGTAGACGAATGCAGAACAACAGACAAATGCCACAAGGCAGACGAATGTAGAACAGACAAAGGCAGAGTAGACGAATGCCACAAGACAGACGAATGTAGAACAGATAAAGGCCACGAAGCAGACGAATGCCACAAGGAAGACTATTGCAGAACAGACAAAGGCGGAGCAGACGAATGCCACAAGGCAGACGAATGCAGAACAGATGAAGGCAGAGCAGACGAATGCCACAAGGCAGACGAATGCAGAACAGACAAAGGCGGAGCAGACGAATTCCACAAGGCGGACGAATGCAGAACAGACGAAGGCCATGAAGCAGACGAATGCCACAAGGCAGACAAATGCCACAAGGCAGACGAATGCAGAACAAACGAAGGCCACGAAGCAGACGAATGCGGGGCAAACGAATACCACCAAGCAGACGAATGCAGAACAGACATATACGGAGTAGACGAATACTACAAAGCAGAGGAATGGAGTCCACTTAAGATGAAGCAAAGTCTTAAGACGAAATGATGTCATCACAGATGATATGACATCATCACAGACGAAGCGTCTTTACAGACGATACGTCTCCCCTTATGAACACCATAATTTTTGACTCCTATGCCTAATTATTTCATACTATATACTGATGGAAAGCTAGAAAGATAAGCTACAACTTTCCAGAAGGAAACTTTGACTAATTTAGTCTAAATTAGTCCACTTTTTCCCCTGAATTCGGCACACAATTTCTACACCTAGGAGAGACTTGGATTTTCAAAATGTACACTACCAAAGAAACATGCGCATACACATGGGAAACTTTTCAGTTCTAAACTCATTTGCCAAAGCCATAAAAGCTTATACATAGCTTTAATTACAAATGTACATTTTAAACAAAGGCTTAACACAAAATGCAACCTATAAAGGATGCTCAATGTTTACATGCTCATGAAGCTATCCGAAATTTATCGAACTAACTTCGTTACAAATGCTCCTAATGTCTTGGAGTTTCTGATGCCTTACAAGGATTGCTACTCTTCTCGTTCTGCACCTGAGGAGGAAAGAGTGGGGTGAGCTATACAGCTCAGTGAATAACATATTTATAGTTATTGGCAATTGACCACAAATTCAAGCATATGTATCAATATATACTTATATTCAATAATTCAAGCATTCTTCCATTTAATTTAACACTCATAGCACATAACATTCAAATGCAGCATACATGATAAGTTAAAGATGTGATGTACAACAAATGGCTCGAGGGTTCCATAAAAATAGAATAGAGAAACCAAAGTTTACCTCATGAATAAAATGAGTCCAATTTCGGAGCTCATATGCCACAAACGGGCAGGCGGGAGAAGGCTCTTGTCAACGTTCATGTGATGAACATAATGGTTCCACTCTCGCTCAAACAAAAGCACACATTCATTTTCTCATATGCTTATAGTTTATGCTTTGTCTTCTTTTCGTTTAATACAAAAGTCATGACCTCTTTTGAGGTATAACACAATCATATTTCATCATGCATTTTTCAACATTTACAAAAAAGTCAATTTCAAACAAGTCAGTTTCAACATACACACATAGGCAAAAATTTGCCTAATTACACTATAACCATAAATATGTTACCCACTTAAATAGCTTGCGAAATCCAAGTCAAGCTTACCTTTCCCCTTGCTCTTGGGTAGGATTCCCTTAGTTTCCTAAAACAACTAATGTTTCATTCAACACAACTTTCCAATAAAGTTCATAAACTTCAAAAAAAAAATCACAAAATTTCAACAAACATAAATTTACCACAAACTTAACCTACCCATACCCCATCTAGGTCAGAAACTTAGGATCTAGTTTAGAAACCCTAGAATCACTTGGGTTCACCTAACTGACCTTCTTCCAACACAATCCTTTTATTCTCTACACAAACTCCTTTCTTTCTGTAACTCCTTCATCCTCAACACAACCCATTACTTTAATAAAGCAAGTAAAAGGGATGATTAACTCACCTTAACAAAGTTGATTTCTCTTCTTTTCTTCTTTCACCAAAAACTCTCTTCTTCTCTCCTATTTTCATCACTCTCCTCCCTTCTTCTAATTCAAGACAACTTATATGGGCTTTCTTCCCATTTTACCCTCCATTAGTAAGTCTCTTCCAAGTTTTCCCCTTCTTTCATTTATTCTAAGTCTACTAACTCTCTTAACCCATTAAATACCATATTAATTCCAACTTAATTCTAACACTTCACTCTAACTTCTAATTTCTAATTTCTATTAATACTTACTAATTTGATGACTCAACTCTAAAAATAATGAAACAATTAAATCACTAGTAAATAAAAAATTTTGGGGTCCAACAGAGGTACTCTGGAGAGTGTAGTCAGTGATTTAGAACTTTGGTGATGTGAGGAAGACCCTGTTGAAACCTTCTGTATCTTCTATGGTTGACCTTTTGTATCTTCAATGGTTGACCTTCTGTATCTTCTATGGTTGACCTTCTGTATCTTCTATGGTTGAACTTTTGTATCTTCTATGGTTGACCTTCTATATCTTCTGGTGCATATCTTTTGGTGTCGAAACTTCTTCTATGCACTGTTCATCTTACATCGTCTGGTCCAATTTTGACCCTTTTGATGGTAGAATCTATTTTCAAGGTCTCCATAAAAGTTGTCGATCTTGAAGTATTTTTTCAAACCATCTAAGAATGACCTTGATCCGACATCTTTAGAGAAAGTTATGCTAATTGTTAAACATCTTCTGTGCACTGTTCATAAACTTCTTCTAGATACTGTTCATTCCACATTTTTGGTCCAATTTTGACCCTTTAGATGACAAACTCTCATTTCTAGGTCTTTACAAAAGTTGTAGATCTCAAAGTCCTCTTCGAAACCATCCTAAGATGACCTTAATTAGACAACTATGGAGAAAGTTATGCCAATTATCCCGGAACAGGTTCAATATGATTGAGGGGAAAACCTTGTTTGATTCTTTCGGCCATAACTTTGTTATCCGACCTCCAAATAAAGTGATTCTTGAACCAATAGATTCCTAACACATTATTCTATCTCTCCACAAAAATTTGTAGCATTCTGAATTGATTTGAAAAATATTAAACAAATGAAATTGTGGGAATTTATTGGAATGATGTAAATAGGGTTATTTTAGTGAACATACATATAAATGAAAAAGTGATACTCAACTTTAATGTTGAATGCCAGACTAAGGTTCGATGATATATGAGTGTGATTGCATGAGTATATGCAAATGTGATTGAGGCATTCCATTTCATGAATACATGAAACATAATGGTAGTTGTGACCTGAGTAGCCACCGAAAAAGAGCTTAAAGCTCAAAGTGTGAAAAAGAGCCTTGAGCTCAAAAAGTGATTAAGAGCCTAAGGCTCACTATGTAAAATGAGCCCTGTATCCCCAACGGATAAAGGACAGTTAGAAATGAGCCCGGTGTCCAAAATGGATAGGGACAGTTTAGGCACTCGGTCACAACAAAGTAACAAATGGAAAGTGAGTCTCATGTGCATTGCATATGCATAATATGAATGATTTTAGAGTATTGAATGTGAAATGTGAAATGGTGTGAATTAAGTGTTATGTGACTGGGTGAGCCATCAATGCTGGTTACTCATTGATTTCGCAAAACATACCCAAAATTTGCAAATATTGTTTAGGGCTCAGGAGAATACCTCGTTAGGCAAACGAGAGTATACTTACTGCAGGCAAGTGAGAGATAGAGGTCGGGATCAGTTCACGTCTGCTTTGTGTTTCTTTATTTTTTACTGAATTATATATTCCGCAATTTTTGTATCAAATTATGTATTCTGAATGTTTTGTACAGTGTGTATATGATTGATCTTGTAATGTAAAGACATTATGACCAAAATGTTTTGTATTTTGTAATGGGCCCAAATGGCTATTGAAATTCTGTTGATTGTATTGCTTTGATTGAAAAAGTTTATGAATAAAGTAGGCCCAATTTGAATATTGATTTTCACAAAAAAGGTGTGTATGTTTGTTATTCAGAAAAATTTTTATACCAGTTTTTGACGGACTGAGTACTCTAGCATGCCACTCTCGCGGGGCTCGGACTCGGATATCACTGATGATGTTGGGTACGGGTCTTACGGGAGTGGGGTACTACATTTGTGGTATCAGAGCCTAGAATTACTATCTTATATGGGCATTTTTGAAATATATGTAAAGTTACATGCATTTTTGACATGTCATAGCAGACGGTAGCAACTGATCCCTAGTCTGAGTCACACGCATGAGTATGTGTTAAGAGTTTGAGTTGATAGAATTAGTCAGAAGAGCGAAGCTCTTCAGAATGTGAGAAACGAAGGGTTATGGACATTTTAGAAATGAGAAATAGTATGTGGGTAAAATATGACAGATGATGATTCAACATATTTGTATTGGTGGATATATTATTGAATATAACATCAATATTGTACCATGAGGATATACATATGGAAGATGAAATAAATGACAATAGGGAGATGAGATAGAAATGAGGAAAGAATAAAAGGGGAATGAAATAGACATGAATGACTTTACACGAGGTAAATGATATGTAGTATGGAGAAAGTTAGAAATGTGTATAAGATGGGATTTTATCTATGCAGGCGATTAAGAAAAAGATGATGAATCAACTGAGATGAGTTAATGCACTCAAAATGGTAGTTAAATTATTATGAAATGATGTAGCATTAGAAGTGGTAAATTCTAGAAAATTGGAGTAGAATTGATGTTAGTATATGTCAATGTGAGGAAACCCCGACCGTGGCAAGGATAAATAGAAATTGATCCTCTTGAGCTACTAAGAATGTCTGATAAGTACTAATGGAAGTAGTGGTTTGGTAAAGGTTACATGAACAATATAAATGATAGTAACAAGAAATCTTCTTTCAAAGAAGAATTTCACCAAATTAGATTAAGCGGACCAGATAGCTTATTCTTAAGAATGATCAATGAAGGAATAAATAAGAAATGATTATTTAATGAATCAATAGTGAATGTTGGAGTTCTAATCCTAACGGAGACTCAAGCTTAAGATATAGAATATGCTACTAAGAGTATGCCTTTTTGTTGATGTAAAGTATCTAACTAGGTGATTGGATTCTTGGAATTGAAGTGACATTAAGTATAAGAAATATAAATTAGATCTGATGAATGTGTTACCAACACAGTAAATTAAGTTTTCAAATAAATCAAAATGTGTGGAGAAAATAGTATGAATGAGTGGGCATTAGAAAATCCATGTGAAAATCAGAGAAAATCAAATGAATTGAGAAAATTATTTGAAAAAAAAAGAAATCAATCGAGAAACTGGAAATAATATAAGAGACTACTACCTCATTGAGGAGTTAGATACTTAAATAAGTACGAGAACAAATCATGGGCACAAAGAGTCTTGGGTTATATCTGTTGAATGGGTTATATCTGTTGAAGTTAACAATGCCCCCGACAGTATTATGATATTGAAGATTAAAGTGATCTAAGCTAAATTGTATCAGTTAGTGACTATGATCATAGATGGTATTTTGAGTGTGTTCGAAAAGTAAAGAGAACATTTTAAATTTTTGAGGAAATATAAAATCGATGATAATAATATCATTTGGAATTGGAGATTATGGAGTACGTAATGAGGTTTCACATCAAAGATTAGGATGAAATCCAATGCAGCATAATAAAGTGATTTTATATGCATGAGATAGTTAAAGTCTCATTAATTGAATTATTCGATATATGATTTAGAACTTGCTGCAATAGTAATTGTTTTGAAAGCATGGAGGCGTTATATGTATAGAAACATTTTGGATATATATCTATATGGATATATAGATCAGTAAAGATTAAGGTAATTATTGAGTTTGAAAGGATTAAAAGGATTGTGCAAATTGAGTATTTCCCAGTAAAGCTAGTGTTGTAAATTGATGCATTGAACAGAAAATTAAATAATGGTGTACGTAAATTCAAATATTGAGGTTATCAAATCTAGTGCGATCAAAAGTGCAGAATGTCGAGTTGAAAAGGGGCAAACAAAGGAAGTATTATTAGTTATTGAAATTTTAAAATCAGTTTTGCATAAAAGGATTAGCAAAGCCCAAATTGAGGATTTAGAAATTGTGAATCTTATCGAGGAATTGAAAACGAATATGACTTTCGAGTTAATGATATTTTGTGCTTGGATTAAGAAATATGTGTACCTGATAAGGAGACTGTTAAAGGAAACACATGAAACAACCGAAGCTATATATCCTAGTAAGAATACATCAAAAGAGCATTTGATGGCTAAGAATGTAGAACCGAGTGATCATATGTTTAAGTTACCAATAGTCTTGGAGTAAAGCTTATATTTTTGGAGTTCATAGGACTATGAGATTAATGTATAGTTCAAATTGACTACAGGCATAACAATTGTTATCATAATGATACCATTAGAATATTGTATGAGGTTTCATACGAAAAAAAGAGTCGTTTGCCCTTACATTGAAATGAAGAGGGCCTAAAAATGGTCAAAGGCCATAATAAATTTGAGATACTGTTAGTGAGTGAAATGAATCTGTAATAAGAATAAAGTGGCTTATGAAAGATAAATGAATTTTGGTGGATCACCTCGAAGTTATGGAATATAGTGAGACAAGCTTAAGAGTTAAGTGTATTAGCAATAAAGAGATGTGAAATACTAAGTGAGAGATGAAATATTAAAACGATATGAAAAAGAGGTATTGTCAGCAAATGAAGTGAAAATTTTGGGCAACCTTAATTGTATTGAGGAAACTATTAAGATAATGTGATACTTGAAGAAATGATTAGAGAAAGGATTAATTACATTGATTATGGCCAATTAGAAGAATTTATTTGAGTGATGAAGTTATATGGGAAACAGACGACCATATGAGGAGACAATATCCCCACCTGTTCGAGCAAACAGGTAAGAATTTCGAGAACGAAATTTTTTTTAAGGAGGGGAGAGTTGTAACATCCCGTTACCCATATTAAAGCTAAAGTTTTAAATGTGAGAGATTCACTGAGAGATTAGAAATGTGTTTCATGCTCATGCATCATGTGATATGCTCATGCACATAAACATTGAATCGTTGCACATGAAAATGACTGTACATACATTCATTGACATTCCGGGTATAATTGTTTATAATGTGAGTATATTGAGAAATGTTGTCCCCCAAAATTTTCTTCTTGATGACTAAGTATGATTTACATTAATTATGAGTTCCCTATGAAATTTTGTGGAAATTAATTATTATGTTGATGTTAGAAAGATTATGTGATAGAGGTTGGTTGAATTAAATTGTAAAGGTTATAAGAATGTTCAAGGGGTGTTTTTGGCAAGACACTTAAGGTTAAAAGAACATAAGCCTATAAGGAAGGGGGAAAAGGGGATTTTTGGGCTCATTAAGGTTAGAAATGGAAGAAAGAAATGTAGTCTTGCTTTTTAAGAAGGAGGAAAACGTGAATTGGAGAGAAAAAAGGAGTGTTATGAAGAAGAGAGAGAAAATAAGAAAGAAAGAGAAGAGAATTTCAGTGGTTGAGAGAGAGCAAAGAAGAGAATTGAGCTAGGGTTTCATCATTTCTTAGTCTTAAGAGAGATTTTGAAGTGGTTCAAGATGAAAAAAAGGTAAAGGAAGAGAAGAGCTTCCATTTGAGCCAAAGATCTCTTCATTTGGTGAAGAATCAAGGTAAAATCATTTTGAATCTTTTGGATTTTTGGAAGGGTTTTAGTTCATGAAGTTAGAAAACGCATGAATCAAAGTATTCTAGAACCAATTTTAGTAATTGTGCTTCGTGAGATTTTCAATTGAAAACCCTATTAAGTTGAGATTTGGGACTTTAATGAAGCAAATTTGATAGTGGAATGGTTATGCCCAGGACATTCCAAGTTTGCACAGTGCAAATTCTCAAGTCTTCCATAGGGGTAAATTTTGTGTTTTGACTTCAGGAGAACAACTGTATTGATCTAGGCTAAATTAGACAAATTTGTCTTCCAGAAAGTTGTAGCTTATCTTTCTAGCTTTCCAACGATATGGAATATGAAATAATGACATAAGTACAAGGGTGCCCACAAGCTTGGACCTGGGCAAGGGCACCTACCTAAGGCTCACTCTCATGAAGAATAAAACAGGGACCCTTATAAAAAAGAAAATAAGGCAAAATAAGGCTTACTCATGATCCTGATAAAGAGCAAAATGAGACAAAATAGGGTCAACTCTTTACCCTCATAAAGAATAGAATGAGGCAAAATAAAGTTCACTTTTGACCCTTATAAAGACCCATTTTTTCACTTTACCTTGGGTACCCATAGAATTTCCACATCCTATAGATGTATATGTTATTCCTTCCCAAGTAGGAGATGATGTGTCTATCATCTTTATTTGTCACTTAACATTTTCTATCTCCATTTTAAATGAAACTTTATTTTCTTGCATTCAATTTATTTTTGTTCAGCTTCTTCATCATTTAGGTTCAATTTTTCCTTCCATATTTTAGCTTATTCCTTCATTCCTAAATGCCTCTTCCTAATCATAGTCCTACTAGTCTCTAACATGTTGATAATAGGGCGATATGTGGTTACTAAAATTTAGATTTTGAATGTTTCACTCATATTATTATCTATAAATGGTAATTTTGACTCGATACTTTTGAAAGCCCTACTATAAGTTCCCTTAAGATACTCAATAAAATAATGTACATAACTAGTGCAATTTGGTCCAATGTGGTAAACCTATCATTAAATTCTTTTAGGAATATTACCTAAACACAATTCTAAAATACTTTTTTTTATGTCCTTACCCTTTCATTTTCCCATCTAATTATGATATATATCTTGCACACAACCTATGTACAATAGAAAAGAATACAACATTCTTAGATCTCATGAGCCCTTGAAAATTTAAAACAAAATTAAATTAAGAGCTCATAATATCAATTTTACAAAATTCAGCTAGTTAGATACAAGGCAAAAGAAATAGGGCTTCCCTAGTTTAACAAACTTTAAAAATCTCCTAATCTTTAAGATTACAAAAAAAATTCTTGTAACTTTTATTTTTCTAGAAAAATCTCTTTATATTAAAAAAGTAACTACAAAACACATATGAAATAGGCAGCACATGTAAACTAACCAATGGTGTTACACAACCCAATATAACTCTTAAACTCGACTCAAACCTATAAAACTCAACTAAAATCAATTAAAAATTATTGCTCTAGTGGTTTAATTGGTTCAAGTTGGATTCAATAGATCTTAGTTAAGTTTAAGAGCTGCATTAGATCACCAAGTCAACATTATTGATTAGTCCATTTTTTTTATGCCATATATGTTTCACTGCTATTTTTTTTAATGAAAGTATATGATAAGTGGTTTTCTATAAAATAAAAATAATAAGGATATTTTTTTCAGAATTTTAAATTAGAAGCTTTTAATTTTGTTAAACTATAAAGGAGTCTATTATCTTTTACCCTAAATATAGTACTTTTTGCATATTTGATATCATTGTGATTCTGATCCCATCCCTAAGCTTTAAGTCAATGATTAACTGCTCAATAAACCATGTATAATTTTCAGTATTTTCTTCCTGAACAACTATCTATGCAATGAGATGTATGTCGTGGTTGTCATGAATTCCTATGGCACTTAGATATTGTCCTGGGTACTTAGTCTTTAAGAAACAACCACTTATACTAATTTTAGGTCCTAACATTTTTTTAACCTCTTTTTCATAGCATCAAAACATACGTGCATCCTTTTTAACACCAATTTATCTTCTTGTTTTTCCTTTTAAGTTGAAGCTTGATTGTAGAATCTAGATTAATTTGATTTAATTAACTAATATAACCATAAAGTTTTCTATCTCCATTATGTTACTCCTTTGACTTTGATTTAAAAACCTTCCTCCTTGTATACTTACTCATGCTAAAATTAACTGAAAAATGCAGCTTCTTCCTGCATTCTTCTATCATTTTTTTAATTTTAATGCTCAAATTGTCAATAATTTTTTCTTAAAATATCTGATAATATAATTGTGCGTAACCAACCTTAGCTTGTTGATTGGATTTCACATATGACCTAACTTCTATGTTTTAAGCTTGAAGCATCTATCTTTTCTGCCAAATGAATCATATAGTTCAAATAGACATCTTTTGATCCAAGAGTCCTTAATCCTTTTGCGTTCATTCCTTTTAAAACTCAAATCAAATCTTGTTGTAATTGTATAATCATCAGTTGCCTCTTTAAAGTGTTTTACAATGTTAAAGACCATCTATAATAAACATTTTATGGAAACAAAATCATGAACATATCTCTTGGTTTGACCACGCCATCACAAAGTTGCATATATTTTTTAAGCATTAGGATATCCATAACTAACCAAGAAACTCTCATGATCTTTTACATCAACGTTTATGGTCTCATGACCTAC
>JAOTBA010000006.1:22571422-22597299 GCA_025629845.1 Erythroxylum squamatum | reverse complement strand
CCCTATCTTCTCTTCTCTTCAACTCTGCACGCATAGCCCTCCTTCACCGGATTGAAAACGCCTCCACCCTTTAGGCTCCATCTGGGCCATCTTACGGCCCCCCCTTAGAGTTGAGTCTGGCTCCGTCCCTGCTGATTTCGATTGGTACCCAAATTTTATGCCCTAGTACAGCTATCGATGATAGATCGATACCTTAATTTCATGCCACAGTGTCCTAAAGCTACTCTTCTATTCTCACAACTCTCTTGATTTCTCGCTTCTTCTCACTATCGCCATTATTGCTTGTCCTTGCTTATTACTGGCCAATAATTTTTCCTCTCTAAGTCTCCTTGTCATCTTCATCGGTACTTAATTAAAGATTATATTTATGTAAGTGTATGAAACATGGTTATTGAGAAAAATAGCTCAGATTATATTATGTAATCCAAAATCAACACATTCAAAAGCAAAATAGTTGGAATTGAGGCTTAACTGGGTCCAAATTGATTACACATGACACTTCACCAAAACCCATTAGTTTATCCTTTTAATTTGTTTCTTTAATTGCTATCCCTAGTTAGTAAATAACAACATCCAATCTCCCATTTTATGTTTTTTTAGTCTCTTTGTAAGCTCTAAACTTATTTTTTATCAGTACGTTGACAATTGTTAACTACTACCGTCATTCCCTGCAGACGGAAGGTTGGTTCCAATTCAAGTCCTCTGTATAAATCACTTGCAAAGATTCAGTGACCATCCATTAATTATACTATCATTACTTTGTCGATTACTTATTAATACTAAAACATGACTTACAAGGTCAAGAAAAACATGTCCTGGCCTTGGTGGTGGCATGAGATTTTATGCAAATGGCTATTTTTCTACATTTTGCTTAATCGCAAAGTACATATAATTTCTTCAAAGTTGTCGGGAGAGATGGGGAAGTAGCACTGGAATGAATTTGCATATATTTGTATCTTAGGTGAGCGTTAGAAAAAGGATTAATAATTTGTTTCACAGTGTGTACTTCTTATATGGCTACCAATTAAAGGAGGAAATATTGTTCAAACTCCTAAATTTTCAAGTGGCTACCATATTCAGATTATAGATAAAGACTTGAAATATAATCTATGTGGGCATAACTGCAAGATAAAGAAGCACAGAGGGATTGAAACCCGACATCTTAAAATCAAGATTGCTTTTCATGTGCTATAAAGAAGAGGGTAACGAGCTTGGAGATTTTTAGAGAGAAGTTAGGTCATCATTTCTCTAACGGATATGAAACCAATTTTTTTTTTAACCTAGATCATATAGAATTTTATGCTTTAGTTTATAATTTTAATTTAGAGTATATGCAAAAGCAATAACATCTAATGTATGCAATCCATCCCAGTGGCATTGCTTGTATAACAAATTGTTATGGATATGATAGTAAAGCAATTTTCGAAAGTACACATTGTGAAAGAAGTACACATTGCTAGGTAAGTAACTCTGAAATCATTGGCATCCATCCCTTTTAAGAAACAAGAACAGCATAACCAAATCTCCTTCCAAATTGAGCAATGCTAAGATAAAGTAGATACACGAGAAAAGTAACTTTGAAGTTTAAGTCAACAACTGTGGTTAATTTTGTGAAGCATTTTTACACGTGAGTACTTAAATTAGTGTTCTATTCAGTTACAGACAAATCCCGCAGTAACTACACCTAAGCAGTAAAGGTAATCTCGTAGGTAGCGTTAGAACGATTAAATCAATCAATCAGTAGCTCCTCTGTTTTTCTCCATGTTCTAAACTAACTACAAAGGGAATCGCACTCCAGCTTAAACAAATATTTGACAGGAAAACTCAGCAACCTTGCATCTATCAACAGATTCAAACCATTTTCAACTAAACCCCTTAATAATCTACATGAAGTCTTCTTAACTCAGTTTGAAAAGTAGGACTGGCTGTCAGGATTCGATGTGCAAGAGCCCTTATATCATCCCGTGAACAATCTCGTGCGATTCGAGCTAGCTCCCTTAGTGCACCTCCATTTGCCATGTCTTTTGCATTCACCTCTGTAGTGTATGAATGTTAAGACCTTTTGGACTGACACTGAACAAGAGGCCAGACTTCACAGCAAAAACAAGGACGAAGAAGAAAATTTACCATGCTGAGCCAAGTGGCAAAGCGCAAGCTCTATGTGGCGACTGATTGATGAGGCTTCACTATTTGCACTCTGCACAATCCATGGAAGCACACCATCCTCAATCAGTAGTGACTTTCCAGATTTAGCTCCTGCTCCATCAAAAGGAAAGATATTGTTATTTAAACATGAAAAGATGTCACCATAAAATGGCAGACAATCATAAGATCTCTGCTTGAGGAAGAAAATGATTTCAGGAAATGACAAGCAAATACTTAACAGGGTTTATCACCGCTTCTACAACAAACTTCAAGAATTATTTACCTTGAGTTGATGATTTTGATTCACACTTGGCAAAATTTGCTATCCCTCGGGCAACTTGAGCAAGAACATCTTGGTGCCCAGATCTGACCATTCCCAGCAAAGCCTTAATGCCACCCTCTTCTCTCATCTTCATCTGCAACTTATCTGCAAAGCAATAGATCATAACGTTAGTTATCAGCTTGCAAAGGGCAACTTGTAATGCACCACCACCTATCAAAGTAAGTTTGCCTTTTAGATCTCAGGTGAACTATACTAATCTCCAAAACCATCTGAAGATACTATGTACAATTTACAAAAAGGTGACTAAAAGGTTATGACAAAATATTTTTTTCATAGGGACCTTAGACATTATTTTAGATCCATAGTTATTTGTGGAGTTCAGTATTAATAAGTTAATAAATTATTGCTTGCCGACAAATATTTAACTTAATTCTTAGTATAACAGTAATGTAAAATTTTTACTGTTAATTTATCAGGATAGTTGAACTAAAAGGTCATAATTATGTGCATCTCGTGAGCAACATCTAAATCTCAGCTTGTAAGAAACAACACATGACTAAGGCCTTGATGGTGTCATTTACCTACAGAAAAATGAGCTAACAAAGTTCTGGACACAATTTGATTCCATATTCTATGTTAATTACAGAAAAAACACATGCAGCTGACAATAAAGATTCCATTCAATCGAGTATCATAACATATAAGCCATCTAAAAGCATAATATCATTCTCATCTATCAAATAAAGTTGCAGCATCAGCAATGTCTGTTCTCGATTGCTTGCATGTCCAAACTATAATAACAGAATATTTAGCATTTTTGCTCATTTTGCCTCTCATTCTTCCATACCAATTTTATAAAAAACGCTGATCTGATTCCCATACTCAAATTTGAATAATACAGAAAATTAAAATTTTCAGCAGAATGAACACAACATGCGGTGGGCAAGTTTACCATTTCCACAAAGATTAGCAATTGCCCCAGCAACCATTCGAAGTGTCTGAGGATCCTCTGCATTGGAAGCTGTCATAGATAGCAGCTGAATGCCACCTTGAGCCATTATAAGCTCTTGATTGGTTTCTGATTGTACACAATAAGTGTTAAACGTGATAAATCAAATGCAATGAACCAACCATGTCAACAACATTTCTAAATGACCTAAAGCTCATAAGACAACAGATGCAACAACTTACCATTCATTGCAAGATTGGCAATTGCGCCCGCTGCAACTCTTTGTATTGACTCGTTTCCGGAGCTCCTAAGCAGCATCAGTAAAGACTTAAGACCACCAGCTTTCACAATCTTCCCTTGATTAGTTTCTGTAAGTTAGTTGGAAATTTTACATCATTAATGAAGCCAGCAATTGGGACAAAATACCCTACAAGTGACAAATGGATATGTATGGTCGTATATTTGATAATGCATGCCGTAAATCAAGTCACAGAAGTCAAGAATCAAGCAAAAAAATAAATTCACATCTGACATAAGAACAGAGGTTGGCAGCATCTATCAACCCTAAGCTACACAAATTACTATTGAACTTCGGACATTTGAGTCAATTCATATTTCTGTCAATATCAAAGCCAATAGAAAGAATCTAGAAATTTCACAATGTAACTAATGCCAATACTTGTAATAATAAAATTTCTAATTCCCATTAGAGGCTTATTAAATTAGTTAATACAGATTTCCTTTTTCAAAAAAATAAAATAAAATAGTTAATACAACTTCACATCTGAACATCCTCTTCCAAGCAAAATTCAACTTCTGCTTGTTATGACTAATAATTTGTTCCATAACTGTAGAACTCACAAATCTCCATTTTACTTAAATGAGTTAGGACAACCGTAAACATAAAATACTAATTTGTTTTGATCTGGGAATCATATCAGAAACAATAACATTGCCAATGCCAAAAGAATTTGAAGCTATTCTCTGAGAGAATCTATGAAGCACTAGCAATAAGAAATTGTTCAGTTAATTCCCTGTCAGGCATTTCAGATAATAAGCTTCCATCACATCTTAACCACGTTTAATAGAACATAACAACCAAATAATATGTTCTGGCAATCATGAAATCCATGAGCCCATCCCCACTGAAATACAGAATGCTAGGGAAATCCTGAAAAACAAGATCATGCAATGGAAAAATGTTAAAGAAATGCAATAGAAGAAACAAATTTTCAACACCTTCAGCAGCTAAATTTGCCACCACTTTCACGGCGTGGACCCGTACATCAGGATCTTCTGCTTCAAGAAGTGACAAGATCTTCTGCAGTCCCACTTAGAGGATACTAAATTTTGTTAGGAAACAAATAAAAGGAAAGTGATCCATCAACATCAACAACAGATCACCAAAAAGTCTTGAAAATGTGAAGCACCCGGCAGCCACTACCTTGTTCGAAGAGTTTAGCTATTGAGGCCTTCTCCCCATTGCCAGAATGGTTGAGTTGTGAATTCCCAACTTGATGAATGGTAGAATCCTGGCCACCAAGAACTTGCTCTGGTTCAACTCTGTCAAGTTTCCTTCTTGTCTAGAAGAGATAAAATCCAGTCAGTAATAAAAATATATAACCAAGGCACATAAGATAGAGGTTTAAAGACAATGAACTAATTTTTTTTAAAGGCCTAATCATATGGTCCATCATATACCACGAAAAATGCTATAGTTTCACAATTTGTAATTATGGTTGAAAGAAAAGTATAGTAACTACACAAATCAAGACTTATTTAGAGTAGTCATTCACTCAAAGGGATCCACAAAAGTTGTTTTAATTCGCTACAGGTACCATACTTCCTCCAGTGCTAAAATTGAAATGTTGTCAATTGAAGGAAATTCCAGTATTTTCAAAAGTTTTGAGTCTCAAAAGGACTTGGCACCATGTTCTATAGATTATTTGATAGTCATGAGAAATAGAGTGGTGGATCCCTCACAAACAATTAAAGGTAAACCGTAGATGAACTGGCAAACCCCACAAGGCCAATACCTCGTCAGCCTCAAAATTCAACTGCAACAGCTGACTTTCAAGCATTGTTATTTGCTCTTCAAGCTTTAGTTTCTGAAGTGCCTCATCTTCCAGCATCTTGCGAAGCTTTACGAGCTCAGAATTACTTGATTCCTACGAAAATTAGGCATAGTGACTTACTATAGTAGCCCAAGCAATACTCAAGGAAAAAAAAAGTGAGATTGCCAAGAAAGGTACAAGAAGTACCTCTAATCTCTTCGATTGTGCTAACTTACTATGAAGATTATTGACTTCCTCTTCAGCAGCCTTTCTCAAAAGTGTTTCTTTCTCAAGCAACTTTTTCATTTCAGCAACTTCTTGCCCAGCAGCCACCTTAGGCCCCTTCATGCCACAAGTTGGATGATTTCAGACCATATCACCATAACCTTGAGAGCTATTGGTTTATAATCACCAGAAACAATTCATAGAACTTTTAATGGAAACATGGGGATAACACAAAATGCATTGTAAATTTGGTCAATAAAGACAGTGAACTAAAAACAGGAATTCAGTTGTATAATTTCACCTCAGAAGCATCATTTTGGAATCTAACCATATCCCCATTGCTAATATGCGTTGGCAGACTCATTGCCCATTTTTCTTCTAGCTTCCTAATTGATTCCATGAAACTTTTTTCATACTTCAACCTTTCATTCTGTGAAATATGCATAAGGACATTAGAACACTTCTGAGTTCCACAAGAAACAAGGATTCAGGGTTCAATATCAGGAGCAGAATTTCCATATAGAACTTAGAGGCAATTACATCACAGACAACGAAAGCATTTTTCTCCTCATCTTTAAAGTTTTTCCACTTCAACTGCATTAGAAGATTATGCAAAGGTAGAATTGCAAAGCATGAAAAGGTCAACATGGATGTCACAAAGATTAACATTAATAGGGGTGATCTCATCAGGTTGGTACGAACCAACTCTACCCGAGCATCTGCTTTCCTCCGGTTCAAGTTAATAAGTTGCTGGTTTGCTACCAGATCAGTCTAACAGGGATCAGGTTGTGTTCCATACAAAAAAAAATCCCGATCCAGGGCCAGGTCTGGTCATTTCAAATGGATTTCTTGTGTTGCACAACTCGCATTTTTAATAGTCCTTGTTATCAATTTACACTTTTATTACTGAAAAATTTTGGATAACTATCACAGTGCACTACTTCATTACTCAAAGAAATTTGAGGGCCACTTCTTCTGTAACTCTTGCTCAAACATGGACCCAGCCACCAAGTAACTTGTCATTCACAGAAATTCATGAAGATGCAAAGCATATGGATACCAACACACACCTAAGCTCAGAGTAAGAAATGTCTTTATTTAAGTATTTATGACTTATATACCTCCAATAAATCTGTGTAGTTTCTTTCAGACTCAGAGATTCGAGCTTGTGCTTCGATAGTAATTCTTTCAATTTCATCCTCAAATGCCTTCTGCTGCCTTTCATGCTCTGCAGTTACTTTATCCAACTGTATGTCTAGCTTTCTGGACAAGCTTTTGTAATCAAATTCTTCCTTCAACTTCAACATATTTTCTACCTTCATTGCCTATGACAGGCCAACAGGAAAAGATAAGTCAAAGAGATTAAAAGTTTCTAGATCATACGGGGGAATCAATAAGTGAATATTTGTCAAAATGGTGAACTAGATGCTCAGATGAAATTTATTATGGTAAGTAATGTACAGAAAAATATTATAGTCAGTGAGACTATGAATACACAAGTTTCAACGTAGGTCCAGGTTGGTATCTTAACGGAGTGCTGAAAAAGAAAAGTTCAGTTTCTACAGCACTCACCCTTTGTCCAAACATTATAGTACTAGCTGTCTCTCCTCGATGGCGGGGGGATGGACCAATAGTAATAACAAGTGAAGTTCTAGCTGTGCCTGTTGAAATTTCAGAAAGGAACATAATTTATCACAAAATAGAAGATGGTCACCCCTGATATCAAGATTCCAAATGCTGCTCCGTAGGATCAAGGCCAGTACAAGAATATATAATTTGGAGAAATGCTGAATAAATTGTAAATGGACTTTTTAATGAAAAGTGGCAGAAACTAGGTTCAGTGAGATTTCCCTAATAGTTCTTTTTGTATCAAAAACCACCACAAATCCACATAGATACCTAAGAACCAACAGTATATATCTAGTGTACCTACAAGACCAAAATTTGCATATTATTCGAATTACAGCACGTGATAACTAAGAGTATACATTTTCATTCAATCTGTTGTTCTAAATATTCAAGCGAAAAAAATGAAGTTCTATGCATGTGAGGACTATATAAACCCTATGCCCACTAACATATGTGAAACTCTAGGAGCTTGTAGTCAAGCACTCTGGCTGAATGAGATAAAAGAAACATTCTCAAACTTTCAACAGTGTTGAAAGTTTGAGAATAATTTGTAGCAGAGATTCTTTTACCTCCAAATGAATCTCTTAGCAATCGAGTGAGCTTTGAATCACGAACAGGGATATGCGCACTATTTTCTGCCAAGGCATTGATGCACTTCCCTAGAGCACTCAAAGAGAGATTGATAGATTTAGCTTCCTCTAGTGTGTGCCCCTCACTCCCTGCCAATAACAGATGAAACAAACAACATTAACATAAGAAAGAAGATTATGTTCCCCAATATAAGTAACGGCTGTCAGCAATGACATCTATAAAGACTAATTTATGTTAATAGAAATAACCCCACATCCATAGTAGCGCGCTACATACCAGACTTATCAATACGCTCTGAACCAGCAAGATCTACAACAACTAACTTTCCTTTCCGAACTAAAGTAGGCTTCAGAGCTTTAACCATGCGAGAGTCGTTACCATTCTCACTTGAAAGGACAGAATCTCTTCCTTTAACCGATCTCTTCACATGTACCTAAAGCATTTCATACATCATTAGTGAACCACTATGTAATACAAACTATGTTCGGTGACAACCTAGCAATTCCAAAAGCAGAAAAACTGTAGGAAAAGAAAAGATCAAGTTAATTCACCATTAGAATGGCGTGACTTCTAGAAGATTCAGTATTCAATTTGGTATTTGCAGCAACTCGATGTACTTCTCCAAGCCTTAACAATTCAATAAAACTCTGTTGATCCCTGATTTCAACTAGACTAGCCCCAGGTAATGAGACATCACCATTTTTGGGGTCTTCAACAATTGTTATATTATCATTAGAAGGATCAAGAAGGTCCTGTATTGTCTCCATATATAGCTGCATATATTTCGAAAATTAAAGTGAATGCAGATACATATGAACTACAAAAGCTCAAGTTGATAGTACCACAATTCAAAATTGTTAAACCAAAACTTGTAGAACAAGAGATGATTACAATACCAGAAAAATAAAAAATGAGACTATTTAAAGGCCGACAACCTGCAGATAGGAGACTAAAATAGAATCAGTCTCTGGAGAAACATTAGCTAATATATCTTCCATAGCACGAACCATTATTCCACGAGCAGCTGTATCTTCGTCTCCAAGTCGTCCAAGAGTATATGTTTTACCTGTGCCAGTTTGTCCATATGCCATGACTGTTCCATTATATCCATCCAAAACACTCTGCAGTAGGAAACAATAACAACATGTTCTATTCATAATCACTACTTGACGCAAATCAGGTCAAAACAACAACCAAACCACATTGTAAAGCAGTTAGACTGAGAACTCCTTTTGAGCCCATCAATTATTGCATCACAAATACCCACTAGATTTAAGCTAACAAGTCTGTATTTGACGATTATTGAACAAGATTGACATTCTGGTACTCATTAAAATTGAATAATGTTGTCTATCATTTCAACAATGCATCATTTCTAGCTTTCCCATTCCCTATTTGGGTTCAGCTGGTGGGGGATCGACAACTAGTGACAAGTAACATAAAAAGCTTCTTTCCATATGAGTTATTTCAAGATTCAGTTTTCAGACCTGGCTTTAAACAATTATCAGTTCTAACAACCTTTAGGCAGCCTTGCTAAAATTCGTGGGTATTTGAAGTAAACCCTTTCCCTAGTTTACTTTACATAGCTATATATCAGACAGTAGGCTTTACTAAGTTTTACATTTCATACTTGAATGATCATCATTTACCCATTTTATTCCCAACCACAAGTTCCTCTTCATGCTGTGAAACATGTGTTTGTAAAACAGTCTGCCTCAGCTCACAAGGAAACGACTTTTTTTTTTTAACAAGGCTAAAGCTCATCCCAGCTATTTACTAAACAAACTCCTCACAAGACTAACAATTTAAGTTCTCGTTAGACAAAGTCAGCTGAATATCGAAAAACTTAATTTTGGTTCAGCGCATTTGTACTTCCGAAGACATGGTCACAGACTCTGGTTGCTTGGCCAAATTTTGTTGGTGAGATCCTAAATCATTCCCGGCTTTTAAAATATTTTAAAATGATCTGATACAGAAAAGAAAACATGAAGAATAAATTTAGATATCATTTGCATCTATACCTCCACAACCGGCTTCGCCACAACCTCATAAACGCGTTTCTGTGATGCAAATTCAGTGAGGACTTCATCAAATTCAAATGTATCCGAGTCCCAATTGTTCTTCCTTAGTTTCAGCCGCTTAAGCTGTAATCAATCAGAAAAAACAGTTAAAACAAACAAAAAAAGAAGCAAGTATAAAGATGCATAACCGATTATAATTATCTTCAAGAGATACCTCCGGTTGCAATTCTACACAGTCACCAAAATCAGCATCCGCCAACATCTCCTCCGCATTGCGCGGCCGCAATCTCACAGCTACCCGAACTCTTCCAGGAACTGCTTTCAAAGCACACACACAAATAACATACACATATCAACACGCAAGTCTTTACAATTTATCCAGTGTATAAATTACATAGGTGTAAATAAAGAAAAATAATTTTGTAGTAGAGGCTTGAATTCGAAAAATGCACGGTTAAAAACAAGGATCAAGAGAATTCAGCTTCAATAGTAACCTGCGGCATGGTCCTTGGAGGGTCCGAGAGAAGCGGGAGCACTTTTACGGACGCCGGAGCTAGTAAGAGGTTTGGATTTAAGAGACAACTTTGAATTGGAGTTGAGGGAAAGAGGCTTGTCGAGTTTGCTGGTGTTGAGAGAGGCTCTGGTGTTAGTGTGGTTACCACTTCTGAAACTGCCGATTCCTGCAGCGGCCATTAGAAGGAGAAGGAGGTGAAGTTAATTTGTAAGATATATATATATATACTGATTTGATTGTATTTGACACACGACTTGCATAAGAAACCTGTTACTGTTAGTTTATGGTTTGAGTTTTGAAATCTTAAAACGGAAGGGGAGGAGGGGACAAGTGGGTGTCAAATTGGTGGGATGTGTGGGTCCCGCTGATGGAGCAGAAAAGGAAGAAAAAAAATTGTAAAAGTGGCCCTACCTACTTTCGTTTTAGTTTTAAAGGCTATATATATATATATATACATGTGTGTATATTAATTGGTGACGGTGCTACTACTTTTATAATTAATGTTGACGCTGTGCGTGGCGGTGATCCAATTCTGTTTGCTTGTAAAAAAACTTTAGTTTAAATTCCAGAAATTTCACACATGTCAAGTCAAATCACACTCAATTCCTATCCTTCCCACGCTTTTTATTTGACAATCTTTCTGAAATACAGAACTCGTTTGCTTAACAGCTGACTTTTAGCGATTTTAAAACTTTTAGCTGATTCAATAAATTAAACAGCCATAAAAATATTTGGTAAATAATTAAAAAACATTTCTTTTACGTACAAAAAATCTATTATATTCTTTATTTTATTTTTAAAATATAACAGTCACGTTTAGGATAAGAATTGTCAAAAGACTGTGTTATTTTTTTACATTTTAAGCTTAATTATACAACTATTAGTTTTATAAAAAAATAAAATTAATTTTAATTTTAATTATGTTACTACTGATTTTATAAAAATTACAATTAAAATAATAAAAAATAAAAAAGAAACCAAAATATTTTTGTTTTAAATTAAGTGTCCGACACACTTATTTTGTTTTTTTGTTTCTTTATCATTTTAATTTTAATTTTTTAATAAAATTTTTAAGATAAAAATTTTTGAAGTTTAATAATTAATTTATAAATTATAAAAATATTAAATTAAATTAAAATGTTGATTAATTAATTAATTATTATATGACCTATATTTTTTATTAGAGTTATAAACTTAATTTTTGTAAAATTAAATATTTAAAGTCTAAAATCTTATGAAAATATTTAAAGAAATAATAAGATATAATATTCATATTTTTATAATTTTTTTAAAGTCATATTTTTATAAGTTATTTTATGCAAAAAAAAAAATAGTTAATACTAAAATAATTAATTTTACCTAATATATTTAATAAGTAGTTGATATTCTAGTTATCAAATCAACGGATATAATTTAAAATTAAATAATTACATTAATATAACCATATAACAAAAACTGATTGTCAAACAAGCCTATTTATGAATGAGTACTGACAGGAACGGCGAACCCACCCACCACACCATAAAATCCGTTTCCAAGGCAAACCCTGACGGATTCAACATCAATTGGAATTAAGCATAGATCAAGTTTCTCCAAATGGTCGGAGGTTCTGTCGGATTCTATTTCTCACCAACCGTGGCGTTGCTATAACATGATGGATGATTAAGGTGGTTGCCACTTCCTTCTCAGCCTTGCCTTCAATACCGTTTAGGCTTCCATTTCAATTTCTTTCCTAATCAACAACCCCCCATTCCTTTCCTGTTAACTCACTCTGCCTCAGACCTTACTGCCAAAATGACTTCACCTTTTTTGCTGTCAGTTCAGTCGTTTCACTTTACTTTTTTCTTATCAAATTTACATCCATTTCTTTTATTTTAACCATACATTCTAAAAAATTATACTAAAATCAAACCAATCCAAGATTATTTTTATTAGTTTGGTTTAGGTGATTTGAATTATTTCAGCAATTATTAAACTAAGTAAACCAACAATAGCATTACTTTTAATTATTAATGAAATAATTTTTAATTATGAGAATGCTAATTATACTTCTATAATC
Organism: Erythroxylum squamatum; assembly: GCA_025629845.1. Lineage (NCBI taxonomy): Eukaryota > Viridiplantae > Streptophyta > Magnoliopsida > Malpighiales > Erythroxylaceae > Erythroxylum > Erythroxylum squamatum. The sequence continues at coordinate 22,584,829 of JAOTBA010000006.1, read as the reverse complement.
TTTTTAAACCATTTATCAGACTAAAATTTCTCAGTTAAGTGGCAAAGTGCATATTTATATATATATATGTGACAAATATAATTTCTATATGTCAAAAAATTGATCTTTGTAGTATAACAAATCAAAACAAAATGTAAGTTTACGATCTATTTTTATTTTTAGTTTTCTGCTTTTATTTTTAATTTTAGTTAAAATACTTGTTTATTTAATCTTTTAATTTTAGTTTCTTCTAGTTTTCAAAAATTATAGAATTCATAAAAATAATTTTTGTTTTCTATTTTTGCTTTTCATAATTTAATTTATCATCAACTAAATACATATTATTTAATATATTCATATATTAATTTTAATAAGAATTATGAATTATTAAATTTTATTTAATCTTTTTAATTAAATTAAATATAATATTTATTAATAAATATAATTAAATTTAAAATATCTTCAAACTATATAAATTTCAAATAAAATTTAATTTAGTTAAAAAAATTTTTGGTTTTAAATATATTTCAATAAAATAAAAATTTTGTTAATAAATATTATATTAGAAATTAAAATAAATTTATTTAATTAAAAATAATTTTATTTTTAAGTTGTATATGATATATAATTATTATCAATAATAAAAATATAACTACATTAATATTAACAACCAAACATAATTTTGTTTTTATTTGAAAAACTGAAAACGAAAAAAAACTAAAAATTATATCAAAAAAAGAATTGGAACTAAATAGCTCCTTAACTTACAAGAATGCCAGACACTTTATATTATATTTTATTTTAAAAATTCATTTTATTTTAAAAATTTATAAACCATGTAATTTTAACTTAGACATTTTTTGAAGTAAGGATTGACTAACTATCAATATTAGGAAAGATTAAGGGTATGTTTGGGAGTTTAGGATGGAATGGAATGAAATGGTAATTAATGGAACGGAATGGAATGGAGTGGAATTGAATGGAATGAAATTGGCCACTCCATTGTTTGGAAGTTTAAATGAAATAAGAGAGGGATTCATTTGACCATTGTTTGGAAGTGATACTAAAAATGAATGGAATGGAATGACTTGTAATATTTTTTTCCAAAATTATCCTTGTAATAAAATATGCATAGTTGCCATGAAACTATTTTAGTAACCCCAAAGCATTTCAAATTGTAGGATGCCCAAAATATAGTTTTGTCATTTTCCTATATAAGCAATCAACTTTCTTGTTCTTTTTCATTAACCCTCATCACACTGTACTCTTCGTTAGGCATTTATTCATGTGTCTTGTTATGGTTGATAATTATTCTTGGCGTTGTAAATCTATTTCTACATTTCGCAGTGTAAATTAATAATATATTTAAAATTTATGAACTTTCGTCAATGGAATAAGACAGTTGAAGGAGAAACACAATGGACGTAGTAATATGTAGCCGCGTAGGTATTTGCTGGATTGGAGTTGTAATTTCATTAATTTTTTGAGGATATTTTTGTCATTAAATTAGGGTTTGAAAGGCAAGCCATGTCATTCCATCCCTAACCCCTAATTTGGGAGGTCACAAAATATTAAATTTTGGATGGCAAAGGATGGCTTCCAAAGCCATTAATTGCCATCCCATCCTGTTTCAAAATAGACTCCTAAACAATGATCTGAGTCATTTGGGCCATTCCATTCCATCCCTCCACCCACATCCAAACATACCCTAAGGCCTACATAGCATTTTGGTTTTTCGGGAATGAAATTATTCTTTTGATGACATAAGAATTGTGGAAACGTAACTTCAATTACTGTTCCTGAACCATCAGTTATGTTTTATTCTAGGAAGCCATTAAGCAAAATGCAAAGATCTCTGAACTCTAGACTATTAATTTATTTACATCATGTAATTTCGCATAATTATGTATATTCAATAATTTATTAAAAAGTTAAAAAGAAGAGAACTCTAAAATCTGTGGCACGAATCGGATTTCGTGGAATCACTTGCAGATTACCGAAAGTGATTTGCTGGGGACGTTCTGCACCCCATAATAGCAACATGTGAATCTCGTCTACGCTTGCCAATCAGTTCTTTGGATTACTCTTATTTGCCTTTCATAAACCAAAGGCTTCATAGGTCAGTTGTTTTGCATCAACTAGATTAAACGAGCGGTTCCTTTATTGACTTTTCTATTATGCTTCTAAAGATGAACTGGTAAATGGACATGAAGATTCCATAAAGTTAATAATGACAAGACTCCACTAACAACTTGAACGTAGAATCTCACTTAATCCATCACTAAAACTCTTTATGCCTTTTTGTTCGTTGATTAGCCGATGGTAAACACCCATACCGCCTTATAAGGAGAATAAGTTGAACAAAAAAGAATGTACTAAGGTAACAGGAAACGGACTAGTGCTTTTATGTTGTATAATCTATACGCATATCAATATTGACTTAATTTGCAATTTGTTAACAGGAAAAGAAAAGAAATTAACACGACAAAAAGGCAGGCAAATTATTTTCTCACTTCAGTCATTTTCTTTGCTTTGCCAATACGTTCTTCCTAAGGTGAACTCCAAACTTGGATTGTCAAGTTCCTGGTTGGATCCTTTTCTTTTTGATTGTGCAATCTCCCTTCCCTACATGTATCCATTACCTCAGTTAAATTCATCTCAAACGAAGCGAACCGGGAAAAGAATAAAAATAGCAATTAAAATATGCTTCCAGAGTTATTTTTTGCCAAAACAAAGTCGAACTTTTGCTAGAAATTCCAATTGTTCGATATTGCATTGACATACAGGAAGTTTGTGAAAGTATAATGAGTACCTGGACTATTCATTTGCAAATTCAAATTGCCATGAACGAATTAGCAGACAGATACCATGAAATTCTGGGGTAGATTAGCAAAAAGATTGCATCAGAACGATGATATTTTGAGTCCCTCACCTCTAATTGTTTGTCAGACAATTCTTGTTCAGATGATATCATCTCTAATCTAAGCCTGTCCACATCGCTTGGGCACGGTTGTTGCCAATCGCCTCTGTCATTACAGTTCCATCTACATCTCTTATAAATTGCTCTTGGTTGATAGAAATAACAAATTACATTAAGAAAAACTACCTAAATGGAACCCGGAAAGATTAAAACATAGATGTCATATGGAGCTGACGTATATGCCACATGAAACCGTACTGATAATGCTAAAGGAAAAGCTACATCTCATTATTTCGTAGCCAGGATTTCTTACACAAGCGGCTTCTCAGTTTCAAGGTACTGATTTGATTGCAGAATTGAAACATGTATCCGAGAAAAGTCAGTTAGTACCCTAAACAATAGATGCACAACCAACCTACAAGAAAACAGTACAATTTGTTGCGTTTAAAAAACACCGTAAAATTTCAAAAAATATCACAAAATACAATTTTGCGACATTTAAAAAATTTTATAAAAAATGTCGCGAAATGTGGCGTAAGTAAAAAATTTTTGTAATATTTTTCATAAACATCACAAAAAATATGAATATTTCGCGACATTTTAAAAAATGTCACTAAAAGATTGAACATTTCGCGTAAAAACGTCGCGGAAAGTCACATTCCGCGACGATAAAGAATTAGCTGGCACCTTCCTCTTCTTTTAGAGTATGGCTCCATTACTTGGAGTATTTGTTGGACACTTATGAAAAGTACCCAATAACTTGTGAGCATAAAGTTACGTACTTTATATGCGTGTTTAATAACATAACTAACGGATATTTAACGTTGCTCACTATTATTATTCCACCAAAAGTGTCTGCCAAGAGCTTTTTTTTAGAGTACGTATAATAAGAGGTTATATTTTCCTATCATATCATAGTTATGCAGGACACCAAGTCCATGATCATCTGGCAAACAAAGCCAAATAAAAAAGACCTTGCTAAACTCCAAAACCAAGTAACTATAAGACATAATATCCAATTTAAAGCGCTGCATGTATAAACTACATATGCTTTAAACTAACCGAAGGCAATGTTTGTGGTAGGAATGTTGCTCCATTAATAATTGTATGAATCTTTCCTTTGCTCTTATATTCGACTATTTAGAGGGCTCTACGTACATTCGCCTCTATGATTATGTAAAGTTTCTTTTATACATGTATATAAGAAACTCGAGTCCTCTATCCTCACTTCATAAATCTTCTACGGTTAAATTTACAAGTGCGGAAACCGGGGTAAGAGCCTAAACTTTGAAAACAGTTTTTAGATTTAGCAGAATGTTACGGTATCAGTAAGTTCCTTCTTCAAAGACTAACAAGAATATTACTGTGAACGAGTCACAACAAATGCATGCACCTAGTAAATATCATGAAGAAACAATTAGAAGGAAAAGACGAAATTGTTGTGATTATTAAATGCTAAATACAAATATCACAATACAACAACAATAATAATAATAATGAACTAATCAAATACTTGGGTCCTAAACATATCATATTTTATCTTTCACCGTACTTTAGTTTTTAATTGAATTCCATATATCATTTAAAATACGAGAAATCCTTTAAAATTTTAAATGTATAAAAGAATGTTATCTACATCTTAATTTGAATCATTTGATTTTATCTTCATTTATTTAATAATAGAAAGGCTTCAATTGAAAATCATAAAAGATGACTAATAATAAAAGCACAAAAAGAATTATCTTCTTGTTGAATTCTATGAAATTAATTTAAGGAATTGATTGATTCTTTTTGGAAAAAGCTCAGATTGGATAAAATAGTTAAGGTAAAAGAATTTAATTAAGAAATTGTAAAGATAATGAGGAGTGAAATTTAGATTAAGAATTATTATTTTTTGATCATTAAATGGCTTTATATTTAACTTTGCTTTTGGTAAATTTGTAAGCCTAAACACACAGAGGGATATATATAGTTTGTAATTACTTATCTCTTTCATTCATCATACTTGAATCCTAATAAGGAAGCATTCTTACCAATTTGTTACTAGTCTATATCTCTAATACTTGACAAAAAAAATATATATATACCTTTTTAAGTTTATTGATCAAATTCATAAGGTCTTGCTGATTTGGATTGTTATGCATATCTGGTTCATAAGGTTGTGTCCAGCAAAAGCATTTTATTAGAGCTATTAGAAGTTTAACATGATGTTAGAGGCTGAGAATAATTATCATCGATCTATTAACCCTTAGATTCATGAAAACATATGACATAAATTAGATGTATCTATTATGAATATAATCCATCACCTAGATCGAAAGTTTAGCAATTCCTTCTGGAGTTTCAACATCTTCGAATAGTTATTTATAGTAAATAAATTCCTTCTAGGTTGTTTCAAGTCATTTTTATTTTGGTTGACACTTTTCTATTTTATCCGAAGTGATAAGCAAGTTTAAGATGCTCCAAAGAGGTGCAGTATTTGTCAATAACAGATGTGTTTTTGTTAAACTCAAATTGATGCAGTTGAAAAACAAAGCAAGTTTAAGATGCTCCAAAGAGGTGCATGCAGTATTAGTCAATAACAGATGCGTTCTTGTTAAACTCAAATTGATGCAGTTGAAAAACAATGTTCTTTTGTAATTATGAGAACATATGTTTATATATATATATATATATATGTAGATTTTGGTAGAAATAAATTCAAAAGTAGTCTATAAAAGTATAATTTATTTAAGAGAAATAATCTTGTGAATATGTTTAAACGATATTCTTCGCCCAGTGAGGCTCCAAACGAATGAGTCAATGACTCGGGAGTCTTTTCCTGAACAAAAAATACTTTTCCGTTTCTAGTAATCTTATAACTTTGAACATGCGTGTTCTGAAAACATAAGAATATTAGTAGTAGTTTATTTGATTCTAATTGCAACCAGAACTTCCATTTTATTGGATTCAATCAAGAACCTAACGCACGCAAGGATCACAATTCATCAAGCAAAAAAGTGTGAATATACCATCATTATTATGTCACTTAAAGTTCAAATTCAAGCCGTTTAAGTAAAACTAAACAAGAGACTTGCTTGCCAGTTACTTGAATTAAACGAAGTTGAAGGTTATTTGTTCACCTTTCTAGCAAAAAAGCATTTGTACATGTACGAATATTCTTTTCAAATATATGTATTCCATTATATATATACCAACTTTAACCACGTAGCAATAGGTATACGTACCAAGTTGGAAACAGCTATTTATAATGAAATTGTGCAATTGTTACAATGTGCATGATGCATGCATGTACTCCGTTTTATTTCTTATTCTCATTATGCTGTCCTTTTCCATTTTTTCTTACTTTCATGTTCAAGCTTTTCATTAATACTAAAGGAAAAAAAAAAAGGAACTAATGAAAGCAACTTGGCACGACGTGCAACTAAGTTTTCTCCGTCATTATATATAAAATTCTAGGAAATACGTACTCAAGCTATATATAAAAATTATGTGAAATTAAGTAGCATAAGATATTTGCACAACAATTTTCCAACATGCAAAATATAGATATTTGCACAACAATTTTCCAACATGTAAAAATATTCTATATGCCCAATACACATTCTCATCATGCAGCTAACAGCCCTAATTTAGCAAGGATCTCATCTTTATGAAGTAGCAAGACGACTAAGCTTCAGATACGCAAATTACAAATCAAATGGCCAACTTAGATAGAAAGAAATTAAAATTAAAATCGTGGTAAGTAGCTGACATTGTAAGATTAGATATAGCCATAAATAAACATGTAATGGAGTTAAAGATCTCAACTACTACAGTATGGAATTAGGTTCTGGCGTTCTGGAGATTGCACTAATTAAGATCATCACCTAGAAGACAGATATTGTTGCGACTTGGACTTGAGAGAATCAAGGGAAAAAAGGTAGTTTAAACCTGTGTGTTTCGGTCTTGATATACTTTATTTTAATAAATTTCCACTTGTTTCGTCCAATACCACGTTCATGTGCATATAGTTTGAAAGAAAGCAGACCCAAAGAAAGAAAGAAAAAAGGTGGACGAGAAGAAAAGCTAAGCAAAAAGTAAAAGCTGCCACATTGTAGCTCTTTTGAGTTGAGAATTTAGAGATCTATATATATATATATATATATGTTTAAAGTCATTCTTGCTTAGAAGCATGAAACATGACAATGAATGCACTTATGCACATACAAAAAAGGTGACGTCAATCTGGAGACAACTTAAAGCGCCCACAACAATCAATAATGAACGTCGGCGATTCAGCGTAAATCAGGACCTAGAGAGGGAATACCTTGAAGAGTTACTCCAGAGAGAAGTTCGATCTATGTGGCCATTGGAAGCTCCTCCGTGTTTCAGTAAATTTATGGCATTTTTATCAGAGGGAGTTGCCACAGAAAAAACATCTTCGTCTCCAGATCCATCTGTTAGATATTCCAAATAGTCAGATCATACGATCTTAGAGATATATAGATTTTAATTTAGACCGTTCCTAAGCAAGAGTTGGTTAGTCAGTTAGGTTATGTGTCAGATTTATGGTAACACTAACAGGATCGTAGAATCTTGAAAATTCAAAGTCTCTAGCTGGAAATTGGGGAAAATATAAAAAGCAAGTTACCTGAGGAAGCTGCAAGCTTGTCAGTGCTCTTAACAGTTCTATACATCTGTAAGGCAAAAGGAGACAAAGAAAATGAATAGACAATTAACGAGAAGACCTAGACTTGATAAAAAGGAAAAGACCACTCATTGAAAAATGGAATCACCACAAATAACATGTAGTGGAAAGATAGACTAATTTACCGACTAAAGAACCCCAGTCAAAAAGCCAAATAGTTTTTTTAATAACCACGAGGTTGATGTTTGGTGAGGTCAGTAATTGCATGAATTATTGAGAAATGATGGCTACTTTTATCTCTCTCTCTCTCTATCAAAAAGTAGAAATTGTCCTGTACTCAGAACTAGCAGACGTAACTGTTCATTCATTCACTCATCCTCATCGGTTCTCGTGCCAGTAAGATAGCCAAAGTCTTCACCGCATCACAGGCCAGAGAAATATATTCACTAAAGACCGAAATACGGTGCTTCTTTCGGTTTCTCGAAAAAATATGGAACATAATTGAGCAAAGAAAATCCGGAGTTTTTGGCTAGCCAGACCTGTAGGTGGCTTTTGACATGCGCTAGTGTTAGATCTTTGACATCCATGAGCTCTAGAACTGACTTTGGAGTAGCTCCTGAAACGCAAATAAGCCATATATCCATCAGAGATTAGAGAAAGAAAGAATGAATAGGTATAAGGGTATAATCATATAATCATTTTTAAGCATAAAAGAAGCACGAAAATAGTTTGATAATCACTTTCAAGGAGGAGAATATAAGGATGTACTTTCATGGCCACCAAGGAGCTCCACAGCGTGAACGAAGCGAGCATGAAGAGAGCTAGTCCATCGCATCCTTGGGGCTCTCATGTTCCTCCTTGTTTGTAGTACTCTTGATCTAATCATTCCTATCTCTGCGCTGCCCAAACCAAGGCCAAATTGGTGCTGCTGATCATGATACTGAGATGATCTTAGTGTCTCCATTGATATACCATTGAACCTCAGTGAAGGGTTCCCCGTTTTGTTATCAATGGAAGAACGACCTGGAGTATATGTACTGGAAGATGACGGATATGGCATCTGGTTGAAGCAAAATCTAGGATCCATTATCTCTCTGGAATTGCTCCAATTACTATAAACTGGAATTCCCTTTATGGGGTTCAAGCCTGGGGGTTCAAGAACTCTAATCCCGTGATTTATGTGATGACTTGCTCGGCCACTTTTGGAATATTTAGAAAGAGTCAATCTTTGCCTCGAAAGATCCTCTTCGCCGACACCAAAACTGAAGTTTCTTCTCCAGGGACTCTCTGCCTCAAAGGCAGTGTTACTTGTGGGATTTGCGAGAGAGAGTTCAGTGTCTGCTTGAGACCCCACTCTTAAAGAACTATCACTGTGCGATTTCAGGCCGTCATAGTGGTCTCTACGCCAAATGTCGAGAGTTGAAAATGAATCACCGTCATTATTTACCCCGGTGCAAACTGAAGAAGGAGCACTATTTGGAAGGCTTATGTGCAGCGAAAGGTCAGGAATCTGATTCAAAGATTGTTCATGGAAAACCCTTTTCTGGGACATTTTTATTCTTCCAGAATGGTTCGAGTACAGCTCCCTAGCTTCCTCGCCGCTAAAAATTGTTCAATGAAAGCGTATCCAAACTCCAAGGTGAAGAACTTACTAAGTGCGATTTTTTGAGCAAGCCTTTGCTCTTCTTGTACAGAAATTTAACTAGAAGATTAGAAGACTAGATACCCAGGAGAAATGGATGTATCTTCTGTAATTTTTCAGATAACCCATAAACTGAAAGGAAAGACTAAACAGAAAAGAGGAAGGAAGCAAACAAAAGAGAGAATAATAGTCTGGTGTAAAGAGAGCTTCTCATCAACTTGTAAAAGAAAGACTTTCTCAGCTCTGTCTAGGCTCCAAGTAAAGAAAAGACATTCTGGTAGTTATATATGTATAGAGAGAGAGAGAACGCTAGGACAGACGGGGAAAGCTGTATGAAGCGTGATGCTGCTGCAAAAAGAGAAAATTTTCTGAAATAAATTGTAGTGGAGAGAAGAGAGACACATGGGGGTCTAGGTTGCCTACCATACCTCGAGAGTATATAAAAGAAAATGACACTTCAACGAAGCCTCTGCCTCCCAGTCCCAGCTCGTCCTCAACTCTCCTTTTTTCTTCCAAGTCAATACACGCTAATCCCTAGTGTAAAGCTCGGGCAACCTCTTCCACTAGGTTTTGTTGAAACTTTGGAAATATATTTCTACTGGTATGTCACTGAAAATCTAAAATTGAACTTCCGCATCTTATTTTCATATTAGCTCAGACTCGGTTTAATAATTTGGTTAGACCATCGTTTCATCAACATGTAATTTGCTAATGTGTGTGATTATGTATATTTATAGTTATTTTTCAAAAATTAAAAATAAAATCAATTTCACAAAATATTCGAAAATTATTTTCAACTAAAAAGAGATTCATGTGTTTTATTATTTTAAAAAAAAATAATTCTTAAAATATAAGAAATTATAAACTTGAACTATTTATTTTCATTAAATAAAGTTTCAAAAATCATAACTGCAATTCCAATTGCATAAAATTGGAAACACAATTACATTAACGAAATCGAGAATGTAAAATGATATTAATTTCTTTCCTTTAGAATGGTAAGCACGACCATATCTTCTACATGTGGAAGAGCTTTAGTCACTAAGCTGTTATCCCTTTTCATGAAATTAAGCGTTATATATTCCCTATTAGTATATAATATTATCAGGAGAGAATTAACATCTTATCTAATTATCTTTTCCAACTCTTTTATATATAATACATTTTAGTTATAATCTAAAACGTAAATTACTGTAAGTTTGAGATATACACACAAAGTTTAGAAAATTAGTAAAACTTTGATTTTTATATATACTTTTACGACCTTTGTTTTTGTATTAATAATATTGAGCCCTTTTTTAAGTCTTAATTAGCCAATAACTCCTTTTAATAAAATGATTTGTGTATAATGACACATGTTGTTTTAATGTCTATGCATGTTTATAAGTATATGATAGGAACATAAGCATAAACAATTATAATTTTTGTTCTTATTTTAAGCTTCCCAAATTATAAACTAAATCTACCAACTTAATTGATGCATTAAAGTAAAGTAAAGTTTGATCAGGATGAAGATTGAGAGATGAGTACGTTGATATCAAAAAATAAAGGACTTAAAGTTAAATTGTGTTTAAAATTTTTATTAAATAGAAAGTTACATATATTATTCTATTTTATAAGTGCTACCATAATTATTTAGGACTTATAAAATTTTTGTTAGAATAAAATTTAAATTTATTATCCACAAGTCTCTTTTATCACAAAGCAGCTGACTTCTGCTCCTTAAATTTACATTGCCATTCTTCGGAAATTGCAATAAGCTTATTAGATTATTATTTCTTGATTTAAAGTGTTGGTTTGTGAAGTTAGAAGCAAATTCACTGCATCATCCTCCTGAATCGCATTGGCAGGATGTTCCACAATCCAACAACAGGGTAGAATTGAATTTCTATGAAAAGTTGCCTCGTTTTCAACTTAAATGCTAATTAATTAAAAGACCAATTTGTATTATGTGAAAACTATCAAACTCAAATATTAAAAGTTATAAATTGTTAGAATTTGGGTTTACACCTCTCAAATCTCGCACTAATCAATTTTACTAAATCGCTAAAGTCAACGTTCATATGTAGAAATAACAATTACAACAAATTAGTAAAAGTTTCGCTGATACAGAATATGAGAAATTCCTATGACATGCAATTTTATCTCTAATTAATAGAAGTATTATTTTTAACAGTAGGTATGTAGAGATAGATTATAAAAATATTCACTACTAATTTTATATTCTCTTGCTGACCATAACTAGTGATTAAGATATAAACCAAAGACCACAAACTAAAACATAGTAGTTTATGTCGAAATTTTAGAATGGAAACTAACTAAAATAAAGTAGAGTAGGGAAGAGAGAATGCAAAAGACATTTTTATTGATAGGTTTAAATTACATCGACACGAAGACTTAAATATATAGATAATGAAATAACAAACTTAGCTAATATCTAGAGAAAACAATTCAAATTCAAAAATTTAAATCCTAACTAGATAACAACTTTATCTTAAAAGATAAAATTATATCATTTAACAAATATCTTATCTTTAAACAAAATCTTCAATTTTAACTTTGAATCAATATTTCCAACAGTTTATCTGCCTTAGCCGTTAAAAATCAGAGATGTACAAATATATGTTTCGTTCAGATAATTTTTTTAAAAACATATATAACATAGACGAAACCATCACTTTAAGCATAATTAGTTAATTAAACAAAAAACATATTGTGATGAATTGCGTAAAAAATCATATAAAAGAATCGAAGAGGTTGCAAATTAATTCTAGTTTCACAATACTCAAACCTATACTTTAAAAAGAAATATCAATTTTTTATAAGAAAAAATTTCTTGTGCATCACAATTTTTTAAAATATAAAAATTAAATTAAATTATAATTAAACTAAAATGACATTACAACGAGTTCAAAGTTTTAAGCCTACCATCACATGGCGATATGACTAAAGAACCAAAGCTACCTAATGAAGATAGTATAACTATCTGCATACTAGACAACAACAATAAGATAAAATTATAGGCACTATTGATTCATGGGAAGACTCATTTACCATTACTGGTATTTGAGATTTTGTGTTCTCTTCTTAGTAGATTTCTTTTTTGCAGATTTGGATTGCATTCAAAAATCGCTAAAGATATTTGGGACATGGTCTATTACAAGTGGAGTATCACTGTCCTTTGTTTGTTCGATGTCCCCTGTCCCTTAATTATCAGTTAGCTCAACAGTTGCGAGTGGAGACATCATGTTGATCCAATCCCTCTAACAATACTCCAAATATTAGGAGGTGAAATCATTGGCTCCGTGGTTTAGAATCTCCTTATTGCCTGCACTGGATTTGTCCAGAGTTGTCTTTCCTTGAGAAATGTGTGTGTCAAGTTGTTCAGTCCTCAACCCAATTAGTTGAAAACCATTTGATTGCTGCTGTAAAGTTTTGCCAATATCTGCATCAGCCTATTCTGTACTCCAACTAGTTGCAACCATTGTTCTATCACCTTTGGGCACTATTGTCGCATGCTTAGGAGAGGTAATAATCTCTGCTACTTGCACTGTCTTTGTTCTCATAGGGGGTAGAAATATCAATAGCCTCATCATCCTTTCCTTCATTTCCAATAATTAACTGTGGAGAGTTTGTCACCCTAACCAAATCTGCGGTTGTGCATCTCAGTTTCATGGTCTCTTTTGAGTTTTTAGTAGTATATTTTGTTCAATAGAAATTATTTTATGGAACTCTTTAATTTTAGGTTTCCAAATAATTATCTAAATTATTAAGAATTAATTTTCACTCGTATTTTCATTCTTCATCGAATTAACATATTTCAAACTATAAGAAGAGAATGATTATTCATTAACTCGATAGTGCTTTTGTTGGGAAATCGGATAGGGATCCGATCCGACAGCAACGGAATAATCACGAAACTTTTTCGTAACTTTTGATTTCTCGAAAATCAAGATCTATTTAATTCTATAAAGTGATTAACACGAATCATAATAAAGCGGAATTTAATTCGTACCTTATTCTGAAGCTTGATCTTTATTTTGATGCATCCCTCAAACCGTTTTCGAAACCGATCCGTCTCAACCACCATAGCCGCACAAGTGCTCGGCCTCTAACGGTATCCACAGAATAAGTTGAGAGGACTCTGTAACTTTTACAAAGAGGGTTAAGCATGAAGTGCTAGCTACATAGAGCTTAAGCCTATTTATAATAAGCTTAGGACGTTTTAGTAATTTA
>JAOTBA010000006.1:22544700-22555915 GCA_025629845.1 Erythroxylum squamatum | reverse complement strand
CAATTCCTAAACTTTCTCACCAATTTCTTTCTCATTTAAATTCCTTTTAATATTTCTAATTTTCACCGAAAATTCGGAGTCCAACAGCATTACCTCTTGTAAGCCTTTACCTTACCAAATTTTCTGGGTCTAAGCTTGTATGACAGGGAAAGCACATAGTTTATCCATAAAGAATCCAATAATTGCATCATCCCATATCCTTCCCCTTCTTGTAAAATGTCAATGCCAATAGCCACCATTAGTTTTCCTTCTATCTCAACTGTTGGACCGTAGAATAACGAAGTGTCAGAATTGTCTCTAACCACCTGTTTCCATATCTTTCTACCTACAATGTTTTGTGGAATTAGCACACCACTTGTTGGGGATAAGAGCTTTGGGAGAGGGATAGGAGTGGGTAATTTTGGTTGGTTGATAAAGTGTGAAGGGGAATAAGGGTACAGGGGTTTACTAGGTTGATAAGAAGCTTAAGAGGGGGAAGAGGGAAAGTTAAAGCTAGAGGTGGGAAGTTTGTCTCCATAATAGTGTGTAATGGTTCTGATTTTTATTGTGTTGCAGGTAAAAATGTTGTTAGAGAAAAAGGCCTAAATGTGAGGACGGGAGCACTGAAAGACAGAAGTGGTTACTCTTGGAGAAAAGCAAGAGGTAGCGGTCAGAGAGAAGGCAAAGATGAGTGGTTGGGGAGTCCCTAAAGGAGACACCTAGGCAGAAAAACAAAAAAGGCTCTTAGGCAGAAAGGTAGACTCAGATCTAGGGTTTGGGTAAGGTGAGGAGGATGAAGATTAGAGAGACGGTGGAGTATCTCTCTCACCAATGTTACTTATTGAAGAAGGTGAATAAACTCCATAAATTTCTTGTTTTATATTGAATTGGCTCCCTTCTTCAATCCCCGACTATACTTTCTTGTTGCTACCTTTTTTTAGTCCTTACATATACTTTTTGTGTTTCCTTTCCTTATTACAAAATTAATTTAGGATTTGCCATGTTTTAGGTACCTTGTGTATTTGGGTATGCAGTATATGCATTTATAACAGATATTGATAAACATCTATACAAAATGTGTTTTATGGTTTTATTTTTCTTGGCAGTGATAGAAGGAGAAAATTATGCTTTATGGAATTGATTTTAAGTTTATTTGTAGAAGACTTTGATATAATTGATGGAAATTAGCGGACAATCATAAGCGATCAACATAAGATTAGTAGTTATTTACACTTTTTTATTATTTTATTTACATACGAGTATTTTTTTGAAAATAAGAAAATCAATTATTGAGTGAATGTTTGTTTCTATTTATGTTTTTTATTTTTATTTTCAAATTCAGTAAAAAAAATATTTGTTTGAGTTTTCATTTTTCATTTTTTTTGGTTTCTTTTAATTTTTATATTTATGAAAACCATAAAAATAGTTTTTGATTTATTTTTCTTTTTTATAATCTAATTTACTATTAACTAAATATATATTATTTAATTATTTAATATTAATTATTAATAAGAATTTATGAATAATGTAATTCAAAATTGTATATTCAATTATTTAGAATTATCCATTAATTTAATTTTTATGATTAATTTAAATATTAATTTTAAAAAAATAGTCTTAATTTAATAATTATTAGAAAAATATTTTAAAATATATTCAAAATATATAAATTTAAATAAAATTTCCTTTAATAATTAAAATAAATTTAATTTATACATAAAATAATTATTAAATTATTTATTTTAATAAATTTTTATTTTTTATTGATAAAAAATAATTAATCTTTAAATTTTATGTAATATATAATTATTATCAGTGATAAAAATATAACTAAATTTACATTAATAATCAAACAGAATTTTGTTTTCGTTTTAAAAAATAGAAAACAAAGACTATAAAAACCACAACAAAGTGAAACCAAATGACCTTTTTGAACTTTATTTTTGCATTGTCTTGTGTTTCAACATTAAAGAAGTTCCATTGACTAGGCAATCCATGATTTATATCACTTTCTTCACTATTTTTCTTATTCTAAAAAAATTTTGTTTTTGCGGCCATGATTAATAGGATTTGCATTTTCAGAAGAAAACATAAGATGTTATGCTTTTGATTTATCGTTTGTCTCCCATTCAACCTGGACATGAAAGAAGTTTAGAACTTAATCATATGTATATGCTTTTTATAAGATGTTGTGAATGTTATCAATCATATAATACCTAATGTGGAGCATCGTATGTGTATGCAAACTATGTTTAGAAACATAAAGGTCAAGTATACAAGACACTATTATAGATGGCTATTAAAAGTACAACTAAATAGGAATTTAAAGAAATAATGGAATAAATGAAAGTGTTATCCAAGAAGATATACATGGATCTCATGTCAAAACAGGACTTGGGTCATTTGTAAAAGCTTTAGTTAGTGCAGGTCCAAAGATGTTATGTTGAATGTGTAAAGATATTCTTCTAAAAGGGTCGTTAACGAGTAGCCAAGTGTCTAACTAGTAGGTTATGCGACCAACTCTTTATCCTATATATTTAATTTTTTCAACATAGTGGGCGTAATAAGAACATGAGAATAACGATACATTTTTCATCCATAATGTTTTTTTTTTTTTTATAACAGGGAAAAAAAATTAGGACAATCTAAGTAACAAAACGGGGAAAACAGCGCCCCGATAAATCCTCTAGCAGGATGATGTGGCACCCAATGGGTGTTGTCTCGAAATAAGTGACTCCCGCGCCCAGCTGACCGGCATAATTGGCAAGCCAATCAGCACATCTGTTGCTCTCTCGATAAACCTGTCGATGAACAACAGTCCAGTTCCTGGTAAGAAGCAGATGGATACTCCGAACAATGGGATTGAGCGTGCGGGATCGACGGTCCGAGGAGGAGAGGATGTCGAACACGGCTTTAGAATCAATCTCCAGTTCCAACCGGTGAAAACCCTGATCCCATGCTAATGTTAGCTCGGTGAAAACCTCCCAGAGTTTCGCTGTCATCGCTGTGCACCATCCAAGCTTATGAGCGAAGCTCCGTAATGTTGATATTGGAGTTAAAAGTTGGCCAAAGTGTAAAGTGAGTAGAAGAAACTAAAAATCTCTCACATTGACAATTACACCTATCACATTGAAGACTGATAGGAAATACTGAGGTAGATTCAACAAAAATGGGAGTAGCTCCATCACTTCGATATGCAATATTAACTAAATCGAAGCTTTATGTGATTAATTAATTATCCCCGTCAACATATATCATATTCAAGGTTTTGAAAATGTGGGTTTTACTTTGGAAAGAATTAACAAACACATGAAAGAAAAAAAGTAAAATAAAAAAATAAAAAAATTCATTTAACTAGTGGCCAACCGGTTCGACCAGTCCCTATTTAACCGGTCAATCAGTTCGTACTGGTTCAATTGAAGACTGATTTTTAGGGATCACCCAGGCCGGATAGCCGATCGGTTACCGGTCGAACCGGCCGGGCAAGTCCGGGTTTCAAAACAGAGACCATACCCCAATACACATAAAAGTGAGATATTTTTTTAATAAAATTTGACATAATTTTCTTTTTTAAAATGACATATAAATACTAACAACTTAAGTAAAAACTATTAAAATACTTTACAAAAGTTTAAATATATGGATTGTGAATGTATGAATTTTTCCAAAAATTCTAATAAATAGAGTTTCCAAAAATTCTAATAAATAGAGTTTATTACTAAAAGTTTTATAATTAAAGAGGCTTTCAATAATTAGACTATAATTTTGTAATTATTAAACCACAATATCGTAGTTATTACTTATTAGCTTATAAAAGTTAATATTTATGATTATCAAAGTATGCGGACATTCTTTCTTAAGTTTTGTTTCAGTTAAAAAAATAAAAATAGCGGAACGGATATGATTGGTGGTCGTATCATTTGCCACCCACTCTAATAATTGGGACTTGGGAGGGCAACGCATATTCGCATATGTCCTAGGCATCCCTTCTTCGCTAACTTACGTAATCCACTGTTAGTTAATACATACTCATAGCAACACCCACCTAGAATGGTTGGAATGAAAGACGTTATGAGGAGATTTAGTTTTGTTAACTCTCTAATGGCCAGACATGAGTCAGACTTGAGGCTTGTTTTATCTCCTTTCTATGACCAATTGATAGATGGATATGCAAAAGTATATTCTAAGATTCTGCACGCCCACCACCTCCGCTCATATTCTTTCTCAACGCAACTTCTATATCACGTTACAACCAAGTAATTGAACTTTTCAACATTAGGTGAAAGCTTTTGCCCGCTTCATATATCCTTTGCCCGCTGCTGACCCCTCTTGTTCAGTCGTTGAGAGCTTAGAGATATGGCGGATATGTACATCCAACGGTTGTCGATTGCCCTTTTTGTGATGACCTTTGGTTTAGAATTGTGTTTAGTCTCCACATCTGCAGAGCTTCAAAGATTTAACCAGCCATTGAAAGATGATGGATCCCTTAGCTTTTTGGTCATTGGAGACTGGGGAAGAAGGGGTAGTTTCAACCAATCTCAAGTTGCTGTTCAGGTTTCACCATCTAGCTCTTGCAACTCATATTACTTCTTGTTTTGTGCACATAAAGTTGATATGGTGGTTTGTTGTTTGCATAGATGGGAAGGGTTGGAGAAAAGCTGGGCATAGATTTTGTGGTGTCCACAGGCGATAACTTCTATGACAATGGACTAAATAGTGTCCAGGACAATGCATTTGACGACTCATTTACCAAAATCTACAATGCAAAGAGCCTCCAAAAGCAATGGTACAGCGGTGAGTTTCAAAACTAGCTTGGTCATTGAAAACAAAAATTTCAGTTTCGACAGGTTTATTAGGCAGTGGAAATTTTAATTCATCTTTGTCCTCATAATCATCAATACTCAATTGCATCCCGCACAAACACAAAATCTGAGAAAATCTGATAGTGCATAGTTTTACCCTTACTAAGTAGAGGGACTATTTTTAATAGACCCAATACAAATATGACACGGAGATATTACAAAAAAAGTCAAAAACAAGAGATCAAACATAAAACATAAAAGATGGAAATTTCAATTCAATTACTTAAAATTTGTCTTTTTTGTTTTGTTTGAATTTCGCAGTTCTGGGAAACCATGACTACAGAGGCAATGTCCTTGCGCAGTTGAGCCATCACCTGAAGGCAATTGATAGCAGATGGGTGTGTTTGAGATCTTTCATCGTCAATGCTGGTGAATGGATTACTAAACATTACCATTTTCCTTCATTTACAGCGTATTAACCTCAACCTCATTCTAACTTTAACGCTTTTCTAGGATTGGCTGAACTATTCTTTGTGGACACCACCCCTTTCGTCAAATCCTACTTCATTGACCCAGAAGGTCACAGATATGACTGGCGAGGAATTGGATCTCGCAAGGCTTACATTACAGGTCTTACACAGGTAATTCTATATATCATACTTTATAATTGCATACGAAATATTACCCAGTAAAGTTAATATTTCCATCCATAAACCCTCGACATACTATTAGAACACTTGTTTCCAATAATTGTCGTTATTATCAACTATCAAGTAATTAATAAAGTTGAAATTAGGATTTAGACATGGCATTGAAGAAATCAAGCGCTAAGTGGAAAATTGTTGTTGGGCATCATGGCATTAGGAGCATTGGCCATCATGGGGACACCAAAGAACTCGTAGAGAATCTTCTTCCAGTCCTCGAGGTATATGACATAAATGGAACATGTATTTACTATTTAGCACTACTTGTTTAGCTAACTTGGTTACTTATTCTTAGGCCAACAATGTTGACTTTTATATGAATGGTCATGACCATTGTCTGGAGCATATAGCCGACACCCAAAGGTAAAAAGCTGAAGTATTATGAATGTTGCTATCTGAGTTAGTTGGCGAAGAAATGGGTAAACGTAAGACATTTTGCAGCCCGCTACAATTTCTAACTAGCGGAGCAGGATCCAAGGCATGGAGGGGAGATGTTAAAGATTGGAACAGAGGAGGTCTAAAGTTCTATTACGATGGACAAGGTTTCATGTCTGTGCAATTAAATACAAACGACACCCAGATTGCTTTCTATGATGTCTTGGGCAACATCATACACACATGGCACACAACAAAGGTGCTTCATCAATCATCATAGACTGGAAGCATTATAGAGATACGAGGAAAACTGATGCCCAATTTTCCGATAATGGTATAGGGATAAAGTTACTGTTTGTAATGACCGCTTATATTCATTCATGAGCATGCTATTCAAACTTATATTCATTCATAAGCATGCTATTCAACTTGATAGTAATCAGCTCATTGGCCGTATAAACAAGCCTTCTCCATTCAATAAAGAAGCCTTCCTGTTCCTTGCAATTCTACAACCCTGATATCTAAAATTCGCAGGACTAAGCATATGCGCAGAATTCCAGGACGAAACTGAACCTATAAAGAAAATAACAAGAATACCAACCCATTCTCTTTGTTATTGCTCCATGCATATCAGTTTCCGTACCTGACCCGGCAAATTCAAACATTCATCATCCTTTTAGTTACAAAGAAGCTTAGAATGAATCGCTTGTTATTGACTACTAAGTATTACAAGAAATTACCAAACTAGAGAGATTCATACACGAAACAGTGCCAAGACCCTTCAGATGTATCATGTTTACAGTTCACCAGGCCAAACTCACTCCACTTGGCTTGCTGAAGAAATTTTGGTCAGGTCTGGTGAGAAAAGTGAATGACTTCTTTCATTCAGCCAGCAATCTACAAACCTCTAATCTTATTCAACCAAAACAAACTTCTGCATTACTTCCTTAGATCCCATTTTTCTTTCCATAACCAATTCACTAACCTCTAATCTTATTCAACCAAAACAAACTTCTGTGTTACTTCCTTAGATCCCATTTTTCTTTCAATAACCAATCCACCTTACTCCTTCCCTATGCCCCGATCTTCTTTACATCACGACTTCACCTAAGCTACATCACGCTTGCATATGGAAAAAAGGTTTACTTTCAAACACCAAAATTCACAAGATTTCAGCACATAGACACAAAAATAAATTAAAAGAATAAGTAGCTTCAATAGACACCAAATATCTGGTTGAACTTAACATAAATTTCCATGTGCAGGAGTGTAGAACAGAAACTAAGAAAGCACAGTATTAAAAGCAATGTACAGACAAGTTACATGACATTACTTGGTAGGCGTCAACAAATATACACTCAACTTTTTGGTAAGGTCGGTTCTGTATTCACTACAAATTTGCTTCTGAATGCTTGGAAGTAAAGAATGTTCAATTCAGAACAAAATGGTACCTCGAGTCCACAAAGCTTTCCACATCCCACAGGAAAGAACCAAAAGCCACAGCCTCCAGAACAAGTCTCTTCAGACCACCAAAGCTGATCTTGATCTGTTCATCCTTGGAAAAATCTATAGTCCCTTGGGGTGTAACAAGGTTCTCAGGTCTTCCAAACAAGGCCCCTGTGTGCTTTTCAATTATGCTAACAGCCTCTCTGGATCTTATTGTTGCATATCGTTGAAGTGTCTCCTGATCAAAAGACATCACATAAGTTCGTAGTCGAGAGGCCTTCATACCATGGCCAAATCCACCTGGACTTATGCCACCAGCAAATGCTTCAGGATGGGATGACTCATCTAGTCTACCAGTAGGATTCATATTCTGCTCAATCTCTCCATCATCCGCAGCATTTGGAAGGATTTTCATTGTCTTCTCAAGCTGAAACCGTTGATCGACTCGCTTCAGGAAGTATCCAAACATGACAGAAGCAGCATAGACCTGGCCAACCCTGAGTTTACTTATTTCTGCCA
This sequence comes from Erythroxylum squamatum, assembly GCA_025629845.1. NCBI lineage: Eukaryota > Viridiplantae > Streptophyta > Magnoliopsida > Malpighiales > Erythroxylaceae > Erythroxylum > Erythroxylum squamatum. The sequence continues at coordinate 22,548,090 of JAOTBA010000006.1, read as the reverse complement.
CAGAGGTATTATCTCCCAATCGATTTCCCAAAATGAGAGATAGATGATTCTGGATCATCTCATAAGCTTCAGGCGAATGAAGTTTCTCTAGTTTGTCATCGTGGCTTGGCCAGGTGTCCACTTGGTCAGATGGCTCCGCCGCTACAGGAGCTATAGTAGATATCAAGGACACATGTGCATCCATAAATTTCTGAACAACCAATGCGTACAGGATCTCTTCCAAAGCCTTTGTCCTTTCATTGGCCTTCACCTCAGCAATTCTCCTGAAAATAGCAGAAGATGTATCATCAGATACAACTGGGAATCACAACAAGTAGGAGATGAAAACCATAATCACGGTACAACGTTATGCAACTCACCTGTACAAAACAAGATCAGTGGCAGAAGCAGAAGGGTCTTCCTTGTGTTGGTCAGCATCACGATCAGATTGAAGCTGTTCCAGCTGCTGCTCAGCAGCTGCTGGCACAAGATGGGGATGACTTGATAAGATCTGAGACAAGAACTGCCCAACTGGAGACTCCAACTGAAGTGGAGCAAATGAAGCCATTGATCCGGCGGAATCTGAAGAAGTTGATGATGATGAATACGATGACGCTCTCACCACCATGTATCCCTTTCTTCTAGAAATGACTCCACTAAGCCCAGACTTTGCGTGTGAAAATGAATAAGAATGCTGAAACTCAAAGAATGTCAAGTCAACCAGGGAGCAGGAGGAATCATGAATTAGCTCTCCAAAGATACCAAGATTTGATTTCCATGAGCTTCTTCTTTTTCTTGAAGAAAATTTGTTGTCAAGTTAAATTCTTGAAACAGTCAAAATCAGAAATAAAAACTAAGGTTTCCTCCCTCGAGCAAATAGAAGCTAAACAAACTAGTGAAGAACGCAAAAGGAAAAAAAAATGCAGATGATGAGTAGAAAACTTGAAGTAATAGTAGCGTAGGTAAGGTACCTTGATGGGGAAGTGAGGGAAACGCGGAAGGGCAGGTGGAGGGGAGGCTACGAAACCAAATCTACTGATGGAAGCACAAGAACCAACGGCAGCCGCTTCCATTTCCCTGCAACTGCAAACACCCCATACCCCATATTAGCTTACATTCAACTATAGGAAATTGCATAAACAAAAGGCAGCTCCACATTACCCTATCAGAACTCCGAAGAAGCAGAAAGAAAGGAGGATTTTGTAACAAAATGGACTCTTCTATTCTTCCCCTTGTTCCTTTCTTTATTTATGCTTTTTTTTTTTTTTATCATCTCCTATATATATTTATTTATGCTTGTAAAAAGAAACTGAGTTAAATATATATAATATATTTCGATTTCATATGTTTCACGTTTTTTAGTTTGAAAGCAAACGGCGGCCTAGGACTTTCGTGTGTTTTAAATTGATGCGGTGTGATATTTTGACCGAGACCAAACCTTAACAAATGAATTAGTTCCGTGGTGGTCTATCGCACCTTTTTGTTACGACTCTAGATATTACTGTATTGTCCTTTTTTGGCCAGTGCATTTCTTTCTTCCCAAGCTTTTGCTTTTCTACACTCTCCCTCCCAATTCCAATCATGTTTATAATTCGTTATCCGCTCTTTTCTTTTTAACATTTCAATTATTCTTTCTTAACGTATGATTTAATTCCTTTCTATTTATGACTTTTTTGTTAAATACCTTTTTTGTTAATTTTATGTTAAAAACTTGACAAGATTTACACTTAATAATGTACATCAAAAATATATTAAGTAAAAAGATTTTAAGAATAACTACGGAACTTAGACATGAGCACAAAGTTTGCTATCAAATGAAATAATACACTTACACACCCATGCACGAAAAGAGAGAGAGAGAGAAGAGAAGAAGAATTAACTCAATCTCAGAATATAATACCTCAATATAGGCTCAATTACACTTCTTTTTATAGGAAACAAATAATAATAAAATAATAGTCTTAACACTTAAAAAAGCTTCCTTAGTAGAAATTTATCATCCCTAACAATTTCTTTAGTTTGTGAAATAACTCAAGTTTTAGTGGCTTGGTAAAAATATCTACAACTTGTTTTTTAGTATGACAATAATTAATCACTACTTTCTTTTTGGTTACTAGTTCGAGAATTTTGTGAAACCAAATGTCTTTGCGCTTGGATCTCCCATGAAAAACTGGATCTTTGCATATTGATTTTGCGGACTTATTATTATATAATAATTCTGTTGGGGCATCTTGCCTTTGATGTAGTACTTCAATCATTCTTCTTAGTTATACTGCCTATGTAACATAATTAGTTGTTGCAATGTATTCTGTTTTCAATTGTGGACAGCGCAACCACGAGTTGTTTCCTTGAAGATCATGATATTGCGCCAGTGCTAAAGATGAAAAACATATCTTAATGTGTTTTTTCTTGTTTCTGTATCTCCACCCCAATCACTATCTATGTAACCAACAAGATTCATATAATTTATACTTGTATAAAAATTTCTTCATTAAAGTACTTATAATATATCAAAAAATTCTCTTTGCTCGTTATAAATGACAGGCATAAGGCTCCTCTATGAATATGCTAAGTAATCCAACTCCAAAAACTATATATGGTCTGAACGCCCCAGACTTCCGATTAAACTCTTGTAGTAAGTTAAATTTATAGGTCTCCCTTTATCTTCTTTTATTTGTTTCAATTTCTTTTCAACTGGGGTGAGAGTTGGCTCTTAATTCTCCATCTTAAAATTCTTCAAAATATCATTCGCATACTTCCTTTGGTAAATAAAAATTTCATCATCCTATTGAATTACCTATATTCCAAGAAAATAAGACATTAGACCTAAGTCTATCATGTCAAATGATTTTACCATAGCCTCCCTAAATTTTTTAATCATATTTGAGTTATTTCTAGTAAAAATTAGATCATCAACATAAAGACACATAATCAGAATATCACTAGGCTCAACAAACTTAACATATAGGCTCCGTTTGGTTGGTGGAAAAGTAAAGTGAATTTAGAATATGATTCCTTGAAAAATAAATCTATAGGAAAGTAAAGATATTCACATGTTTGGATACTTATAAAATTTCAATAGGAAAGTTTGGTGAATTCTTATTATCGTGTTTGGTATGTAATAGTATTTTATAGAATATAACTTAATTTTGACTTGTGTTTTCAATCATATCCCTACAAACAGAATAAAAATTAAAATCGTTAAATAAGGAAAAATATAAACCTGAAGATTGTCGATTGAAACTTTTGAGAAAAAATATTCAAAATTTAAATACCAGTCGATATCGGAAATTTTAAAAAATAGGAAATTTTTTTTGCAAAATTTTCAAAAAAATTTAAAATTTCCCTCCCTCCCTCTTATCTCTCCTTCCCCCCTTTTTTCAAAGTTTTTTAATTAGTTATTTTATTTAT
>JAOTBA010000006.1:22461768-22471814 GCA_025629845.1 Erythroxylum squamatum | reverse complement strand
TGAGGCGGGTACGGGGGATGGCAAACCCGCCCCATACCCGCCCCGTTGCCATCCCTAATGTTTCATGGTTTGGTTCTTCTTGAGTCAATCAAAGCGGTGATAAGCAGCGAGGACAAGGATGTAGAGTCGGAAAAGTCAATGGAACTAGTTATTTTTGTGCGAAAGATGAAATTATAGGAACTGTTTAGTTCTATTTTTATTTTTCTGTTGTAATTTTTAGTTTCTGTTTTTAATTTTTTGTTTATATTTTTCTTTTACATAAAACAAAAACTTATTTAGTAGTTAATGTTAATGTAGTTATATTTTTATCATTGATAATAATTACATTTTAGATAATATTTAAAGATAAATTATTTTAATGAAATAAATTTATTTAATCTCTTATATAATATTTATTAACAAATTATTAATAAAATTATATTATTTTAATAAATAAATAATTTTAAAATTAAAATTTTATTTAAAAATTAAAATTTATTTGAAATATATTTTAATTATTAAATCAAATTTTATTTGAATATTTAATATTTAATATTTTAAATTTAATTATAAAAATTAAATTAAATTAAATTATTTATAATTTTATTAATAATTAATTTAAATTTATTAAATATATAAAGATAATGTTGAATTAAATTATTCAAAATTTTATTAAAAATTAAAAATTAAAAAAATATTTAAATAATAATAAATCAAATTATTAAAAAAAAAACAAAAATCACTTTTTCTCGTTCTTTTTGAGTTACACACATAGAATGACGCTGTTACCTACACTGTTGTCTTTTGTTGCCGCTAGTTTTGTGCTTTGCCTTTGGTAAGGTGAGAGTTGTGGTTCTCTTTTTATCTCTTTTTCATCTTTTTCTCTTTCATCATACATTAAAGTAAATGCTTTCTTTTTTTTTAATAAGATTTATTTGATTTCAGGCTTTAATCTTCAGTCTTTATTTTCCAGTTTGGCTGGTCTCGTTGCTCAATCTACTCTCACTTTTTTCTTCTTCTTAGTAATACGATTTTTCATAATTTGGTGATTTCTACTTAAACTGGTAGATTTTTATTGGCAACGATTAAAAGTAAAAATTGAATGAAAAATTAGTCTAGTTCGTGCTTAACGGCTTAAGATCCTCTGTTCCCATTTGTGTGTACCTATCCTGTCTTATTTGATTCAAGCTATTTATTTATGTGGATCCTACATAAATGGATGGCTTAGATTTAGTGGCAGAGGATTGGTACACAAATTTGGGGACAGAGGATCTGTCCTGTGCTTAACCTAATCAAACCGACCAATTTGATCTGATTTTTTTATAATTAAACTAGAGCAACACCATTTTCAAGAACTAATTAAAACCTCTATAAAAGGAAGTTAAAATCGTAAATAGAAAACAACAATAACCGAAGGAGCTTAACTGCTTGAGGGCTGGCACGTATATGCGTACGCCACAATTATGTACATGGGTACCCCAAAAGCCGATGAGGTTTCTGTTGCTACACACGTGATGCTCAGATCGCTTTCGCATTTACGAGTGGATGTTCATCTTGTTGTTGTAGCCTCAAGATTTGTGAGTCCCTCCATTTTACTTTTTATTATCAAGAGTTTAATTTTAAGTTGCTCGTGTGCGCTATTTATTGACACCGACATTTATTGGTCACAGGATTATAGGTTGCGTTAATAGGATCAAAGTTATCATCTTGCCGGAGCAAATACACCTATTTTAAACTTTGTTAGTTCATTTGTTTTAACAATTAGAAAGTTTCGAGTTTTTCGATGAATGTGGGTGTGTTTAGTAAAGGTCTTTTTTTGGGTTACCCACGAAGTGTTTTAGGAGGGTTCGGAAGACACTTTTAAGTCATCCATATTTAGACTAATCTTCGCTCGAGTCGAGTAGGTCCCTTGCAAAAGGCAGAGCTCTAATCTTAAGTTTTAGACAGTTGCATACACGGGAAAGATTCTACGATGGTGAAATTGGTTCTTAAAAATAGACGTTTTAATTAGTTCTTGAAAACGATAGTTCTAGTCAAAGGTTTTTGCTTCTTTCAAGAGTTTTTTATTTCATTAACAGGGTTTACCCAATTTAGGATTTTTCTTGCTTCTTCTGGGGCTTTTACTAAAAACAAAATGAGCTACCCACTTTAGTAGTTTCTTGCTTTTTTCTAGGGTCTTTACCTAAAACAAAAAGAGTTACGATGTTTAAAGTAGAATTGTTTTTGAAATAATTTGCAGAAGAAGGATAAAAAAGGTTTATTTTAAAAGCACAGCTCATCAATCCCATTTCGTTTTTATTTGGTATTGATAAGTCACTTATAAGATTAAAAATTAATAAAATTTATATTAGTAATGATGTTACATTTAATTAAGAGAGTTAGGATTAAGAGTTCCATCGCATCAATTGAGGGTCTAATTCAGATATTTTAAAATGTTAGTCTTTTTTATATGCTTTTAATATATTATTGAGGTCTAAATTAAATTTTGGTGTAAACATTAAAGATTAAAACGTATCTTTAGCGTAAAAACATTCAAGTTACATGGTTCTGATACTAAATTCAAAAGGATGTGTTTTGCTCCAAATTTTCTACTAAATAGAAAAGAAAATAATCTAATATTAGGCGACTCTATACAAATAAAAACAATATGCAAATTGTTGGTTATTGCTCATTTAATCACATACAATAAAAATTCGACAATAATTAATTAGTAGCAAAATTTTAATTTTCTTTCTAAAAAAATAAAGATAGTTATTCAGAAAAAATGTTGTGGAATAATTTAAATGAATTTATAATGATATAGTTGAAGAAATATAAAATTTTTACTTGTATTTGTGATAATATCTAACTAAAATATGTCATATAGTATGATTTTATTATTGAATTCGTAAATCAAGAAAGATTTTAATAAAAAGGAAAAGAATTTTATAAATGACTAATTATAAGCTGACACTTGACATTTAAACTAATGTCATAAGTCTTTACAAATCTCTATAAATAAATGGTTCACATTAGTTGAGGGGGAGAAAAATCAAGTTGAGAAGCATTCTAAAATTTGTTATTGACTTTATAAATGCTTCCAAAATTTAAGATATTTGGTAGTTTTTCCAAGTCTACAAAGAGAAAGACCAAAACTGTAATAAACTATCTACATTCAAGTGATTGTCAATTGGACATTCATCCTATTAAAAAATGTTTTGTCTTTAAGGACAAAATTATGGACTTACAAAGAAATGCAGTTTTCTTTAAGAATGAAGCTACAACTTCAATTTGAAAATTATAGTAGAGCCAAAAATGGCATCCATTTGTGTGATTTCAAGGATGGCATTAAGATCATTTGATCTCATAGAGATAACATATAAGCTAATTAAGAACAACAAGCAAATCGAAACTCTTCAAGTCTTTAAGGTTAAAAGCCTACAAGTTGATAGTTGGAAGAAGGATTGACTTTCATCACTCAAGAGAAGTAAGAAAAGGATATCCCTATATTAGATTGGTTTGTAACATAATAATATTTATGGAAAAGACAGGGAGAAATATAGATTAATGAATAGAAATCTAACATTAATTTATAAAGAGCAAAGTAAGCAATTAACTAAAAGCCCACTTACTTTAAATGAGTTCATGTTAAGGAGACGACATAGCCAAGAACATAATATTTTCTAGTATTATCACATAGATGATGAGGGTGAACAAATAGTAAAGTCAACGTGATATAGATGAAGGTAGGTTTACAACAACAAATGAATAAAAGAATTGTTGTTGAGAACTTTGTTTCTTTGATGATGATGTCCTACTAGGTCCCAAGCTATATAATCATCTAATCTTTATTCATGAAATAACTCGTAGACAAATTGAAAACTTAAATGTAAGAGTCAAGATTAATTTTTATTTTTAAATTAAATTCTTATTTTAAAACATTTTTCCCTACTTAGTGTTTTGAATTGAGTTTCCTAATGTTTGAATAGAATCCCAAAATAAATGTCATGTTTCTATTATTTTTACAAGTTAATTACTCCATCTATTATTTAGGTTAAAATTATACTGATAGTTACTAAACACATGAATTAAAAATCGTCCTATAGAAATGAACAATAACAAAAATAACAATAACAACAACACCTAGTAAGAGTCCCGTTGAAACGAGAAGTCTTGGTAGGTCCAATAGTATGCAACCTTACCCGCATTTAATAGAGGTTGTATATTTTTAAAAACTTCTATATATTATTTTAAATTAAAATCTATAAAATTGATAAGAAATGGCAATCCCTCAATAACTAATTATATTTTTGTTATTGTTTTTAATTAAATACTATATATTTAATCTCTTATATTATAAGTGTGATATTAATATGGTTATCGTATGAACAAATATATAGCCTTATTGTTATAAGCCTTTGCTTCTTTAAAGTGATACGTTATATATAGTATAAAAGGGTGATCTTTAGTTCAAATTTTCTAGATTGATAGTGTTAGGATAATTTAGGCTACCTATAGGTCCCACTTAAATATATTTTGAATTTAAGTATATCTTCTAAGAAGTTTACTTCTCTCATTACTTTTTTAAAGAATCCTATATAGATAAAATACTTATCATAAAGAAGAGATCTAAATACATAATGAATCTATTTCATTCTTACAAGGTATCATATTGCTTTTAAAAGTTGAGTCTCTTTAAAATACTTAAGAAAGAAAAGAGATTATTAGAGAAAGATTAAGAGAGAGAAAAGAGATTATAGAAGGATTAAGGAAATCTTTACAAATAAGAAGAAGGCTTATTAACAATTTGAATTCAAAAGCTTTTTTAATCTTTGGATTATCTTGTAACAGTTTCTATGTAATACTTGACCAAGATGTATGTAAATACATTATCTAGATTATCTCTCCTACAGTTTATTTTATTTTAATTATCTTTAGATTTTGTAACAATGGTATTCAAGTTAGAAGGTGTATAATATGATCCTTTCTCCAAAATAAGAATATTTGTTTACTTTCTTATTATTTAGGAGAATCTAGATATAATATTGTTTATAACTACTTGAATATTGCTATTTGAATGATCTTATGTAAAGTTCCAATTGTTTTCAAAATCAAATTTTAAAAAATACTTAAAAATTCTATGGCCACTAGTAACTATCGCTGGTGGGTGGTGGCAGCCATGGTAAGAGAGGTTTAATGTTTTTTAAGTGGTTAATGATATTTCTATAAATAAGTTTCTTGTGAACCTTTAATGTTGATTTTGTATTTTAATTAATTACTTTAATTATTAAATTCTATTAGGGCTTCAAAATAAATATAGTTGACTTTTTAATTGAGTTTGACCAGATTAGTGAATTAGGCTAATTTCTATAGTGAACATAAATTAATAAAAGGTTATAAGGTCACTTTTAATTTGGTTATTTAGCACAACCATATGAGCCAAGTGGGGCAACTGATATGGACCAAAAGGGCCCAATTAAATCAAACCAAATGGGTTATAAAGATCTTACCTAAATGGCCTGTATGCGGCTAATTAATCTCGATCGAGTGGACCTAAGCCAAATGGGTTATGGTTTCTTGGCTAATGATGAATATACCAATGGTAAAGAACTAATTGCAGCTTTGAGGTGAATTAGTCAAACTAATAGACATGTTCTTGGAGTGTTCCTAAAGTTTTTTAATTCAATGATTATTAAGGATGGTGTTTCATAGTGCAAAACACTTTTCGGATGTTATCAATTATGTGGTTGTAACAAGATTTGAATTGAGATTCAAAAGAAAATAAGCAATAAGGATAAGATATTATTGCACTCAAGGTTATCTAATTAAGTTATATGCTTCATTTAATAGAAAAGATAAGTGTTTCAAGATCAAAAATTACAAGTCGAAGCATATATGCAATCTAACCAATAAGTTAAGGTTGATTATATCCAAATTCATTATTAGACATTTCAAAGAAAAATTATAAACAAGTGGAGCACTAAAATTAAAATATGGTAGAAAAATGCAAGGAGAAACTAAAATTGTCATATAATTCCAGTATTTGCAAGTATGCTAAGAGGAGGGCTCTTAAAGCAAAAGCAAAAGAGTGGCATAACGAATATAGAAAGCTTTATGGTTATATTTTTGAGTTGAAAGAAATGAATCTAGTTTTTATGATCAAGCTTTGACTTAGAAAGTTTGAAGATAAGTTACTGTTCAAGAGGATGTATACGTGTCTTGGTGCTATGAGAAGGGGTGGAAGAAGTTGTGGCCTATAACCGGTATAGATAGTTTTTTTAATGAAGTATCAAGGACAAATTCTAAGTGCCATAGGAATTAATGACAACCAAGGCATGTACCCTATTACATAGGCAGGTTTTGAGGTCAAAAATACTGAGAATTGGACATAGTATAATGAGTAGTTAGACAATGACTTATAACTTAGAGATAGTGAAGGAATCATAATGATATTAGATATGCAAAAGGTACTTTATCCAAGTAACAAAAATTTGTACACACATTTGCATCGATGAACTCTCTAACTTTTTTTTTAATGTGTAGTGACTCATATGAGCCAAGAATGTTGTATAGCACTCAATTACATATAGGATATGTGCAGGGCATATATATTACAATTGGGTGGGGAAATAGCATTGAAAGGATCTTAGAAAAGCATTATGTAATTATGTGCAGGCAATATTCCCACGAGAATTTGATTACAGGCTCTTCAAATTGAACTAACTTGCACCTGGATATATGTAAAACTTTCTTAAATATCTTAAGGAAACATGAAGTATGTGTTCTAAAGCACTGAGCCCAAATTTTCAATTATAGATAACAACATGAGCGAGATATTCAATTGTTAGATTTTGGTAGCCAGGGATTGCACTATCATCAACATATTGGAGACTATGTTAATGAAAAGGCATTCAAATCTTATAAAACAAGCTAAAAGATGGAAGGGATGCATAACACCTGAAGTGATAAAGAAATTTAATGAAAATAAATTGAATGCAAAGAAATGGAGATGATTGATATTTTAGATATCAATATTGAATTAACCGCAAGTGCACGACATAGTTGCAGCTAGCACAAGCAAGTACAGGTTGATCCCACGAAGACAATAAGTACTAGTAATTACCTTGCTCTTATTATCTAGCCTACAAATTGGATGTTAAGTTTTCCATTAAAAATAAAACTTAAACAAATAAACTAAAATTGGAAACAATAATAAACACAGAAGGCAAAGGATATTGCTTAGAAAAATCAATATCAAAGATTAGTGTCTAGGTGATGAATCCCCCTAAAAGATCATTAATTAATTAACCTTTTATCATGCAATTAATTCATTGATTATTGGACCGGGAAAATTCCTATTTTATGTTAATAAATCTCTCGAGACTACTAACAACTAATATATAGGTTGATTAACTGAAATATTTCTATCTAAAGTTCATAGGATTGCATTATCAATTTATGAATTCTACAATTAGGTTTGGCCCTGGTCTAAAGGATTATGTTAACCTATCTCCATTTCATGCACTAATATTCCTGATCTATTAGAACATGTATAAAACACATAATTGAATTACAATAAATCAATCAAAATAATTGCATTAAATAAAAGATTTAAGGCATATTGTTATCACAAACTAGGGTTCATCACACCAACACACTAAAAAGAATTTAGTTACTTATAATAGAAAATTAAATGAAATATAAACATGTAAAAAAACTAATAGAAATAAAGAGTTCATAATTCTAAATCTCCCTTCTATTTTATTGACTCTTCTTGTAAGTTTGGATTTGATGTAGCCTTCTATCAGATCTCTTTTGATGTTAACTTCATGTTTTCCTTGTCTCTAGATCTTTACCATCGCCTCTCTATGTTTTTCACATCAGAAATCTAATGTAAAAGTCAAATCTCTCTTTGTTTGCCTATATTCACATCCTTTTATAGTGAAAACTAGGGTTACTAGTACATACACGATCACTTAAAAGGTCATGTAGGTGCCCATGTAACTCTAAAACCCCTAAAATCATGACTTTACACATTCATAAAGACTTACACCGACATATACATGGCTGTGTATGTCCAAAATGCTTCAAATCTTCATTTTATGCCACGATTTCATCCGAATTTGTCTCTTTTTATTCCATGAAAGTAAGTACAACCTATAAATTCCCTTGGAGAGAATTAAGTACCAAAAATACAATAAAACCATAAAATATTAAGCCAAATACATCAAATATGGGTGTCTAATTATAGTCAAATATGCATCTATGAAAAGACATGAAATGTTAAGTGACTAATAGAGATGAAGCACATGTTATCCAATTGGGAGGGGAGAAATATTATAGTTGTAGAGAGTGGGAAATCTATGGGTATCACTGTAGTCATGCCATTAATGACATATTCTATGCTAAGTAATAACCTAAGGTACATATGGGATATTGTCATCATAGAAAGAGGTTATAAAAGTATATCTCTTACAACAAATTAAAGGACAAAAATAGCCACCAAAAACTACTAAAGATATTCATCCACCATTAGAAAGAGGTATGTCTGGTAAGCCTAAGAAGAATAGGTAAAAAGATGAAGATGAATAAAAGAGATTGAAGACTCTTCATAGGCTATAATAAAAAGGGCAATTCCAATGATGTAGCAAGTGTAGCAAATCTGGTTATAAAAAGAGAATTTAACATTAATATGTAATTTACCATATGTATTTTTTGTTAACACCTCATTGATGTTATATGGCTATTAGACAATCAGCAATACTTAACAAAGATCTAATAACAACAACAATTTTATCTCAACCCGATACATCGATTTCTAGTATACAACCTTAAGAAGTAGGAGGAACTAAGTTTAGTTTGACACTAATGTATATTTATAGTATATGGTTATTATTATATAAGTTTCATACATGAATAACTTATAATTTTAACATGAATACATTCATTTGCATTAGCTTCACCAACAAAGATGAAATGAAAATTTTGGTTGGTTGATCCAAATACTCTCCAATTATATATTCTAAGAATCACATCACATTAATTGCAAGAGTAAAGTTTAAAATGCAGGGCTATTAGAAATTCATGCCAATAGTTCACTAATACTTACATTGAAATTTAATAGTGTGTGAATGATAATTAGTTGTTCACTAGTTGGTTTATAATAATTTTTTGTTGGATCTATAAACTCTTAGGTAGTTAACTGCCAAAAATGAAAAATTTTTTAGATCTATATTGTATATTGTGTATGTAATGCAATAGATTATGGTTGGTTCTATAGTCTTTTTTGTATAATGGTGGTTAGGGATTATGAGTTGTTAACTTCTATAGATCTTAGCTTTTTTTTTTCTGAAACATATTATAGGGGAATATACCTAAAAAGTGATAATTTCCAAGTGTCAACATCCATTCCATGCATGTTTTCAATTACTTACATCCTTTCCCTTTTGTGTAATGAATTATGAAAATCTATAACTATTAGGTCCCTTGTTAAGTGTTGAATATGTTTTTAATAAACAAACACTATTATTATAACATATTTAATTTCACGAAAGGTTCATATAATTTCCTTTTGAGTAGGAAAGTGATTTCTTAAGTTTTAGGTATATGAATCTCTCAATGTTAAAATTCAAATGTATGGAGTTAAATGGAGTTTTGCAAATTGTCTTAAACTATTCCCTCATCTGATTCTAGAATTCCTCAGGAACATGATTGATAATAAGGAGCATATTTACTAAACTAGTTAAATTTCATTCATTGTAATCTTTTTTATTGCCTAATTTGGATGCAATTAGATCTAAATGTAATAGCAATAATAACTTAGTAATGATATCTAAAATTCTCAATACATTAACCAAAGTTTGACCTAAAACATATAGAACTTCTTAGAAAGCACTTACTAATATCAGACAAGAGTTATAATTCTAAGCATATCGCATTAGCCTTATATTACAAACAAGAACTTCTCATATAATTGTTAAGTCAAAATGACTTTACGATTAATAATTTTGATGAAGACCAAATAATAATAGAAGAAGAAAGTAAGACGAAGCGCGGAAGAAAATGAGACGGAAGCAGACACAAAATGA
>JAOTBA010000006.1:22412134-22423546 GCA_025629845.1 Erythroxylum squamatum | reverse complement strand
CATATATCATGGACTTCATTAATTCGATTAAAGATCAAATCAATTCATAATAATGAATATCAAATTAATGAAAAAAGCCTTTGTTTATTTATACATAAAAATATACAAAACGCGCTAAAGGAGATTGCCTTTAGGGCACTACTCTAACATCTTTATGGTTGGAAGGCTAGCAATTTTGGTGGGAAAGAGAGAGAGCAAGGTGGAAGCGTAGCAAGTGGAAGATGAGTGGGTTAGGTTCAACATCAATGGAGGTTGGAAAGATCAAAATCCTTGAAGAAGAGGAAGAAGAGAAGCTACGAAGATGATAACCAAAAACAAAACTCCAATGGCTTTAACAGAGAAGCATCGTGAGAGAGCAACCAGAAAGGGGGTTCCTTTAATATAAAAATCAACTTAAGAAATGTGTCACTTACACCAATTTCTAAAGCATTAAAATAGGTTCCTTCATTTAACTAGTCCAGTATATTTCAATTTCTACTCCAATTGTCCCCCAATTTTCAATGACACTTCTGAATAAATCCTAAGGTCATTTATCAAAATTTCCATTACCATTGGACCGTAATTTCTACTACCATTTATTAATAGTTTTGCTACTTGGCAACTTTCCTAGTCCAAAAATACCCAACAATTTCTAGAAATTTCTCCAAAAATTTCAAAAATTCTAAATCAAAAATTATACTCTCCAAATCAATTTTCAATACATAAAGATCACAATTCTCAATAGAAATCACATTTAGAACAATTATACCCAGAATGTCAATGAATGCATGTACAAACATATTCATGTGCAAAATTTCACTATTCACGTGTATGAGCATGTTATATTATGCATGAACACAAAAATGCATTTCTTATCTCTCATTGAACACTCATATTTACTATTCTAACCTTCCCATAGGTAATGGGATGTTACATAGTGTGAGCTGGGATTTCCCATGGACTTTGCTAATGGCTCATGGATTTCCAATGATCTTCATAAAGTGGATTAAAGAGTGTATTATTGATTGCAAAACCAATTCATTAGTTTTACGGTTAAAACCGCAAGTATACGCGGCGTAACTTGTAGTAAATAAAAGATATTGATCCCTAAGATATTGTGTTTAGATGCTACTTAATTCAAGTTGCTTCATTTGAGAACCAATTTTAATGAATGTAAACTGAAAAATTAAACTAAATCAAAAAACTAACAATGAACAAACTATAAAGCAAAAGTGCAGAAACTTGGAATTCAAGATTTAACAATTAGATATCACTTTTTCCCTATCTTATCTCCCTCCTACCTTGTTAGTTGAATTGTGCCTCACCTAAGATGTCCTAATGTATTAACTACCCTCTCTCAAGGTGTAATTATTTGTTCCTATCCAAATTAAATGGAAATGTTTGAGCAATCTCTCAATCTACCAAATTAGTCCATTGTACAGCCCTACAGAATTTACTCAACTCAATTTCTCTATATATTGCAAGGTATAACCTTAACATTCATCAAAAGCATCATTCATTCAAATCAACAAAGTTCAATAAATAGTTCAAAAGTAATCTCTACAAATTGCTCAGCCACTCATAATGTCATTAACATCCCCAACAACCAAACAGTCCACAATAAAGTTATTGGAAGAGAAAAACAAAATAAGAATTAGGTGAAGCAAGCTCCTCTTCTTCTTTGCCCAAATCTGGAAAATCTGGAGTTGGTGTGCTCTTTGCCCAATTTGGAATGGAAATCTTGATTCTCTACGTCTCTTTAGGCTCTAAATATATATTTTTAGCTCAAGGAGATAAGTTCTCGCGACACCCCCTTCGACCCTAGGAAATTTTGCCCTTATATAGTCGCAAGAATAAAAATAAGTGAAACCCGGGTGTCTCTTTAGGTTAGGGATCCCACAATCGTGGGTTCTTGTCTTACAACTCCTCCACCTCTCTTCTCCTCTCTTGATCCCTAGCTCAATCACAAAGGTGGCCACTCTCCATTTCTACATCAAAATGATAAATTCTTACCCTAAATCAATATCAAACATAAAAGAACAACCATGAAGATCAAACTAAACAAAAACATACAAAATAAGTCCTAAAACACAACAATAATAACCTATTATGCAAAAACACACGCCAAATACTTAGAAAAATACACACTAATGCACAACTATCAAATCACACACAAGAAGGAGGTAAATTGTACTTTTCCTATATTTTGAAACTAACTAATGAATTTCTTACTCTAATGAATGATTATGGAAAATTCATGCAAAACAATTACAAAATAACCATAAGAATAATAAAGAGAATAAGGTAAGAAAGAAAAAATTGATACATAATAGTTCAACCAAACAAGCCTTGGCCTACATCCACTCTTCAACCAAACAACCTTTGGCCTACATCCACTATACAAGCTCCATTTGGAAATTTACTATCTTATTCCTTTAATAGGTGAAAAACAACCATTTATGCAATATCTTCTTTGGCATAATTGAAGATGAACCCTTATAATTAACTCGATTTTTTGTGGGTGAAGAGTAACACTTTACAAATCTTATTTAAATTCAAATAGAGCCTTATCAAAGTTTATCACGAGTAATTTTACCAATTGTAATAAGTATACAACTTAAAAAACTCCTCATGCTCATACCAATAAACAAAGGTTTCAATATGTGTTAAGTAATACAAACGTGCTTTCTATAGCCTCTCAAGTCTCTTAGAAACTCTCTAGTATACCTTTCTAACATCTCATAACTTTATATGATCTATTTATACTCAAAATAACATAAAGTAGTCATTTAAAAAATAGCTATTAAAACAACTGGTAATGATGGCATTGATTGACCATTTTAGCACTTTGGATGAAAAATATACACATTGTTCAAACAATATATCGAACAAAAATTAATAGTTATAATTTTTTTGCATTTGAAACAATATTGATTAATTATAGAGACATTATTTCAACTAATATGTTGTATTGGTCAACCAATATATCAACCAATTCACTAATAAACTCATAGTACATATTTTTAATTTCTTTTAAGGCATTGGTTAATTACTTACCTATATTGGTCAATTAATTTACTAAAAAACCTAACATTGGTTGAATATTGATCTAGATTAATCAACTAGGGTACCTAAAAAACATTAGCATGGGTTTTATTATTATCAAACTATGGTTAGAACCTCACTTAATCTAGCATAATATATTTTATAAGTGAAATAATTTTAAATCCTAAGACCAAGTTGATTCCTAAAGACATTTCTTTATGTGTGTTAGGTCATTAAGAGTCCTTAGAATTTAAATTTTTGCTTTATTTTATTTCTTCCATATGAATATTCAAAATACTTATTATCAATTATGATGTTTTATTTGTTGATGAATATTTGATGTAATATATGTTTAATTGAGTTTTAAATTCCCATTTGTAGCATGAATTATAAACAAAAATAGTTATAGAAAAACTTGGAGGTTGAATTTCAATTTGAGTTTTAAATTTTATGATGAATAATGTTTGAATGAGTATCGAAGATTGATTCTAGATAAAAAGAAACATGTCAAACATATACGAGATACCTTCCTACATAGGTAATCGTCTTCATTACTTTGTAGGAACGAAGATGAGTTAAATATTAATCTTTATATTTAAATAATAAAAGAGAGCTCAAGGATTAAAAAATGATGTCGATATGAAGTATATTAAAATGTTAAGTATTTGTTCGTATTGGCATAAGCTAAGGAAATAATGTGTTCACTAATATGCTTTAAGTTGTAAGATGCAAATTTTGAAAGGTTAATTCAATGAGTAAACAAGTGAATTCAAGTATAGTATTAGATATGGTTAAATTTTCACATGAATGGTATTATAAGATAAGACATGCATTCTAATAAAAGAGGTTAAATACCATAGCATATGAGTCACACCATATGTGCATTGTCGATCAATAAGGATAGTATAGGAAATAATCTTAACTTATGCTAGTAAAGATCCTTGAGGCTTTGTGAACCTTAAATTAAAATACCCTTTCACTTGGGTTCTAAATCCAAAGAATTGCCGTTGTTAAAAGATCATGGATGATTACGATATTTTGAAATATTCTAGATAGCGAGTTAATTTGATTCAAAGAGTTAAGAAATATCATTATAAGTCTAAATTCGCATTAGGATGTTTTAAAAGGGTCCACCTTATATGTAAAAGAAAGTATAAATATAAAAGATTTATATAATGAAATTAAGATGATAATTAATGGCATAAATGATTTAAAATATGCATATTATGTTTGCTCCTTATTGTATTTATAGTTGAGAAATCATGTACTCTTAATATATGCAAAAATATTGTAGCTCTCAAAGTATATTGGTTGCGCTTAAGTATGAAAATTAAGAAATTTAAAGTCTATCAACCTTATCATATTAAAAAAATTACCAGTGTTTCCCTGTGAACACTTATTTGATCATAATACATACAAAAACATATATAAGTCATCTTTTTCTTCACTTTCATGTATTTTGATTTTTATATATATAAGATTTTGTAAGGAATTATGCAATCATATTATTGATATATAATGATGACTTATTAGTTTATGAAATTTTTCATACAATTAATGTCTGTATTAATTGCGAGTTTAATGATACTGACATATTTATGTTGAATTAACTCTTAGTTTAGATTTTAAATAAAATGTAAGTATCAGACAAGTTGGATTGTCTTTATTTTTATTTATTAAAATTTAGGTCTAAGTTGATAAATCTAATATTATTGTTGTTGAGTTTAACTTACAGTGTTTTTTCCCTCACTTTTTGAGATACAAGTGTTCAGTTGGATCCACTCGTTTAATAAACAACTAAGTGCACTCGAAATCTTCGCTTAGAATTAATTTTAGAGTTATTTTAAATAGTTACACCATTTTTCTTAAATATGTGTTTTATTTTGTTATGTAGCTCATGAATTTGAGATTCTGTAAAACAGGAATGCTGCTCTCATTAAAAAAAAATTAATCTTGAACTAAGTGAATACTCTTCTTTTAATTTAAATATCAACTTAATAATTAATTTAATCTCGTTAGATTTACAAGCATCTTGCAATTCATGGGATGATCGTACTTCCAGATTAGGGTATGTCGTAACCGCTTAAACTATCTCATGTGTAAGAAAAAAAAAACGAATTCAATTTTTTTATTAAGTAAATCAATGTCAATGATATAATTTAATTTGTTTTTGAAAAGCATAATAAAGTTTAACTTTGAGTTTAAAGATGTATATTATTTTTCTATTTGATAATAATTTTAATAAAAATAAATTGTATATTTTTTCTTTTAGGCCATAAAAAAATTACGAAACATTTACATGAAAATCATAAATCTTAATTATTAGTATTCTATTATCATTTACTAAATTTCTTCTTGCACTTAGTTTTTAATCTCTTATACTAAGAGGCCGTCTAGCTCCACTTCTATTTTTTTATTGTAGTTTTTAAATTTTTTAAATTTTCAGTTTTTGATTTTTATTTCAAATAAAAACAAAATTATGTTTAATTGTTAATGTCAATATAGCTATATTTTTATTATTGATAATAATTACACATTAAATAAAACTTAAAAATAAATTATTATTAAATTTATTTTAATCTCCTATATAATATTTATTAGTAAATTTTTATCAAAAACTATTTTATTTTATTCAAATAAATCATTTATAAATTCATATTTATCTTTAAATATATTTTTAATTTTAATTGAAATTTATATATTTTTGAAGATATTTTCAATATAATTATATTTATTAATAATCTTTAAATTAATTTTATTTATTTTAATTAAAAATTAAATTAAATTTTTTATAATTTTATCAATAATTATTTGAATAATATTAAATTAAATTATTCATAATTCTTATTAATAATTAATATACTAAATAATTAAAAAATATATATTTAATTGGTAGTAAATCAAATTATAACAAATAGAAGTAGAAAATAAAAATCATTTTTATAATTTTCATAAATTATGAAAACTGTAAGAAACCAAAATTTAAATAAACAGAAATTTTTATTAAATTAAAAAAATAAATGTGAAAAACAAGTCTTAAGATTTGATTTGTAATGTTTACGACTTAACCTAATAAGAATATTCTTTATTTGAAAAAAATATTTTTATCACAAAAACTATTGTAATTTGATTTAAATTATTTTTACTCATAATTTATTCCAATTCAACTATTCATAGACCTTCAAATCATTTATATTTAAAAAACAGTTAATTCATAAGAATCATCGGTTGTAAAGAAACTCACGTGGGACAAAATATATAAATTCTCAACACAAAAAAGAAAAATGTAAAGCACTTGGTGATTTAAGCAAATTGACAGGATGCCCAATTTAACAAATGGATGAAAGCTACCGACAGTGATCTGTAAAACATACACCGATGGAGACCATTTGATTACATCAGCAGGCCAATGTAGAACGCCCACGCACACTTCCATATCAATCATCGGCCTAGTGGGAAGATAAAGCAAAGTAACGGTGTTCGAGGAAGGTTCACTAAAGAACAAAACTGCTTTCTTGGACAGTCAGTAACCGCAGTGTCGAGCTGGAGTATAACCGGTGAGGATAGAGTTCCATCATCTATTAGGAAACAACGTCACGCGTGATGTAAGAACATGGCTAGATTCGCTGAACCTTCTATTTACATGTCCAAGGCCGCCTTTGTTTCTATCACCCACATACGACATAGCCTTTCCACTCAAGTCAATCAGGCAGTTTCCTGGATGAATCCTCATTCATTAAAGCTCAGCTCACTTGACTTGATTCAGAATTCGGTTGCCCTATGGGTAAAGTAATCTAGTTATTAGAAGAATGTCCATGTCTAGTGGTAGGAGAACCCATGAATCAAAAGTATAAATCTTCAATTTAAATTAGGATTTGAATTTAAATCGCTCGTGACAGAGGACATGACAACTGAATGCAGATTTATATACAAAGTGTGATTCCTTTAACTTCAAGTTCAAGGCTATGAATTAATAAGATATACGCATGTAACATAATATTGACAAGTGAAGTATAGAATTTTATGTGTTGTTATGATTGGTTTACCTAATACAGGATTTATTTTTATAGGCACCTTGAATTAAAAAATATCATAAAAATGGAGGCCATGATACAATTATTGAGGTGGGGAGAAAACGTACAGACCATTGAAAAAGGTGTGGAGAATGCTCCTCTAATTAAAACGCCACGAAAAATACAATTTAAATTCGGATATAATAATTCTCATATGCAATTTAGTTCCTTAAAATAACATGTTTGAAGTAGATCTCAAATTAGTAATTGTCCAATTCTGTCATTATAATCCTTGAAATTTAAGTTTAGATTGGAACACTAACACTACAAAAATTTTAGTTAAATTAAATTTATTAAGAAAATGTATTTCTAAACAAATAATCATATATAAAGTTATTAAACCCTTGATTTATTAGGACTTCTCAAAATATAATCAATAACTTTTGGAATATTCCAACTTGGATGAGCACATTTAATTAGGAATAGGGCCACAAAGACAAACTGGAGAGGCTAATGCTACTTTTATGGGTTGATTAATAAGTAGTGACATCGACGGAAGGGCAGTTGGATAATGTCCAATCCTACCTCCTGCATTATTATCCACTGCATATATGTAACTACAACCACTAATGTTTACTTCTACGAAGCATCTCATCTCAATTGAAGATTGATTTTGGCCTATCCATTTTTCCACGTTTTGAAGTTTATTCAGAAACGTGCTATTTTTGTAGAAAACATTTTGTTTACGATACGTCTGATTACCAGAAATTCAGCTGATGGGCATTTTATTCATACCACACATTTGTCCTTATCATTTCTCAATAATGTAATGCAAAATTCACCCTCTATTCAATTTATCTTGTAACACGGCACCGCATTATATGAAACGAAATCAATCTATAAATGAGAAACGTACTAATTAATATGATATGCTAGCTATTATGAAGCAAATCATTTAATAGATTTAATTTCAAAAAAAAAAAGCTAATAGATTTATGTCCTTACGTTAACAACAAATAATAAAATAACGAACAAGCAATTTGGCCACGTGCAAATATTTTAAACTTTAAAATGTCAACAACCACGAGCGAAGAGCAGAGATATACACTAGCCCCAATCATGCATTGTTGAAGTGGATCCCACACCGCCCAAAGCCTCCATTCCCCCTTCCTATCCTTCCACCAAGCTTCTTTACTTAATTCCCTTCACCTTTTTAAACCTCTTCCCACTCCAATTCTTTGAGTGTTTCCACAGAACCATCCACCCACCGCCACCAATCCTCCCATGGCCATAGTCCGTGAACGTCGCCAGCTTAACCTCCGTCTCCCGCTCCCTGAACTCTCAGATCGCCGCCCTCGCTTCCCCTTGCCTCTACCTCCCTCCGCCACTTCCACTACTACTGCTGCAAACAATTCCTCTACCGTATCGGCCATCTCATGCAACGACATCGAAAAGATTCAAGTTTTAGGTCACGGTAATGGTGGCACTGTCTACAAAGTCCGCCACAAACGCACCTCTCAGGTCTACGCCCTCAAAGTGGTCCACGGCGACACCGACCCTCTTGTCCGCCGCCAGGTCTTCCGCGAAATGGAAATCCTTCGCCGAACTGACTCTCCCTACGTCGTTCAGTGCCACGGCATCTACGAGAAAGCCTTTGGAGATATCGCCATCTTAATGGAATACATGGACTTGGGTACACTTGAGACGGTGTTGCGGCAGAAGGGAACGTTCTCGGAATCAAAACTAGCCCACGTGGCGCGTGAGGTCTTGAGCGGGCTCAATTACTTGCACGCACACAAGATCATTCATAGAGACATTAAACCCTCGAATCTATTGGTTAACCAGAAAATGGAAGTTAAAATTTCGGACTTTGGTGTCAGTAAAATCATGTGTCGGACTTTGGACGCTTGTAACTCCTATGTGGGTACTTGTGCGTACATGAGTCCTGAGCGGTTCGATCCAGATACTTATGGTGGCAACTACAACGGCTACGCCGGCGATATTTGGAGTTTGGGACTCACGTTGTTGGAGCTCTACTTGGGTTATTTTCCGCTATTGTCTCCGGGTCAACGACCCGATTGGGCTACTCTCATGTGTGCGATTTGCTTCGGGGACCCACCGAGCTTGCCGGAAAATGCGTCGGAGAAATTTCGGAGCTTTATTGAGTGTTGTTTGCAAAAGGAGTCCAGTAAACGATGGACAACGACGCAGTTGTTATCCCATCCTTTTCTATTGCAACGATCCGAAGCCTGAGGATTGGCTGAACCTGACTTTGATTCCTGAGCTTTGTATATAGGCGGCTCGAATTGTTGATTTTCCGACTCTTGTTTAGAGCCTTCTGTAAATTCTGGTGATCTATGAGACAACAAAGCCTCACTTTCTTTCATCACATTCTACCTCTACTGTATTTCTTCTCACAACGTCTATGGTTAATGATCATTGATTAGCTTTAATCTCAATGTTATTAGGATAATGGTTGAAGTCCTTTCTGTCATACCTCACTCACATTGAATGTCACAATAACTGAAAAGAATGGACAAGTTCTTTAAAAAAGTATTGAATGAAGTTTAAGTACTAAGGCCATCTCCAACCTAACACACCAAAACAAAGGGTGAAATATTTCTCTAAATAGCAAATACATAAGCCAAGGATATTTATAATCTTAATTTAAAATATTATATTTTTCTTGAATACATAATCATTCTTTAAATTATAAATTCTCCCGATAAAAAATCTTTTATGATTATCAAATGCCATGTGATGGCTCCTTACCTTGTAACATTTATTTTTCCTTTTATTAAGTATTTAAAAATTCTTCCCTCAAACATGCAACTACATGGTTTAGGCTGAGAGTAGAAAAATTTATGCAAGTAATTTTCTTAAACAAAGATTACTTTGAATCTGGAAAAGCATTTTGGTAGGTCTACAGTTTGCATATATTAACAAATGTCAACTTCAAAACCAAGATTTTTTTCATGTCATAGTTCGTAACCAAGATATTAACATTTGTTTTTCTTTTCTTAACCTTTATAATCAGTGATATGAATTCCGTTTTGTACCAGCCGGTACGGTGGTACGAAATTTTAAATTTTGATATCAATTTTGAATACTGGTTGGTACCGGCCGATTTCAGCTGTACCAGCCGGTATGCAAAATGTCGGCCAAATATCAGTCGGTTCTAGAAATTTTAAAATTTTGGGGGACTTTTTTGTAAAATTTTTAAAATCTCCCTCCCTCCTTCCTACCTCTCCTTCCCCTTTTTTTTCAAAGTTTTTATAATAATAATAAATATTTTATCACTAATAATAATTATAAATGAAACAAAACTTAAAAATAAAATATTTTTATTTAAATTACTAATAAATTATTTTTATTTAAATTTATTTTAATATTTTATATAATTTTTATTAATAAAGTATTATTAAAAATATTTTATTTTTAAAATAAATATTTTAAAAATTATAATTTATAAACTAATATTTATTTTATATATTTTTAATTATTAAATCAAAGTTTATTTGAAATTTATATATTTTAAAATTAATTATATTTATTAATAATTATTAAATTAATTTTATAAATTAAATCAAAATTGTGATTATTATTTATTATTATGATTTATGGAGACATGGTTAAAAATATACAGTACAACTGTATAATATGACAATGAACTATTTTATAATTTTTAAAAAAATTTAGAAACTATTTCATAAATTTAAAATATTACCCAAAACGGTACCAGTATTAACTGGAATTAATATAGTACCGTACCAGAACTCAATCCGATACCAAGTTTGGTATGGTATTCGTAACATTGGATATGACTTATGATATAGCATTTTAAATCTATTCAATAATTGATTTATTAGTTTAGATGTCATATATTCCTGGCAAAAATGTTGGCCAAACATGAAATGTATCTCAAAAAATTACTTGGCCTAGATTATGAAAGCAGTGAAGATGACGATGAACGGTATTAATTACTTCTCTTATACTTTTTTCTTTTAATTCCTATTTTTTATAATTTAAATTTAATACTTTTTCTCGAATTATAGATTCAAAGAAGATGCAACATGGTTGAGTGATTTGTATTATATCTTATAAACTAATCTTTGTATTTATTATCTTGTATATAAGTATTGTTGAAGTTGTAATTAAAATCTTGTACATGAAGAAATTTAATGATATTTTATTTTTTTATATACAATGCTTCAAATTATCAATTACTTTTGCATAATATTTTTGTATAATAAAATAACAACAAAAAATCTAAATATTATTTGCAATAATATGGATTGTGGTCGGGTCGGTCGTGATGGGTCTGGGCCCAGTCACAACGACCCGTGGGCCGATCGGCCCACTCGTCAAAAATGCC
>JAOTBA010000006.1:22342689-22353845 GCA_025629845.1 Erythroxylum squamatum | reverse complement strand
CCTCTTCAGGCTATCTGTATCACTTTCACACAGAAAATGTTTCGAACTTGTTACAGAAAAGTAATTGCTCTTAATTTTTCCGCACAGAGATTTCTCGCAATAATTGTTACGCTCTTGTAATAATTTCAGTCACTTGTTATATCAATCTTCAACTCTGACTCTTATTTATAGTCTTCGTCTCCAACTGCTTCTTGATTCTTTAAAGAAACGGTTATTCAGTTGAGTTCTGTAACTAACTCAGACTGATGCTTCCGTCTTCTTTGTAGCGTCTGCTTTTTAGCTTCCTTTCTTCCGTCTGCTTTTCGCTTCCGTTTGCTTTTTGCTTCCGTCTGCTTTTTAGCTTCCTTGCGTCTGTTTTTGCTAGAATTCATTTGTCTTGGCTATCGTCTGTTTTCTTTTCGTTTGTTTTGTCTGCTTTTCATTCGTCTGCTTTTTGTTTGTCATCAAAATTATTAATCGTAAAGTCATTTTGACTTAACAAGATTTCCTTCGTTTTCGCTTTGGGCTTCCTCCTTTTTGTTTTCCGTTTTCCGTTTGTTTTTTCGGTTGGGGTCCGGTTCCAAAATCGGGTCCCAACAATTAGTGGTATCAGAGCAAGTATTTTGTTAAGAGGTTGGGTTCTCGGTAACAGTGCCCAATAGTAATGGTATCAGAGCAAGAATTTTGTTAAGAGGTTGGGTTCCCGGTAACGGTGCCCAACACAGTTCATCTCAACTCTCTCTTATGCATGCATGTCTAACTCTCTGAACTCTCTCTCATATTCTCACTCTCATGCATGTTAGTGACCTCACCGCTGCTTTGTTTTCTATCTCACCACCTCACTATAGTCGCTAGTAGGCACCCCGTTATCGCTCCATCGGTTGCCAGTTGCAACAACCCCTTCGCCTAGCAGCAACCAATATAATGTATTAAGGCACTCTTTCTCTCTCTGCTTAAATTTGGTTTTGCTGATGAACGATTAAAAATGTATGTTTGTTTGGAGAGGATTGTGATGTTTGTTTGGAGAGGATTGTGGAGTTGTGGTTGTGATCTAATTGACAAATCGAGCAATTGAACATGTATGCACGTTAAGTGTATGACAAAATACCCTATTAGAATTGAACAATTATGCTTGTTTTAATTACCTTTGTATATATGAGTTGCAATTAATAAACATCTCAGAGTTAAAATTAAGCATTAAATTGATCAGAATCACTTGGTATATGTCAAATACGACATTTTTCTTTATCCTTATAGAATAATTACTCTTTTTAAAAGTAGGAGTAATAAACAATATTCCCTTTTTGTCATCTATCCATTAACAAAATAATTTGACATGAAGCTTACAACACAAAAGACAATATTTTCAAAGGATGAATGTGAAAAAAAATGATCATTTCATATAGACATGTAACAACCCTCTTTTGAGAAGAAAAATATTACTCATGTCCTTGAAAATGAAAAGTATGTTTGAAACTCCATGCAAAAGGCCATAAAATTTCAAGAAAGAAATACTCCAGATGAGAAGACTCTTTAACCGGTAAATAAATTCAATTCTTTAGGTTCTTATTATTCTCTTAGTCCTAGCATAGATTGTTATTCTTCATTGCTTTAAATGCAAACCATGGTTTTATATTTGTAACTACTATCGTTCATACAAAAATATTATTTGTAATATCAACATATTAGTGTTTCTTGATCACACAACTTAATTAATCTTTAAGCAATGCTCTACGCATAAGTTTGGTCATTGATTGCAAACTCCAAGATAATGGGTCCAAACTCAATTAAGAACTTATTGATATTTGTTAGAGGTTTCCTTTTCTTTTTATGAACATTAAGATTTTACATAAAACAATGATATGCATTTTATCATATTATTAGCTATCCAAGTATCCAACACTTATTCATTGCTCTTGTGATATCAACTCAACTTAAGTAGTAATCAATTTATTGAGTTCAAAATTAGCATTACTTTGATTTATCCTTTTGAGCATCTTGTTGTCACATGTCTATATTCCATCTTTTTACCATCTCATTGCACAAACTAGGTTGAAGAATGTGTTTTTAAATGTTGATTATTTCTAACCTCAAGCATTGATACATTGATTATTTCAGATGGATGAGCATATTTTTTTCAGTAGAGAGTTGTAATCCAATACTGGAGATAGAAGTGGAAACTTCTAATCCTGTGCCAAGTGAAAATAGAAATCAACTCGAACTCAATTAAAAAGTGAAGTTTGGAACTAATTTAATAGGATTAGATCGATGGACATGATAGACAAAGCTAAATGTAAATATTGTCAGAAGAGGTTGGCCGGTAGCTCAAAAGGTGAAATGTTTTATTTAAAGAGACATTTGAATTTGTTAGTAGAAGGAAGATGGCATTAGGAACATTTTTTACCCTTAAACTTATGAGAGGGAAGAATGAAATGACCACCACAGCTTATGATAACAACAAATCAAGGTATTTGATGGCTTCTATAATAATTGGATATAAACATCCACTGTCTATGCATGGTTGATGCCAAAAGATTTAGGATGTTTTGTAATTCACTATAACCGACTTTCAAGGATCTAAATCGGAATATAATGAAGAAGAATATCTTGAAAATTTATGAGGATAAGAAGAAAGAAGTTTTAAGAGCATTGTCAAATACTGAATGGATTACTATTACAATAGACATATGGACTGCTAAAAACCAAACGAAGGGTTATATGGTGGTGATGGCACATTATGTTGATAATTATTTACACAATGAACTTTTAAGGTAATATATATTTTTTAATATTGTTATCATTTACTTTGTCATTATATTATGAATTTATGATTTATGTTGGTAATATTTGTATATAATAGGTTCATTTATGAGCCGACTCCATATACAAATGAAAGGTTTGCAACCATGTTGGGAGACTATTTAATAGATTTTAATGTCGACAACAAATTATCCACCATCACAATTGGTAATTGTAGCACGAATGATACTATGATTGACAAGTTAGGAGTAAGAAACGAGTCGGGGGTTTGTTGATTGGTGGAAGGTTATTTCATATGTGTTTGTTTGCACATATTCGGAACTTGAATGTGAAGGATAGGATGGAGATGATAAAGGAAGCAGTAGATTATATTCGGAATAGTATAGTATATTGGAGCGCAACTCCTAAAAGAGTTAAGAAATTTGAAGATACTGAATGAATTCTATGCATTCCGAGTACAAAGATGTTGGTTTTAGATTGTCCAACCAGATGGAACTCGATGTTGAAGATGTGTCGGCAATCCAATATGCTAAGGTGTTTACCAAACTAAGGCAAAGAGATTTTCAGTACACTTGTGTGCCTACAAAAGATCAATGGGAGTTATCTAAAGAAATTTGTGCAAAGTTGGAATTATTTTATAATGGGATTGAATTGTTCTTGGCAACAAAATATCTAACTAAACATTATTGCTTTAACACTATGTGTGAGATAAAGAATGCTTTATCTGATTGGATATTTGACTCCAATGAGGTTATTCAGATTATGGTGGAGCAAATGATGGAGAATCTAAATTCTTATTGGTCTATGGTTGGACATATTGTTGCAATGTTATATGTGCTAAACCCGAGATACAAGATGGAGGGGGTTACTTTCATTTATAATGCATTGTATGGTGATCGAGCCTACGAGCATGTAGACATCATTAAACAATTCTAGTGTGAATTGTTTAATGATTATCAACTTAGAATAGAAAAATTCATGATTGGGATCAAGTAGTTAAGGCTGTTTAACTCCGGCTTTAGATTTAGGATTAGGCTCATCTTCTAACTGAAGTTTGTTAATTTCACTTTCAAAATTTATGAAATAGAAAAGGGCTAGGACTTCGTACAATATGATGGAATTTGATAAATATTTGGACGAAGATTGTGTACCTGAAGTTGAACGTGAGCAGTTCGATATGTTATTATGGTGGAAGAGTTGTAAAAATAATTTTCTGATCATACAAGTAATTGCACGAGACTTATTAGGAATTCCATTATCCACCATTGCTTCGGAGTCCAGTTTTAGCACTAATGGTTTGGTTATTACTCTTGATCATGCTTGACTTCACCTCGTACTGTGGAAGCCCTTATGTGTACTCAAAGTTGGTAGATGACGAAGATCGTCGTCATCATCATCATCACCCAGTTGTAATCCTTCTAAGTCACGGGGTCTAGGAAGGTCCAATAATACGTAGTTTACCCCTACGTAGTAGAGAGCCTGTTTTCTTGGTACATGATGAAGATATTGATGGTAAATTCTTTTCTTTTTGATATATCAATTTCATCTATTTTTTATAGTTTCTTACCTAATATTATTTTTTTAATTTTCCTTTAATACAGCCACAACTATTAATGTGAAGTTGACTAGTCATACTCATTGATCAAGTGGACAATATTTTAGTCAAATATATGAAGATTAAGGTATATTTAATTGTTTATTAATTATTACCGTGTCCTTAATTTTCTTAATTTTATATTACATTACTAAATATAATGTTTGTACATACAGATGAAGCGATCCAAATTATCAAATCCTGGCTACAATGATTAACTGCTCTCTGGGTTTACCCTCTCTAGTCTCCAGTATCCAGTCTCCAATTTTCATTATGATATTATCTTAATTTTTGTAAATTGTATCATTTTTTTGTAAAATGAATTGGATACTCATTCATGTACATTAAAGATTACTATAGTTAATGAATTTGGTTTGATCCTTTCTCGCTTTTTTAATTAATTAATTATTTAAGTAAAAGTTCTTATAACTTTTTGTTCACTTTAAGTAAACATTATAGAAAAAGTAAACATTCTAGAAAAGATAAATAGAAAATGAAAATGAAAATAACATAAATGCCAATTAATTGTAATCAACTTTCCTAATAATTGAATTGAAATTCCTAATCAAATGAAATTTGTAATTGTAATTAATTGAATTACTCACTTCAACTATATTTTTTTTCTTTCATTTCCTACAATCACATCCTCCTTCATTAATGAATTGGATTTCATCTTATTCATTTTATCAACATATATAAGTTATTATATATTCATTCATTATAAAATCTAAAAATTTCCTAAATTTGTAACTATAATTAATTGAATTAATCACTTCAATTATATTATTTTTCTTAATTTCTTATAATCATGTCCCCCATCATTAAAAAATTGATTTCATCTTGTTAATTTTATCACTATATGTAAGTTATAAAATCTCAAAATTTCGTAATCAATTGAAATTCGTAACTATACTTAATTGAATTGTTCACTTCAATTATAATATTTTGCTTTCATTTCCTAGAATCACATCCTCCTTCATTAATGAATTTGATTTCATCTTATTCATTTTATCAATATATGTAATTTTTTTATATTTATTCATTATAAAATCTCAAATTTTCATAATTAATTGAAATTCGTAACTATAATTAATTAAATTGATCACTTCAGTTATAATATTTTTCTTTCATTTCTTATAATCATATCCTCCATCATTAATGAATTTGATTTCATCTTATTAATTTTATCACTATATCTACTTTATTATATATTCATTCATTATAGAATCTCAAAATTTCCTAATCAATTGAAATTCGTAACTATAATTAATTGAATTCTCACTTCAGTTATAATATTTTTCTTTCATTTCTTATAATCATGTCCCCCATCATTAATGAATTTGATTTCGTCTTATTAATTTTATCACTATATGTAAGTTATTATATATTTATTCATTATAAAATCTCAAATTACCGCTAGGTTCACATACAATGTTATTGTCTTATTATTTCAAAGTTATAGGACCAAAGGAATATCTAAAAATATAAAGAAACAAAAGGATATCAACTGAGTTCATACCTAATAGTTTTTCAAATTTTAGGGTGTCATAGAAAACAATAGTTATAGTCAGGCTAAGCAACATTAGTAACCAAGAAGTTTAAATCTAGAATATAAACATTTTTATGTTGCTTTGATGTATGTGTAACTTTGACTTTACCAAAATAGGCAAGTGCAAGGCATTAGTTATTATGGAGAAGCTTGTTATTATTGTTGCTGGGCCCCAATCACGACTCTCATGATGTTAATCAAGAACAATGAACTAGACTCAAGAGACCTAAGCTCAAAAATAAACAAGCAAATAATATATATGACAAGAAAATAAATCAAAGGCTAAATATACGTAGAAAACTCTCCAGTATAGAGGAAAAAACTATGGGCCAAACCAATAAGCAAATCCACTAATTTAAATAGGAACTAACAAAAATTAAAGGTTTCAAGCTATTGACCCTTGTTCAGAACTATACCTTAAAATAGTTAGAAGTTATCCCATGAAGTTTCAATATTGGGTACAATTTAATATCCCAAAAAACAACATTCTCAATCTGATCCTAAAGCAACCATTAAAAAAAGACAACTTATTGCAAAAACTACCATTTATAGAATGAAAAAGACTTTTTAGCTTACTCTCACTTTCTTTCTTTTCCTTTTTGGTACTCTTTTTCACACATATCGATGAACCCCCATCACTATCCCCTTTATATAAAATATAATGTTTCATAACTAGACGCGGTAACTTATATGGTCATATAGGTGAATGTGTCCTAACTAGATTTTAAAGAGCTATGAATATATATGGTCTCAGTCAATCACACGGTCCATGTATGTGGTCGTGTATACATAGGAAACAAGAGTGTATGTTTCCATGTGGTCATGCATGTCTTCAACTTTTGTCATTTGTCTATACACATTTGCAATTACCTATATGGTCTTCACACACGGTTGTGTATGATAAGGACTCAGTCGTGTTTGATATTACATAGTTATGTAGTTCATCATCTATCATATACATAATCACAATCTCTTATATGACCTTCACATATGATTGTGTAAGTTAAGGACACAAGCGTGTTGTTATTTACATGGTCATTTCTCTAAAAAGTGGCTTTAAATCAACTGTTATCCATCTTGATTTCACTCATTCATCATTTCAATGATCCTTGATAATATCTCAGATCACCAAAACTCACTTGTGTCTCCAAATAGGGTTGAACACTCAACAATCTCCCCTTCAACCCATTTTAAAGGAGACTTGAATCACCTTAGTGATTATTTGAGAGTTATCTCTCCGAGCTTACTAAAAAACAAATGCTTGCTCCCAGGGACCACCTTTGTTAACATTTCAGCATCGTTCTTATTTGTGTGAATCTTCTTCAACTATAATCGTTGCTCCTCAATCATGGATCACAATCAATGATACTTGAAATTGATGTTCTGGGTAGGGGAACGATATATAGCATTCTTGCTCAAATCCATGGCATTTTGACTGTCACTAAATACTTAATAATCATTTAACTTCACATCTAATAATTGAAGGAAAATTTTAAACTAGAGCATCTCCTTACCTGCTTCCATAGAAACAATATAATCAGCTTTAGTTGTGGATAAATTTGCACACTTTTACAGCCTAGATTGTCAAGAAATGATCCCCCTACAAATTTGAGCACGTAGCCTAAAGCGAATTTCTTATTACTAAAATCTCCAACCATATCTGAATCTGTATAGCCCTCTAGAAGTCTCTACACTACTGAAACACAAACTCCATTTAGAAGTATCCTAAGATCCATTTCACAGCTGTCCAGTGAACCTTCCCTAGATTAGACAATTACCTAATTATAATATGTCATGCTTAGATTAAAAAAATATTAGAGCATAACTTGAACGATTACCTAATGTTGTCCATATTCATTGACAGGTCTATATTGTAGTATGTTTTCTATAGGTTTAAGTGTGTTTTTAAGTGTTTTCTTAGATGATAATCATGTGTTTAGGACTTGGAATTATCTTCTTGTTAATTTTTGTATGTGTTTTAATTATTTGATTGTTTTAGAGCAAGGGTTTGCTCTTAGTTTTATGTTTCAAGGTTTATTTAATGTCTTTATTAGTGAGTAGAAATAGGAAAATTAAAGAAAGATGAAGAACTTGAAGAATAGGAAGATGTATGATAGTGTTGCATGTTCATTCATGAGCAACTGGCGCATGTGATGGGCCTCTTTCATGATCATGCATCCTATACACAATCGTGCACAATGTTTTCCAGCATGTAAAATTTTTGTATTCTTAATTTTTTAGGGATATTTTTAAACCAATTTAAGTGGGAAAATCCTAGAAAAAACCTTAGAAGCCTCAAGAAGTATTTAAGGAAAAAAAAAGGAGGCTAAACATCAAAATCAAAGAGATCAAAGTGGAGAAATCAAAACAACTCTAGTTTTTCTAGAATTTCTAGATTAAGACACAAAACTATTTCGTTTCTTTTTCTATTCTTATATTTCATTGTCTTGGATGTTAATTTGGATTATTAGGATGGTGAACATGATTATGGATTTCTAAATCTAGATTAGGGATTATTCTTAAATATTTTTGTCAATCTTTATTCTTGTTGAATTCAATATATATTAATGCTCTGTGATATTTGTTATTCTTATACTTGATAAGAAATTGAGAGATTGAATCAAGTTTTATGTGTTAAGATGCACAACGAGAGTTGGTAACTTAATAGACCTGCAAATATCAGATTAATAAAAAATTTAAAGAGAGATCTTAATCGTGAGTTAATTATCCTTAGGATAACTTCAAATCCAATTGAATAGTTAAGAGTAGTTTTGTGAATTGAGAGGTCACAATTCTATTGTTATCTATCTCAGTTAGGATTACCTGATTAGATCTCAACAGAGAATAATCAAAACCTTAGTATATCTAAGATCAAGCATAATTTTATTAACAAGATATAGGGAAGATAATATAAGAATAGAATAACCCCAAAGTTTCTATTATCGATTAACTTTATTCTTATTACTAGCTTCAATTATTCAATTGTTTAGTTCTATTAGTTATTTCAATTTCAGTTAATTTAT
Source organism: Erythroxylum squamatum (assembly GCA_025629845.1). Lineage (NCBI taxonomy): Eukaryota > Viridiplantae > Streptophyta > Magnoliopsida > Malpighiales > Erythroxylaceae > Erythroxylum > Erythroxylum squamatum. The sequence goes on along the minus strand of JAOTBA010000006.1, from coordinate 22,344,940 downwards.
TTTAATTAAATCAATCTTTTAGACAAAGTGCATTTAATTTTTGAGGTGAGTAATCAATCCTTGTGGGAATGATTCCTTTTATACTACACGTTATGATCTGTATACTTACAGCATGAAAGTCTTTTTTATATAAAGTTGTCAACAAGTTTTTGACGTCTTTACTAAGGATTGAATTAGCTTCTTATTCAATATGAATTTCTTTGATTTAAGGAATTTATAACTTTTCTTGTGTGATTGCAAATGCATGAACATAAGGATCTTTCGGAGTTCAAGTAAATTAGAAGATACATCAACTAAAGTAAATTAGAAGATACATCAACTGTAGACATTACAAAGAAAGAAAGAGAGATTCAAAAAGCTAAATGCCAAGAAGTAATAGAAAGAACGATAGAAAAGGAAGGAAACCAAGGAGAACAATAGTGGACCTTTATGGATTTCATGAGGCCAAGGTTCAATGCCAATCAACAAGGAATTACACGACCACTAGTGCAAGCATATACATTCAAAATCAAACCATCACTGCTGAACATACTGCATACCATTGTGCAATTTCATAGTCTTTCCAATAAGGATTCTAATGCTCACCTAACCAATTTCTTAGATATTTGTGATACATTCAAGTATAATGGGTTGTCAGAAGATGCAACCAAGATGAGGGTCTTCTCCTTTACACTCAAGGATAGAGCCAAAATGTAGTTAAATTCACTCAAACCCAGTGAACATCACAACATGGGCGCAACTGGTGCAAAACTTTTTGGCTAAGTACTTCCCTTTGACAAATACAAAAAGGTTTATAAAGGAAATTACAAATTTCCAGAAAAAATAAAAGGGAGTCTTTATATAAAGCATAAGAGCAATTCACGGAATTGAAAATAAGCTATCCACATCATAACTTGCCAAAGGAGTTACTCTTGCAATAGTTTTACAATGGGGTAAATCCACCCGCGCAAGGCACTATTGATGTAGTAGTTTGAGGCTCATTAATGTGGAGAATATTTGAGGAGGCGCATGATTTGTTAGAGAAGATTATGAACAATAGCTTTCTCTGGATGTTAGAAAGAAGTGGACAATAATCAACTTTTCAGGATCAAAAGGGAATGCTTGCTGTAGATTCAATGACAACATTGCAACCTGAGGTAGCAAGCCTAACCAAGTAATTGAATAGTTTGAAAGCCACCTCTTACATTCCACTCAAAGTAATTCAGCATGAATGTGAGTTGTACAGATAAGAGAGCCATATCACAGCTGATTGATTCCTAATGGAAACCAACAACATGGAGTAGCTCAACTTTGTAAGAGCATAATATGGTCAGGGAAGTAATAATCCTTATTTGAAGACTTATAATATTAGGTGGAAGAACCAGTTAAATTCTCTTAGTCTAACAATGTAGGAACTCAAATGAGAGCTGAAGGTCAACTAGGATTTCAACAAGACAAGTTCGATTCATTAGAATCAAAGATAGATAAGTTAATGGACATGTTGAATTTCAAGTTCACAAACCAAGATGAGACCCAAAAGAGGATGGAAGTGAAATTTGACCAAATAAAAAAGAATCGTGCATCTTCTATTCATAATTTGGATATTTAAGTAGGCCAATTAGCCAATGCATTGTCTACGGGAAGTGTGAGGGGGGGGGGGGAGGTGGTCTCCCAAGCAACTTGGAAGCAAATCCAAGGGAGCAATTGAAGGTCATCACATTTAAAAGTGGGAAAGAGCTAGAAAAATCGTATGAAAAACAAGCTGAACATCCATACCACGTAGAAGAGTAAAAGAAGAAGGAAAAAAGATGAAGAGAAGAAAAAGGATCCTCCCTATGTTCCATCCATTGAAGATTCCATTCTCACAAAGATTGCAGAAGAATAAACTAGATGCATAATTTGAAAAGTTCATGGAAAAGATAAAGACATTGCAAATTAACTTGTCTTTTATGGAGGTTTTGGAACACATGACCAAGTATGCAACATTCCTCAAGGATATACTATCAAACAAGCAAACTTGGGAGGATAACCAAACAATTTCTCTAATTGAAAGTTGCAATTCCATAAGCACCGACCATATTCCTTCAAAATTAAAGTACCTAAGGAGTTTTACTATACCTTATGTTGTTGGTGATTTAGAGTTTGCCAAATTCTTATGTGACTTAAGTGAAAGTATTGTGAACGATCTAGAAGGGGGGGGGGTTGAATAGATCTTTGAAATTTTTCGAATAATTCTACAAAAAATCAGAAGTTAATTCACACAAAAACCAAT
>JAOTBA010000006.1:22306884-22326708 GCA_025629845.1 Erythroxylum squamatum | reverse complement strand
GGAAGACCACTTAAGCATGTAAGTTATAAGGCTTATTAGTAAGGGCAAAGAGGTCATTTGCTAATAAGACATGTGGGTTGGTATAAAAGGTGGCATGATGCACGAAAATAAGAAGAGAAAGACAAAGAAAATGAGAGAGAAGAGAGAGGTGTCGTGGAGAAGAAGAAGGAAAGAAGAAAGATGATGCTAGGGTTCCATTTTCTAAGCATTTAAGAAGGTTTTTGGAGTAAATCCAAGAAGGAAAAACGTGGAGGATGGTGAGAGCTTCAAGATGAGCCAAGAAACCCCTTGGTTGGGTAAAGATTTAAGGTAAGGGTTTGTTAATATTTTGAGTTTTTGAATGGGTCTTGGTTTAGATAGCCTAAGAAATGTATGGGTTTGTGAATTTTAAGGCCAATTTTGGTGGTTGTGTCATATGGGTTGTTCAATTTTGGATGCTTATTTGATTTGGGGATTTTGTTAATTGTGAGGAAAATTGTGAGAGGCAAGAGGATTGAAGAACAAGGGAAGGCAATTGGAGCAAGGTTTTCAAGCAAGGAAAAATAAGGTGGGGTCATGTTTATAGTTAATTAATGAGCCATTGATATTTTTGTTCAAATCAAGATGATAAAATGATTTCAAATTCATTGTTTTGGAATGTTTTGAGAAATTGCTTCAATTGTTGCTTTCATCGCTTATGATTGATTTGAGAAATTGCTTTAGGTTTGATTTATGAAATTTTGATGAAGCATTGTGAATTGCTATGTGAATGTGATTGATGAATTTGAATTGCTACATGAAAGTGTTTTTCAAAAATGGCATGATCATGAAGAACAAGTTTCTAAAATCTTGCCAATTGGGCAATCCATTTTCAAGTCATGATTACATGTTATGTGGGTTTGGTAGTCCATCCAAGAACCGTCACGTGCACGTTGACCCAAGAATAGGCTTATCCCGCCTGCCCGCTAGTGGCACGGAGCTCCTTCAAGGACTCCCTCAAGTATTCGCCTACACAAGGCCATTTAATGGAATTGTGTAGTTGCCATGTTTATGGACTTACCTAAACCATTATGATGTGTTATGTGTTTATGAATTGTGACAAGTTTTGATGCATTCATGTTTTATGAACAAGTTGAAAAATGCATGAGTTGTGTTTTTGCAATTTTGATTTCTTAACAAGAATTTTTGAGAAACATGGGTTATATGACTCAAAAGGAATTTTCCATGAGATTGAACTTTTGAACAGTTTTTGCTTGTGCTTTTGTTATAAGCATGTTACCCACGGAGCTTTCGAGCTCACCCCCTTCTTTTTCCCCCTCTCCAGGTATTGAACAAGAAATCAAGTGAAAGTGTCAAGACATCGATCCGAAATTTGCATGATTTGTTCCGTTTGGGATATTTGTTGTAAAACAGGGCTTAAGATGTAGTTTGAGAATTCATGGGTTTTGCATGTTTTGTATATTAAGTTTTGATGTTAATATTGTAATAGGGCTTGGATAGGCCATTGGAGTTGTAAAATCTTATTTATGATGCTAATGAAATATGGAATTGTGTATGATGATAATGGAATATGAATTTGGTATGATGATGTGGCTTGAAATTCGAGACAATTGAATGAAGCTATCCACCTGAATGATGAATAACTCATAGTTATATATATAAGTGAGGCGCTATAGACAAGGAAGATAAGAATGTTATGAATGATGGGTTGTGGTTAAATATGAAGAGTAAATGAATTGAAGTTGATAATTGAATGAATTCCAATTGGTAGTTAAATGGACAAGAATGTGTTGTTTAGTTAAAGATTAAGGTAAATGAGGTTGAGATGAATGCCAAGTTTCATAAGGTTATGATTTTGTGAATTGATTCAAGAGGAAAATCTGGAACAATTTAGAAAGAATTAGCAAGAATTGTCTTCATATAAGTTGTAGATGATTCTTTTAGCTTTCCGACGCTATAAAGATTATAATTGTTGGACATCGGAATCAAGGGATATGTTAGTTACAAGATAAGATGTTGTATAGAGTGTTTGAACTTGGTAGTTATGCTTAATGATGAGAAATTGTGGTTTGGATGAACCAAATGGATCAAGAATTGATAGTTTGATGAAATAAGTTTGATGTTTGAGTGAGTATGAAGTGAATTAGCATTAGAAGGAGTGAAATTAGGAAGATTATAAGTGTATATGATGTTAGATTGCATGTAGGAAGCATGGAAGAAGGTTTGTAGGGGTATGGGGAAGCCCCATGTCCGTTTAATGGACTTAGAGTCCATTTAACGGACCTTCTCGGGTCAAAAAGGACCCCTTGCACTACCCATGTTCGTTTAACGGACCTTCTCGGGTGAAAAAGTGCAGTTTGGTCGATTCATGTCCGTTAAACAGACATGCATGTCCGTTTAACAGACATGCTCGGGAAAGATGGCAATTTTTGACATTGTTAGAGGCCGAATCAGACTTTTTGGTCTTCATGAAAGTTGTAGGTCTAGATGTCTTCTTTCTAATGGTTCAAAAACGAAAGCAATCCGACATCTGTAGAAAACGTTATGGCATTCGCGCCAAGAGAGGTTCAAAGTGATTTTGGGTATGAACATGGTCTACTCTTTCGATCATAACTCCCTTATTTGACCTCCAAATGAGGTGATTCTTAAAGAAATGGTTTTCTAAGATATGTATGTATCTCGCCATGAAATTTTGTATCATTTGGAGTTGAATTGAGAGAGTTTGCATTAAAGTAAGTGAGGGGTTGGATAGGAGAGCGTGTTTGAGATATGAAAACATTTTGGTATTTTGATGATATCTTGAGCTATAGACCTCCAATTGAGGTGATTCTTGCGCCGAATCAAACTAGAGACTTAGAGCTATGATTCCTATGAAGAAGTCAAATTGGAATTAAGGTTTTAAGATTTCCAAATTCTGCTCACAAGCAGAAAAAAATTGAGTTCGAGCATGGTGAATGTTTTGGGGTGGCACACCTTTGAATCAAATTACGAGTGAATTTATGGAATGTTACGTGAATGAAGATGAATTGATAATGTCTAATGAGTTTTCAAAAAAAAATGATGCTAATGAGGGATTAATGTAATAACCCTACAAGAGTATTACGCTCACGTTTCATGTTTTCGCAAGAAGGTTGGGTTCCGGAAACGGGATCCAACATAAACTGCATGGGACAACTGGCCCCTTTGGTAGCATGGCTTCTGTAATTCACTCATCCATCACATAATAATTAAATGGAAGTGGGAGAGGTGGCAAGAAGAAGCTGCTCCACTCTCTCGATTTTTCACTTTGCTCCAGCCTACACTTTCCAATCTTACAACCCTCTCCAAGTGTAGCCGACCACACTTCTTCTTTATTGTCCATAAAATTCACGTTAAGATATCTTGCATGTGCAAGAGGGCTACCTCATGCGCATGCAAGTGGCTGTATAGTCGTGAGTGATGCTCACAACTGTTCAGTTTTTCCAGCCAGTCATAAGTGATGCTCAAGGCTGTTTAATTTTTCTAACCAACTGTGAGCATATACTCTTCAATAGTTCTTCATTTTCTTGTTTTCTTTTTTTCCTTATTATTACTTTAAGCTTCTTCTTTTTTAAGACAAATGAGTGTGATTGTTCAGAAAACGACCCCAAATATAGTACTTTCAACTCACTTTAACTCATTTTCTTCCGAATTGTGTCTAAAACCACATATAAGTCAAAGTGAGTATTTTAAGCAATTTCATTTAATTAATCGCTAAGTGCTATGGAATAATTATACAATCAATTAAGCACATGTCACCCTGTGAAACTGAATCATTAAGCATACTGGGAAATGAAAGTTCTAAATTCTGATTGGAAGTAAGCAGGTCAGAAACGTCTTTTGCAACTGAATGAACTTAATGAGTTTCGCTTCAACGTGTATAAGAATTCCAAACTCTATAAGGAGAAGGTAGAGATGATATGATTCTCATCCTAAGCAGAAGGAGTTCAAGGTGGGAGATGCGATTTTGTTGTAATTCGACGTTGAAGCTATTTTTGGGAAAGCTCAAATCGAGATGGAGTGGACCTTTTACAATTAGCCAAGTATTCATGTATGGAACTCTCAAATAGGAAAATTCAAGCAAGGAAACCTTCAAGTTAAATGGACATCATTGCAAACCATATCTCAGAGGAGTGATCTCTAAAGAAAGGGAAGTAATTTCTCTCCTTTTGAATAATTAAAAAATTGTTCCAATGATGAAGGTCAAGCTAATGACCATAACTTAGCATGTTCGGTAGTTAATTAGTACATTTTGGTAGTTAGGTTTATTTTGAATTCAAGAATTAGGTGTTTTGCTCTTAATCACAGTGGTTTGGAATGGTGTGGAAGGCAAAATGATGTGGTGCTGATGATAATATAAGCTAGGGAAGAAACTCGGAGGTTACACAAGGAAAAAAATAAAAAATAGGAAAAGAATATCAAAAATGTAGTGTCACGATAGTGACTAATGCCCACTGTCAAGATCGTGAATCCTTGGTCACAATCGTGACCTATTTTCATGCCTACTGTCACGATCATGAGTTCGTGGTCATGATCGTGACCTACCTGTCATGATTGTGACAGATAACTAGCTGTGACAGACGGGATCGTGACTTCATGGTCACGATCGTGACCTTCCTGTCACTATCGTGACGGATGACTAGGCGTGACAGACAGCTGGGCATGGGTAAAAAATAAGGGATTTTCATGTTCTTTTATAATTTTACCCCTTCTTTCTCCTCCCCAACCCTTATATTCACCCTTCCCCTCATTTTTTCTTACATTCAATCTCTCTAAACTCTCTCTCTAGATTTAGATCTCGCAAAATTCTCTAACTTCTCTCTACACCGATACTAAAGTTTCTTTCTTTCTCTTATATCTTTACCCACAATTTACTCATTCCAAATGGGTCTAAGAATCAAGCAGACAGTAAAACGTGCATAGCTTAAAGGAAAAGTGTAGGTATTAGGGCGCGGTGCACAGAATTGAGCGGCAGACTTCATAGCACCTTTTTTTATTTATTCAGAAGACGAAGGTATTCATTTCCAAAATCTTTGTTCTAGAAATGTATATTTTCCTAGCTATTTAGACTATGATATCTTCGATACTCTTGGATTGAAAGACAAGGTTAAGAATTTATGTAGAAAAGTTCAATAGGATAAATTCATAAATTTTAACTTTATTGTATATGAGGAATTAACCCATGAAATTTTCACATTTCTTCAATTTAAATTAAATAACCTCAATGAATTTTGGTTTTGGTTATGGGGTCAACCATACCAATTGAATTATGAGATTATGTATGAAATTGGTGGATTCCCATAATCAACCATTGTTGATCAACATGATAATTTCAATGCCAAGTGGTATTGGACCAAATTGACTATGTTAGAACACTTTAATGTTAAGAATGCACATAACAATATTATTCGTAGTCTCGAAAAATTGTTGCTTCATAAATTTATATGCCAAATGGTTTTTATAAAGCAAAAGCAATAAGTGTTCGGTGAAAGAATTATTTATTTTGTGGTGCATGGACAATGAAATTTAAGTTTGCACAACCACACACATTTTTAATACCATTACTACCACCCTTAAAGAGAGAAGAAGTAATCTTGGCTTGGGTTATTTGATTATTGCCATTGTTGATTATTATGGTCTTAATTGTGATGGACTAACTATTCCCATGCCTGAGTTTCTTAATCATCATCATTTGACGAGAGTTGAGATATTGACATCCCAACATATGGAACTTTAAGATATCAATGCTAAATCACATGTGAAGCAAAAGACATGGCAAGTTAGTTCTAGCTTAGCACCACCTCAGCAACAAGTTAAAGACTCAACTAGTGAGGAGTCTGACGAGGAAGAAGCAGTACAATGGGAGAAGGTACTAAATACGGTTTCAGATAATAACAAATTGTTGAAGGAGATGGAACAAGAACAATGATGACAATGCTTAAACATATGGAGAATCTATAAATACTTGCTGCTCAAGGAGTGTAGATACCATCTTCGACACCATCACCACCTCAACCATCGTAACGAGTTAATTCTTTAACCTTTCTTTTTCCTTTTGTTTTTATTTTGCTTGAAATGTTTTACTTTCCTTTATATGTTGTTCGTTCTCCTCATATTGAGGATAATGTGTTGTCCATGTGTGGGGAGGTTTGCATTGTTATTGTCATCATGAGTGTGAATTTTGCATGTCATGTTGTTATTTTTTGCTTAGGTTGACATGGTGTGTAGCATAAGTGTGAATTGCGTCAATGTGTCAATGGCTATAACTTGATGGAATTAGTTTAGCTTTGAACATATTCTTTTAAGTTGTAAAGACGTATTAGCTTGTGAATTTTGTGTTTTAATTATTGGCTGAATATGCATGTTAATTAGGATATGACGTCAATTCGTTCACCTTAGGAAATTTGTTACTTATAATTATAATTCAATTAAATAAGTAGCGTCATTAGTAACCTTTCATGAGGATGATTAGCTAAAACAAATGAGGTAGGCTATGTGAAATGTTAAAAAATGTGTGTATCTTTAATAACTAACAATTTTGCTAGCCTTTGGGTTATGAATAGAGCTAGTAGTTAGTTGAAAATGTGATATATCTGAGTAACTGTGGGACATTCATCACAAATGTTTGCCTTCGTGTCAAAGGGGCTAAAATGACATTCCAACCAAGCTAATTAATAAAACATGACTTAGTTAAGTAACCGGTGGACATTTATCACAAATGTTTACCTTCCTGTTAAAAGACTAGGTTAATGTTAAAGAAAATTTAAAAAATTCCTACCAATATCTGAAAATAGCAAGAACTTTCATGAAAAGCTACCTAGTAATAGTTGCAAATTTGATCGACTACTAATTATCAATGTGTATGTACAAGTGCTTAAGGTGAATGAATATGATGTTAAGGTGTTAATTAGTATGTATATTCAATCCAAAGTGTTTAGCCATAGGTTGCATAAGTTAATATGTTGGAACAACTTGATTGATTATTGTTTAAGGTTAAATTAGTTTCGTAAAGATTGGATGCCATTGTATCATTATTGCATATGCATGAATGTATGTATTATTATTCGGTGTGTTTGTGTTTGTATTTTTTTTCTTTTTCCTTAAGGACAAGAAAAAGTTTAAGTGTTAGGATGTTGATAATTGTAGTTTACATTATGTTTTGGTCGGTGTTTTAGGGTGTTTATAGGTGTTGATTAGATGATTTTTGCATGTTTAGGCTTAAAACTATGTTAATGTGATTATGTGTTTAAAATTATGTTAATGTGATTATGTGTTTATGTTTTTGAGTGTAATGTGGTTTAGGGCATGATGTTGGACCATAATTTTGTGCAGTTGAGGTGTTTTGATTTGTTTATTAGTGTATGAACTCAAATGAAGGAAGATTGAAGGAAGTTGAAGAAAGCTTGGATAAAAGGACAAGGTCACGATCAAGATATGACTGTCACAATGGTGATAGTGTCACGATCAAGATATGACTGTCACAATGGTGATAGTGTCACGATCGTGACTGGCACTCATCAAACTTGGGGATCTCCTTCTATTCTGATATTTGGAGGGTCTTTTTGGACATTTAGATAAGGGTAAAACCTAGACTTTACCCTAAATGGCCCATGAACTATATAAGAACATAACACAATAAGAACATATTATGTAAGGAGCTTGACGAAGATCAGAATCATTTGTTCTTTACTTATAGATATTCCAAAGTGGTATGGCGTAGAATCAAACAAAAGGTAAACATAATGAATTATCCTTAAGAATGGGAGCTAATGCTTAATTGGATCATTTTTTTTACCAGCTCAAGGCAACATAATGCTATTCTTGTCAAAGCTGCATTTGTGACCATCATTTATTCTCTCTGGAAAGAAAGAAACAACCAACTATATAAGGGTGTTGGAGAAGATAAATACCATGTTACAGATAGAATCCTTAACTAGATTAGAGCCGCTATCATCGCTAAGAAAATGGAGCATCATCTCACTTCTGGAATCAAAAGCAAATGTCATTTATAAATTGATGTTTTATTTCCTTTATGATCTAATATTTTCTTCCTCCTTTCTCAATCTCTTTTTAAAGTTGATTTAATAGTTAGGCTATTATCTAACTAAATGAAATCATTGTAATGGTGTAATAGTTTCTACTATTATTAATATAATTTCATTAAATTTTCAAAAAAAACTATAAAGGAAGAGGTGTAATCAATGGTAAATAATGATGTTTGGGAACATTATAAATAGATTTAAAATCATTCATTATAGGTGGAAGTTTAAGACTAAGAGAGATATTAAAGATAAGGTTAAGAGGCTTAAAGTTAGGCTTGTGGCTAAGGGGTATACTTAGAAAGGAGTGGACTACAATAAAGATTTTTCATTAGTCTCAACTAAAGACTCGTTTAGGATCATTATAGCTTTAATAGTTTATTTTGGTATTGAAATTCACCATATAGATTGCAAATATGACATAATCTGTAAGAAAACTAGCAAAAGGTCCTTTCTCCTGACCTAGATATCCATGTTTATCATAGTAATCTCCTTCATGATATGACCTAGTAAAATTAATTGGCCTATTGAATTACTTGTCAACCTTTAACCTTTAAATAATGTTAAAAAGAATAAATTCCAAAGCCTCACTACTCCTAGTGGAATCTGTCTTCTTACTTTTAGGGAGTTTAACTATAATATAATCTACTCAAGCACTACAAACACCATTGTAAACCAAATTAAGGAGGATCTCATCCTTAATTAATCTCTCAACCCTTTTCTTTGAAATATGATCTAGTCTCTTATGTCATAAAGTGAATGACTTCTTTCTTATTTAATTAGTTTTAGTTGCTTATTGTTTTTGACATTTACAACAATTTATCATAATCCTTCAAGTCCAAACAATAAAGACCATCATTTAATAAGCATTCACCTATAATTACGAAATTAGGGGACATTAAAACCTTGTTATTACTAAAAATGAGTTAATAGCGAACATCATCAAATCTAAAAACTAAAATTAAACTACAACCTATAGATGGAATATAGCCACTTTATTCAACACTATAATACCGCTTATTCTAAACTATAGATCCACATTATCAATGTATTCTACTTTTATTCTAGTTCTGTTGCCAACAAATAAGTTCACCTCCCCATCATTTGACTTTCTTTTATTCCTCATTTTTTGAAATTTTATTCCTTAATATTTTGTAAATATATTAGAAATATAAATAGAATAAACTTTATCCAATAACCAATTATTTGGTGTTGCTTCTATTAAAGATGACCCAAAGTAAACTAAAACCTCAATATTACTTTATTTGTTTTCCTTCTTCTTCAAAGAGGCTTGATACATATAGTAGTCCTTCTTCAAATTCCCCATATTATCATAATGTTAATACTTGACATTCTTCTTCTTAACTCTACTAAAGGTCCCATTAGCTTTGTCTTCTTTTTAAAAAAATCCTTATTCATCTTCCACTTCTTATTTGATTCCTATAATTTCCTTTGGATTTTGAGTGTTCAAACACCAAATTCACAATATCATCCTTCTTATGCTTTTTCTTTTTCACTTCTTGATTATATATTGATATCAAGTTATTTATCATCCACACCTCTTTCTTGGAATTGTAAATTGTTTTCTAGGAACTAAATTTTTCTAGTAAAGAATTCAGTACCTAATGGATTGAGAAAAGTAATATCAGGACCTAAGTCTTACATAGGCTATTGGCTATGTCATGCATCTTCATGATGTAACCTCTAACCATACACGTTGCTTCATACCTCAATAAGGTCAATCTTACATCACTTGACTTGCCTCAGCATTTTCATATTTAGTGAATCTCTCTTTCAATGTTACAATGAACCTCTTATATTTCTTTCAAATATTAAATCACCCATAAAATATGGTGAAATAGATTCCTTCATGACTATGTTTCTCATCTTATTTGATCTTTCTCACTTTTAGAAGTGAACCATATGCTCTCTTGTGTCATAAGTACAGGCTTATCCTCAACAAGAGCCCTACCCAAATATGATAAACCCTAAAGTTACTCCCAACTAAGATAAAAAATGCCCCTACGATATTTCAAAGAAAAATGGATAATATTATCATGATTTTATACATTGTTACGTAGATGTTATCTTAATAGCTAGTGAAAATATTGCACAACATATTATTCATCTTCCTACATTCACAAATTTATTGCAAAACATGGTCTTGTCATATAGGATCAATTCAAATGATAATAAGAGCAGCTTTTAGAGATGGAATAGATAGCCCTATTAATCTTGCTATACTCGATGATAGGATACAAAATAGAACAACTTGAACTACATCATTGCACAAACAAATATGATTATTTGTTATTTTCTAACTGCCATAAAAGGAAGATACAGTCAATTAAATCAAAAGTTGAAAAGGCAGATAAAAAATATAAAAAATGTAAAGATTTACAAAAGGAGATTCATTTAAAGTTAAGTGAGAATTATAGACTTGATCATCTTAATGGACGAAGATAAATATTTAAAAATTAAATCTGAAGGATTAAAAATAGAAACTGATATGGCTTACAAAAAAAAAGATGGAATATTATGGGAAAACTATACTTTTAAATATTTCTAATCTTCAAGAGCAAAGTAATAATTTATATAATTTAGTAAAGATGATGAATCAAAAAGAAAAAAAATAATGGATCTAGTAAAGATCCAATGGAAAAACAGATATTTGATTTAATTCTACAAATGAAAATACCCCCTAATCATAGATAAATGGAAAATTTTGTACCAGGATTTGATTCCGAGATAGAAGAATTAAACAAATTGATGGAAAAACTAAATTTAGAAACTTTAGTACGTATTAAACGTGATACTTATAAACAAGAAGTACATTTAAACGCTAATATAAGTGCTATCCCTAGCACTTCCCAAAATCCTCCTAAGTTTCCTTCACAAAGTTTTAATAAACCAATTAGTGGTTATGCTAGGACATATATGGTTATGCAAGATAAAGATGGATTTACTCCAATAGATAAAATGAGGACAGAATTTATAAATCCTTTTGGAATATACTTAGATATTGATTGTATCCAAAATATAGAAGAGGCAATAGATAAATGGGAGACTACTCTTTGATTAGTTGTCTCAATTAATAAAATGAATTATGAAACTACAAAACAATTTTCAGGAAAAAAAAACTTTGTTAAATTGTTCACTTCAATTTTGGAAAAATCTATATGAAACTTCTAAAAATACTATATTTAATAATGATATGGATATCAATAATTTGATAACTAAAGCTACTGAAGCATTTCGATTACAATTTGTTAAAAGATACTACTACTATCGAAAAAATGCTATTGTTGTGCAAAGACTTCAACTATATAATATGTGTGAAATCAATAGATATATTTGTATCTTTATTGATTACTATTATAGTATTTATAATCAAGTAGATAATACAAATATTTATCTAAAAATGTTTTATTCTAGGATACATAATCCATGGGGAAGCAAACTAGAGACAACTTACAAGATTAGTAGATACTTTGGGAAAAAGAAATTCTTTTTTAAAATATAAGCTAAGTGAATGGTGTAATGAAGCTATACTATTAAAATAGAGTAAAAATAAAAGAAAAATCTTCTTTATGTTGTTATGATTTAAAGATGCCTACTATGATTAGTTGTGATAGTCATTATTATTCAAAGATAAAGAACAATTATAAGAAAAGAAAGTATTTGAAAAAGAGATATTTTAAGAAACATAAAGCTAGATATTATAAAAGAAAAGAAGGATATAAACCCAAAAAACCCATGTTTAGGAGAAATAAAAGAAAAATTAGAAAGATAACTGAATGTCAGTGCTACTATTGTAAAGAAAAAGGAAATTTTTCTAATGAATTCCCTAAAAGATTTAATAAGAAGAAAATTGAAATAGATGATGAAATAGATATGATGATAAAAAATGAATACTTTATCCAAATTAATGCATTTCAAGATTGTTCTTCTGAAGAAAGTATATTTATATTATCATAAGTAGAGTATGAAAATACCTCTAACTCTTATATAGATGGGTGAAATAGGAGAATCTTCTAACACTCAAACTAATAATCAAATCATAGAAAATATATCAGAAACATTTGAACAACATGGCGTATATAGCCAAGAAGCTTTGATTCATAGAAAAATGCTTTAAAAGATTCAAACTACTATGTTTTCTATAAATTCTTACAGCGGATTTAATATTACTCTTTTAGATAAACTTGGATTAAAATTTTGAAAACATCATATGTTTTATGGAATAAATTTAAGAGAAAAAGCTTTAGATATTATTTTTAATTATAATAAGATAATAATACCCTTATTTTCCAAACGAGATATTTCTCAAAAAGTTGATCAATTGCCAAAAGATATTCGAGGTAAAATAGGATGGGTTCATATTGGATCAATTCAAATAATAGTAAGAGAAACTTTCAAAGAAGGAATAGATAGCCCTATTAATCTTGCTATGCTCGATGATAGAACACAAAATAGAAAAGAAGCTTGTTTAGGAATTCTTATAGGAAATCTTAGATATCAAAAACTTTTATTTAATATTTATCCGAAGATATCTTATAATATACAAGACAAAGATTTCGATAGAACTCTTTCTTTAATACAAGATTTTAAACGAAAAGATTTGATAAAGGATAGGAATGGACTTTATTCTATAACTGTCCAATACATCTCATACATAATGTTTTGTAGAGAAAGATATTATGGATTTTCCAAAATTATTTGCAGAAGTAGAAAGGATATATCCACCTTATATGGCTACTATAGAAGGTCTTGAAAATGATTTTTCTCTAGATTTGTAGCAAAAACCATTGCTAACTTTTGACAATAGATTTTTACGTAGATTATCTTACTCAAATACCGGTGTGTCTAATTGTAAGCTAATAAGAAGATAAGTTCTAATTATCATATTAAAGGAGAATATTTTGATAGAAAAACCTATATTCCTTTTAATATTCTGATAGATACAGGTGCAAGTGGAAGTTATGTTAATAATAACTTAATAAACAATTTGATAAAATTTCATCTCACCGAACCTTATCAGTGCATAAATTTTAATGGAGATATACATCAAATTGATACTACTGTAGAAACAACTATTAAAATTAATGATACTAAAAATAGAAACTCTTATAAAACATAAATATCAACAGATAAAGACAATGAAAGATGGACTAGAGATAGTTAAACAAAAAATAAAACAGAATTACTCTGATAATCCTCTACAGTTTTGTGATAAAAAAAGAAGCAAATTAGAAATGATCGATAAACAAAAAGTTATTAAAATTACTGCCATGAGATACAATTCGAAAGATCAAAAAGAATTTAAGAAATAACTTCTAGAGTTAGAAGATCTTAAGATTATTATACCTAGTAAATCTCCACATTCTTCTCCCGCTTTTATGATCAGAAATCACGCTGAGATACTTAGAAATAAAGCAAGGATGGTATTAAATTATAAATGATTAAATGATAATATTGCATTTGATGGATATTTTTTACCTCATAAGGAAACTTTGATAAACCTAACTAGAGGAAAACAAATTTTCTCTAAATTTGATTATAAAAGTGGATTTTGACAGATAAAAATACATAAAGATAGCATTTCTTATACTGCATTTTCTGTTGGACCCCGAACTTTTCGTGAAAGATTTGGACTATTGAATGAGAAATTTTGGTGATTAGTCACGAGTAAAGAACTAATGAATGAAAGTTTTTGAACCAAGAAATGATACACAAGAGTAAAGTAGCGAATGAGAAATGTAGAGAGGTTCATATTTTGCTTTGGTACTTTTAGAGGATGAGAGATTTCGAAATGAAAAGAATCAAGGTAAAAGTTAGAAATGAAATGAAAGCAAAAATGAAGTTGAATATGCAGAGCAAGTTGATGAAGAATATGTACACATAAGTGTATGTTCTGTTATTCGTGTTCATGATTATTCATAGATTATGATATCTTTTTGGAGGTCATTGATTTGAAATAAAGTTGAGAATGAGGAGTATATGAAGTAGAAAAGGTGATTTTGGTATGAGTTGTGTAAGGAAAGATTTTGAAATAAAGAGTGGTTCTGGAAAATGTTCGTAGAGTATGCCTCAGTCTTTTAGCCAAAACGTCTTCTCTAGTTGTCCAAACAAGATGATTCTTGATTTGGATTAAACTAGAGATATATGGCTACATTTCGTATGAAGACATTGAATTTCAATTATATCTTTAAGAATCTCAAAAGTTGGCATGAAGTTGAGAGCTGATTGTAAAATTCGTGTTCTGACTTCGGGAGAAAATCTAGATTTATCAAAGCATATTTTAGCAAAGTTTCCTTCTTGAAGTTGTAGATCTTTCTTTTACCTTTCCAACGGTATATAGTATGAAAATTTTGGACATCTAAGCTGAAAGTTATGCCCTTTTTATTGTTCCATCTTAGTTTTACTTCCGTCTCAAAATGACGCCATCATCGTCTTAGTATGATGTCAGTATCGTCTCAGTTACTGTTTATTCCTATCGTCTCAGTTACTGTTGACTCCTATCGTCTCAGTTACTGTTCATACCTATTGTCTCAGTTACTATTCATTGTCATCTTCTGTTCCATTTTCTACCTTTCAGATGGTAGAATTGGTCTTCGAGGTCTTCATGAAAGTTGTCGATCTTGAAGTCTTCTTTCCAACCATATAAAGAACACCTAAATCCAATATCTGTAGGAAAAGTTATGACAATTTTTCCAACCTTGTATCATCTGATGACGTCACATCGTCTAAAAAATGACATCATATAGTATGTTCCATTTTTGATCCCTCAGATGAAAGAATTGGTCTTTGAGGTCTTCATAAGAGTTGTAGCTCCTGAAGTCTTATTTTCAAACATATAAAGAACACCTAAATCCGATATTTGTAGGGAAAGTTTTGATAATTTTCCCAACCTTGTATCGTTTGATGATGTCACATCGACTCAAAAATGACGTTATATCGTCTATTCTATTTTTGACCCCTCAGATGAAAGTATTGGTCTTTGAGTCTTCATGAGAGTTGTAGCTCCTGAAGTATTCTTTCCAACCATCTAAAGACCCCATAAATCTGATATCTGTAGGGAAAGTTATGGCAATTTTCCCAACCTTGTATCGTCTGATGATGCCACATCGTCTCAAAAATGACGTCATATCGTCTGTGTTATTTTTGAACCTTCAGATGATAGAATTTGTCTTCATGTCTTCATAAAATTTGTTGAGCTTGAAGTTCTCTTTCAAATCATGCAAAGAACACTCTAATCGGATGTCCATAGTGAAATTTATGCTAATTGTCCCAAGATAGGTTCAATATGATCGAGGACAAAGCCATGTTTAATTCTTTTGGTCATAACTTCTTCTCTAGACACCCAATTGACTTGATTCTTGAACCATTGGACTTGTAAGACATTGCACTACATATCCAATAGAAAGCATAGCCATCTAAAATGAAGGGAGATAGATTGAGGGAAAAGGTGGGACGGGTACAGTGAGTGTGCTCTTAAAGGATATGAACTGGTGTTATTCCATTAAACTTACTTCAGTATTTCGATGATTTCTGGAGCTCTACTGATCCAATTGAGATGATTTTTGATTTAGAGTAAAATAGAGAAATAGGGATACAAATCATATGAAGAAGCTGAATCTTGATTCAGTCTCTAAGGTGTTAAAGTTCTGGATGGAAGTTGTGCATAGTAATTGGTTTTTCTTAAGAACAGTCCGGAATTGTTTGAGGTATATCTTCCGATATACTGAACCAAATTGAGTGATTTTAGTGTCAATGGAATCATAAGACATAGAGGAACACTTTTCTAGAAGAGACTATGACCAAATTACTTCAGCTTCACTTTCTGATTTTAATGTGAATAATAAACCTGAAAGTGTGACTTGGAAAAAGATGAGTTTTGTTTTGAGAATGATTTTGCGATGAAATTGATGGAATGATACCTGGGATTGTCATGAACATGCATTGTACATCTTTCATTTCATTCATGTGCATTATTAAACACCTATGATTGTACAAATTGTGATATATGTGTGTGTTATTTGTTATAGAGGAGCAACTGGAACGTCAACCCACAGACGTTGCCGGAACTTCCAGGCACTAGCTTTGGGAGCAGTTGGTGAGTAACCTAGACGGTTTCTCTCAATTATTGTTTGCTTATGCTTATGTTTTGAATAATGAATGAATGTGATTTGACTGTAGATTTTGGACAGAAGGTCCGATGATTGTGTAATGGAGATTGCGATATTGAAGTGATGCTTGAATGTGAATGTGAAGACCTATGTGTTTATAATGTGATTGATTATGGTACATGCATTCCATTCATGAATGCATAATCAGATAAAGGCAGTTGTGACCAGAGTAGGCACAGATTAGAGCTTAAAGTTCAACGAGTGAAACTGAGCCTCGAGCTCAAAAGTGATTCAGAGCCTTAGGCTCAAGTTTAATGAGCCCTATATGGGACAGTTCAGGCACTCGATCACAACAACGTAATAATTGAAAAGTATCTCATGAGCATTGCATATGCATTTTGTTAAGTATGCTTGATTGACTGAAATGCAAAACTGCTTATGCTTGAGTGAAAAAGTGTTAATCATGAAAAATGCAAATTTGTGAAATAATTGTGTTTTGAATTGAAGTGTTGCATGATTTGAGTGAACCATCGATGATGGTTACCTCATTGAGTTCGCAAAACTTACCAAAATTACAACGTTGTCCTTTCAGGATCGAGAGACGACTCTAGCTACTGAGAGACTCTACTGCCGTGTAGATTGTAAGTTGGGCAAGAGAAGTCATGGCACAAAGGTAGGTCAGCTAGGATTTCTTTTGGATGGCTTAGTTAGATTGTACATATCTTCCTCATTCATATGGTATTTTTGTACTAGATTTTGTTGATGTACATGTAGCAAAGGTTGAAAGACACAATGTAGACTTTCGATTTTGAGAAATGAAATGAGGAAAGGTTGGTTTTAAAAAGATTGTGATTTTCTTATGATGCTTTATAAGCGAATAATAATATGATGCCATATGAAGTGAATGTAGTGATCGAACGTAGCCCGCCCTTGTGATAGGATATGTACCGGGATGACCTTTGGGCGTCCCGGTGTGTACCTTGCGATAAAGGGGCGCTACATTTAGGTGGTATCAGAGCATGGTTTGGCATCTATTGGGACATATAGAAATGTTAAGCGTGAAATATCGTAAGATATGCAGATAATGATTGAAATTATTATTTGTTATAGGTCATTCGCTCTAGGTGATCAGATTGATCAACCAGCTGACCAAGGATCGGTAGAGCCAGTAGAGAGTCCTCGGTACCTCGATCTAAGGAGATGCCTCCTAGAGTTCCCGAGAGAAGGGAGAGGAGGTATGATAGGCTGCGGAAGCAAGGAGCTGTGGATTTCTACGGCAGCACAGACCCTGCTGAGGCCGAGGGATGGTTAGAGAGGACGGAAAGGGTATTCAATCAGATGGACTGTGAGCCTGATGAGAGGTTTGATTATGCAGTGTCTTTACTGCAGGGCCCAACTTACCAGTGGTGGAAGACTGTCCCAGGCAGTACCACCAGGCCTTGCCAATTGAAATGGGAAGACTTTCTGAGGGTCTTCAGAGATAACTACATGCCTAAGATCTATCTGGATATGAAGATGCAAGAGTTCTTGGAATTGAAGCAGGGCAGGATGTCAGTGGCTGAATATGAGGTCAGGTTTAATGAATTGATGGGCTATGCTACTGCTCTGATCCCTACAGAAGAAGACAAGTGCAGGAGGTTTGAGAATGGACTTAATATGGAGATCAGAACAAGGTTGGCGCGGTTAAATATGGGCACTTTTACTGAGCTAAGAGCTACTTCGATTAGAATTGAACAGCTGATGAGGGAGAAACAAGCTGAGACTGCAAGGGTCTAGAGGGAAGAGGTCTAGTAAGAGTCAGGCCAGTTCTGGCAAGGGCTATAGTAAACGGCAGAACAGAGTATTCAGATCATCAGGTGGATCCAGGTAGTCAGGAATTGGGCAGAGGGGTAGATTTTCATAGACTAGCAGTGGAAGAGGTACAGCTCTGAATCAGTTTCCAGTTTGTGAGCACTGTGAGAAGAGGCATGGTGGCGAGTGTTGGAGATTGACTGGAGCTTGTCTTAAATGCAGTTCCATGGACCACCAGATTAGGAATTGTCCTGCTACTTTGGGAGCTCAGTCTGCTATCAGTGGGCGATCTGGAAGTAATACTACAGTCTAGCAGAGCAGAGGTGGTGGATCTGGACAGAGAGGCAGAGGTAGAGTCAGAGGGAGAGCTGGGAGTTCGTCTATGAGGACTGAGGCGCAGGGCAATCGACCACAGTCCCAAGCCAGGGTCTATGCCATGACTAGGCAGGAGGCCCAAGACTCACCAAATGTGGTAGCAGGTGCGCTTCTTGTTTATGACTTTGAAGCATTTGCACTGCTAGATCCAGGGTTCCCACACTCCTTTATCTCACCGCATTTGGCATGTAGGTTGCATTGTGATAGGAAGTTATTACAGTATGGATTGGAGGTGAGTACGCCAATAGGTAGTACTACAGTTATAGGAGAGGTTTGTAAAGGATGCTTGATTAGGATTGATCAAGCAATTTTGGAGGCAGACCATATTATATTACAGTTGAGGGAGATAGATGTGATCCTAGGCATGGATTGGCTCACTACCCATATGGCCATCATGAACTACTACACCAAGGAGGTAGTATTGGAATCTCCTGGTTAGTCAAGGGCAGTATTTAGAGGAGTTAGTCAGGCTGTGCCAGCTAAGATGATATCCTTCATGAGTGCTTTGAGGTTGATGCAAGGGGGATGTGAGGCCTATCTGGCCCATATCATGGACACAAGGGTTGAGTAGAGCGTACAGGACATTCCAGTGGTTAGGGAGTTCCTGGATGTCTTTCTCGAAGAGTTACCTAGTTTACCACCAGATCGGGAAACGGAGTTCACAACTGATCTAGTCCCAGGTGTTGCACCTATATCCATTCCTCCATATAGGATGGCACCTGTGGAACTCAAGGAGTTGAAGGCTCACCTGCAAGAGTTGTTGGAAAAGTGTTTTATTAGACCTAGTGTTTCACCTTGGGGAGCTCCAGTGCTATTTGTGAAGAAGGATGGGAGTTTGAGGTTGTGCATCGATTATAGGCAACTGAATCGGGTGACAGTGAAGAACAAGTATCTGTTCCCTAGAATTGATGATTTGTTTGATCAATTGCACGGAGCTTAAGTATTTACTAAGCTAGATCTGAGATCAGGGTATTATCAGTTGAAGATAGCTGAGGCTGATATACCTAAGAGTGCATTCAGGAGCAAGTATGGGCATTATAAGTTCCTAGTGATGCCGTTTGGGCTAACTAATGCCCCGAAAACTTTTATGGCCTTGATGAATAAGGTGTTTCAGCCCTACCTGGATCGATTTGTAATTGTATTCATTGATGATATCTTGGTGTATTCGAAGAGCAAAAAGGAGCATGCTAAGCACCTGAGGGTCATTTTGCAGAGCATGAGAGAGAAACAATTGTATGTGATCGCGGCTCTGTCGTTCGATCCAAAAATCGACCTTGGAAATAGGTCAAAAATAAAAATTCCAAGATTGCAGTAAGTTGAAACCTCGGGTCGTCTCACTTGTTCGAACCGGCAAAAATTGGTTTAAAAGCTAGCCTAAGGTCAAAAACATGCAATTAAAGCTAATATAAGGGGGTATTGGTTTGTTGATCAAAATTAAGGAAAGTAATTGAAATTTAGGAAAAATGTATGAAAGAATATTTTTGGATTTTTGG
>JAOTBA010000006.1:22268930-22288396 GCA_025629845.1 Erythroxylum squamatum | reverse complement strand
AACTTTCCTAATTCTTCAAATTCTCACACTTTTTCTCTTTATTTCTTAATTCTCTACTAAATTTTCAATCAACTCATTCACTTTAACTTTCACAAACCATACAAATCTACTCAAATCTCAAAATCTTTAAAACCCATCAATTCTCTTCTCATTAATTTCCTTAAAGCATAGTTACATCTATAACACAATACATATACAAAAATACGCATTTTTTTTGTTCATTTTATAATTCTAAATTGCACTCAAAGATCGGGGTCCAACAGTGTTGTAGTGCGAGCACTTGGGATCCTACTCAGTCCTAGGTTAGGGGCAAGCCACTTTCGACAAATTTTGGTCACCTTTCTCCTCACACTATCACTGAGTGGTGAAACTCTTTAACATCTTTCTTGGAGCTTAGAAATAATTAAATCGTCAAGCAAATAAGGAAGTAAGTTAAAAGAGATTAAAAATACACATGGGATTCTTGTGCGGATAACGTGTTTCAGGATTTCACATCTAGGACTTACCTCCAATATCACTTAATTCAAAAGGTTAAATCTTGTTGTACGAGGTAGTCTTAGCTTCCCTATTTCAAGCCTGACATAGTACTGTCATAGTAACATCTTCATCGCAATGACTTGCATGATCATTTCAGGAGAGACCATTTTTCCAGTTATTAGTCCCATTGCTATGACATATAGTTTACGTTCTCACTCAATCCAACCCCAGCCCGTCACCACTATTCGCACCAACCTAGGCCTAGCTGCTCTTTATCAAAGACCCTAAAAACAGCCAAGGTCCTTGTTTGATAGCATTTCGAGTTTCCTTGCTTTACATTCTATCTAATGAAAGTTTCAAGACTCCAAGGTGATTTCCACATAATCTATTACTTCCCTTAGTTGCCATCTCAGTTGCTGCGGGGACTTCTCAACGGTTTGTTTTACCAGATTCGAGCCTACCTTAATTATCCTAAAACTAAGAGATGCTAATGTGAAGCTGAATATAATAAAATAGCTTGTCGAATCTGATAATGAAAAGACATACTTGCTGAGTTTTGGGATATGATTTTTAGATTCTTAATTGTTCAAGAACAGTTAATAAAGTTGACGTTATCTATATAGAAGAGATAATGATCCATTAAAAGGTTGATGATTATCATATGAAAAATCACAAATTAAAAGGATTCTTTTTTGAGAAAAGTGTTCCTTAACTGGTAAAAACCATTCAAATTCGAGTAAGTAATGTGATAAATGAGGCATATGATAATGAAAAGATCCTGTCTATTTATATTTTAATTTACTACATTGGTCCCTATAATTCATGGAAACTTTTTCTTGTACCTATCTTATGTTGTCTATTCCGAGGCCCAAACTTTCGTTTCTCCCTGTCTTATAATTCTCTGTTAAAATTAGCCGAGTCTAGCTAAACGTCAACTTCAAGGTAAAGTCACATTCCACCTTTTCTCCTCTAATTTCCTTCACTGGTGAAATCTAAAATTTCTAGATGTTACTTTAATGTTTGATAAAGACTGAAAAATGTTTGGTCATTCGTAATTATAATTGTTTTTCTAGAAGTCATGCGGTAGTAAGTTGGATAATTTCTCAAGATGGTGCTGGTGCTGTTTTCTTTGTAATCTTAAAAAAGAATAGACAGTTTAGCAATCAGATGGCAACCCAGATAGTCGATAATTTCTGAACTTGTTACCTCTCTTGCTTACGAAGAGTTTGGTGTTTACTTACTGAAATCAAGTCCTAAGTATAAAATCCAACTAAATAAACTCGTTCAGTATAATCATATTACCATATAAATCCCTAACTAAGAATCTTCAAGTTTTGTTTCGAACTTTGAATATTTGTCCAACTGCCTTTGAGCTCTTTAACAGATTTCCAGTGTTCCAAGCTTTTGCATACAAAATTTGCGACAAAAAGAGAAAGAAGAGAATTCATTGTTCTATGCAAACGAAATATTTAGTTGCAGAATGTTTCTCAGATTCCCTGTTTAGAACAGAACAAAGAGATCAGATACATTAGTATGTTCGAGTCTTTTTCCATATCAAAGATCAAAAACCGCCGATTGGCAATTTCCATAGGCTAAACTGGAAACAGGTAGTATAGAACTCTCAACAAAGCATATTTTAGCATCCCAAAAATTAAATGTCCAAAGAAACTCGTGGAGGAGTGAAACTAAGACAAGATTGTACGAACTCATAAAATATTTGCCAACTACAAACTATTTATTGCAGTAATTCAATCTTCTAAAACTACAGCATAATAGAGTGGTTATTTACAAAACATGATAGAGGGGGATCAAAACCGAATTTACTCGTAAAGCCCAACTACTAATAAAATCGTAATATACACCATAAGTACCCAAAAGGCTATAAAACTACCATCTTCCTCGCTTCTAAGAGTCGGCAACGGAGATGGGTCTGCCGGTTAATCCAAGAGGAGAGCGAGAGAGTTGACGGCCGCTGAGAACTGGTCGGAGCTCAGGCTGTCCCAGATACCAATCCATGATCTTAAAGTTTGATTCTTGCTTTATCTTCATTACTTGACTGTGAACTGGAGGATTGGTGTTGTTGCTGCTGTTGCTTGTACTCTGCTCCATCTTTGAAGATTGAACAAGAAGATCCAGTCAAACCTGTGGAGAAGTATTAGATATGTCTATGCGGTTTCTTGTTTCTGAAGAGAAGCGAGTAATATAATACGTAGAGAAGATTGATAGATAAGAGTCGGCAAATAGGTATAAAGTTAGAAAGCAATCACAAAGTTGAAACGTAAAACTGGAGCGAAGCTAATCCAAGACATGAAGTTTGATAAGAAAGATTTCACGAAGTTTCGGTGGCTTGGCTTTAAAAGACGTCTGTTTTGGAACTTTGACTATTTTAGAGGATATTCTATTTCCTAATTACCATTTGGATATAATTATGATGTGAACTTCCCAACCGCTTGGTTACTCTTTCTTTTGTCATGTTTGTTGGACATAACTGTCAAACGTTTCACACGTAAAATAAGAGCGAACTTAAAGTCTGACACCACCATGTAAGTACGAGAATGGATTAGGTCTGGTGCTTATTGAGCCTGCCGTTAGCCGGAGCTATAATCTTCTTTCCAATATTATTCTCGTCAAGGTTCAGTCTACTACTAAAACTTGAACGGTTTTGGGATTCCTATAGACCAAAACAAACAGTATTGCTTTTGATAATTCGGTCAAACTATGTTGTCTTAAGGGGATGGGTTTTGGTCGCCGTGTTGGCTTCAAATCGTCCGTCGGAATTTAAATTTGGTTTAGATTTTGATTAAATTAAACGTACTTTAGTTCGAACCGAAATTGCCATTCCTACTCTTAATGGGATTAATAAAGCCTTAGCTATATAGAACATATTATTAGGGTATCACTTGAGTTAAAATTCACTATAACGTAAAAATGAAATATTACTCATCATTTCAAGAGTAAAAAATCAATCTATCATATAATTTTACTAAATTTACTAAATTTTTATTAATAAAAATTTCATGAAAAATTCTTTTATTTATCTAAAATTCTTTCTTACTCCTCTCATTTATTTTTTTCTAAAAATAAAGCATGCTCAAAGCGAACTTTCTCCATTTAAACAACCACATCTAACGAGATAATTAGGAATTAATGAACTATAAGGGTGATATGTGTCAAACATATTGATCAATTTATCGATTTTATTAATTTACCATATTTATACATCTTATTAAAATATAATAACATATAATATATAATATTAATTTATTTCATTAATAATAAATAATTTATTTTACTTATTAATTTTTAATAATATATTTGTTAGTTTAATATGATAATAAATTATGTTTTTCATTAAAATTTTATTTATTATGTTATAATATTAACAAATAATATAAAAATGTATTATCAAATGTCAATAATCGGTAAGCAACTAGGGAGGAATATGAAAGCAGATGTTGATTATATGAAAGTAAAAGACAAAAAAGGATGGAGATGACAATGTAAACTTGAAAAATATTTCACAATATTATGTAAGTATGGCATAAGATGTTGGTTTATACTCGTAGTTTAGTGACAAAATAATTTAAAAGCATTTTTTATCTTATACATGCTCATATATATAAAGTCCAAGAAAAAAATATACATTGCAAATGAAATTATGATGAGATTATAATTATGAGATTAATATTGCATTTCTTTATTATCTCTAAATTGTTCTTAATCATTGTTATATTAAGAGTGAACATTTATAAATAGTAAAAAGACTAGTATACGTTATGTTTTTTCTTATAAAGGAAGTTGTCGATCTTATAGGCTAAAGTTGGAAATATTTAAACAAACATGTGGGTACTTGTTAGAGAATAAGTTTACTGAAATCCATTTGGAATATTACTTGTATGTCAATGAAAATTTTCATTGTGATAATTATATAAGTGATCATTTAATTTGAGATCTTAGAGTTATCTTGTATAGGAATTGCTATATTTTTATACTACTTATGATATGTTCTAGTTGAGGATAGCTCAATAGGTAGTCATTAAATGTAGCATGAACTATATACAGATAGGGGAGTGATCAAGATAGGATTCATCACCCTAAAGTAATTAGGGAGAATATTTCATTATTCTTTATTAGTATTGAATCTAGAAATCCTTGGCCAAGATGAAATGACATTTTGTAAATAGTTTACAAATGTTATTAATTGAATCAATAACTAATGGTAAAGAACTAATATGATTGGACTCAAAATAGAATAGATATTAATTACATGCTCTATGCTTTGTTTTATGCCTAAATTTTTAATAAGTTTATCTTATATTTTTAAGTACTTAAGTAGATGTTGCCTTGGGATAAGCTTTTCCAAGAATTAAAGGAGTTTACAAAATGAAATATGAAGTAAACAATATTTTTGGCTACACAAATTGTCAAACAATTGTGTACTAGCCTGCGTTCCTTTTAGATAACTTAGGGATGAAGATACAATATGATAAATGGGTTAAAAGGAGGTCATATGGCAAGAGAAAGTTTTAAAAAGATACATGGTTGTCTCAACCTATCTACCCCCCTTAGAGAAAAGTTACAAAAAGATCCATAGTTAAAGATATATGTCTATCTACACAAAGTTACAAAAAGGTACACGACCTAGGATTCGAGCATGTCAAAGCTTGTGTCTCTCTATTCAATTACATTTGCAAGGGTACTTGAGCATAGCCTTTTAAATTGGTCATTGATTTCTCATCCAAACTCTGATTAAGATGATTGAAGTAACTTCAAAAATCTTGAAAGGAGATCTAAAACTTTTATTTTTTGAGATTTTAAAAAAAGAGATACACAACCTAAAACATGGTTATATCCTAGGTCATATTACTAAATAAACAACTTATAAATAGTTATGTAAACCTTAATTTTAATAATCATTTTCATATTGTTTCATTTAAACTTAGAGTTAGTCACCAAGGGAGAGAAAACATCTATAGAAGCATGAAGCAATTGTTTTCAAGGGAAAAGATGATTAAAATCATCCCAACAATTGAGATCTCACATTGGAATATTGAGATCAACTTGAGAACTCTTTCTACTTTTATTTCTTTTTTATTTGTTTTTTTTGGTTTAAACATTATTATTAGCAAGTTTCTTTTATACATTTAGATAGGAACCCTAGTATTTTCTTCATATGGTTGACTTAATTTTATTTATAAAGCGACATTTTATTTATGAGAAATATTTTTAAGTATTTTTAATGATTAATTATGTCAATGATTATATCAATTACTAATTTGCATATGGATGATTCAAGTGAACTTACATATGAGTGGACCATGACTTAGATATTAGGAGTTGTATAAAGTACTAAAGATATGGGTTAGATATATCCTCAAGTATTATGGTCAATATTTTTAGTAAATTTCATGAACCTTAATGTGTTCTTTAGTATTTTAATCGAATAGAGATATTGGTTAATCAACTTGAGAATAGTTAGTTATAATTCAAGAGAGAGCAATTTCATAATCTAAAAAAGATATTCGTTGGTCCAAATTAAAACCCTCTTAATAAATTGAATCATAAATAAATTAATGATATTAGGAGAAGTTCTTATCTAAATAACATTCGTATCTTTTTTTTCTTTTGATTACGTGCTTCATTTTATCTCTAGTAGTTGCTAGTTTATTTTTAGATTTGGATTTCATTAACAACCCAATTAAATTTTATTTAATTGAATAGATAATGGTAGGAGTATTTACTAAATTCCTACCACTTTTTACCACTTTAACCCAACATTTTCCCCTCTTGAGCTCATTGAGTTGCTTGAAGAATTACTCTGAAATAACCTCCTTCTCAGCCTTGAGGTCTTTGTAGGACTTTTAGGTTGCACCCTTAACATCCTCTTTCTCCTTTGATGTTTTTCCCAACTCTATGTACATCTTTTTGTATCCCATAAATATTGAAGAGATATATTGGAAAAGGAAAACATAAATGTTAGGCCTGAAGAGAGAAAGGGAAAGTTTCAATAAACCAATTAAACTCACCTTAGCCAGATGCCTTTCTTAAAATATGTAGATGAAGTCCATATCCTAGTCCTCCAAGTTAGACTTATTCTTGAGTGTCACCACCCCTCAAAACATCTCAATACCATCTCAACATTATCTAAGACTATATCACTCTTCCTTGTATTGAATTGTGAAAGAAATAATTATTCTCTTCATGAGACATATAAGGAGTATAAAGAGCAATAATATTCTTAGTGGTTAGAAGGAAGCAACTTGGAGAAGAAAAGGAGGAAGGGGTGGGCTTGATGATGTTGGCTTTATCATTATGAATCACATTTTTGTTCTTCTTATTCTTGCCCGAGGATGAGCCTAACACGCCTTTATCCTTGATCATCTATTTCCTTGCAAGCATCTTATTCATATTCATACTTGTCATTAAAATAACAGTGTTATTAATAAGAAATTTAATATTTGAAAACATAAGCACAGTAGGAAAAAAGAAACCAATAAGGATATCTTCTTTACATGATATTTTAATTGGATTAGGCTCGATTTAGATAAGAGTATCTATTAAAATAGAAGAGAGTAACTGTAAGGCTCCAGATTACAGCCTAGTAGAAATATTATATGTCTTTGAAGGTGTTTGTGATATGATTCAAAATTGCATATGTCTTGAATTTATGGTCCATCAAACCATAATTAGTAACTTGGAATTAATTGTTATCATTAGAAAATTGATATATTAAAATGTATATTTGGACTAAGAAAATTTTCAAGTGACAAGATAAGTTAGTACATAGAAATTAGGGTGACTAAGCCTATACATTTAGTGACATTTGTCATAAGTAAATAAGGGACAAATGGTAGTATAATTGAATGATAATTGGCATTGTTGATTAAGTGACAAGTGGCCTAATAGAATTAATATATTTGGTGGCTTATATGGTGGACAAATGGGACACATGCAATGGTGTCAAATGCCATGTTGTGAGAGTGACACCTAGCCACTTAGGTTTTAAGCTCGAAAAAAGTTTTTGTAGCCCTCATTTTTGCTTCTGTTCACTGAAATCATCCCCTCTTCTTGATCTGAGTTTTATTTCCATTTTGATGTACTATCACACTAAAATTCTTGCCATATACTGCATCAAGAAGCTACCTCAAGCTATCTTCAATGCTGCTGTCTTTTGAGTATTAAGATCATCCTACACGTACCTAGATTTTGGAAGTGTATTGGTGCATGAAAGGTTGGTTTGGTTGGTTCTTTGAAGAAGGAACTTGAAGTTAATTATGTAAGGGAATTCTAACTTGATGGCATGTTGTAACATGAATTCTATGTTACTTGAATTTGAATGGAATATGTGTGGAATTGATGATATAATAAGATTTAGAACATGATGCTTGTTTGATGGATTTTGCTATGAATTTTATTGATCGAAAGACAATGGCTTATGAGTTGCCAAATGAGTGATTTTGAGTTGAATTTGGATATGAAATTAATGAGGAGTTGGCATGTAATTGAGGTATACTTGAAGCATGAATTAGGGATTGTCATATTGGAGTTTTGAAATTTAGAAGGAGATGTTTGAATCTGGAATTCACAGGAAAATGGGTAGTCCATGATTGTGGCACTCATCCCATGATCGTGGGTAGGTGCATTACCTTCTATCACAATCGTGAGAATGTACCCCACGATCGTGGGCAAAGCCTTAACATGGTAATCTTTTTTTTTTATGTAATTGTTGGACCATAGTAGGATAATATACCTTACATTGGTATAATTTAAGTTAATTAGGGTTTATATTGAACCTAGTTTGAGATTAGATTAATTGGTTAAAAGGTTGAATAGGTTTTGAAATTTTCAACTGAGGTAATAACTTATGGAAGGTGTTATTTTGATAACAAGTATCTAATTTGGAACTTATAAGTTATTAAAGAAAGGAAGTATACTTATGAACACAAATATGATTTAAATGATATAAGTGATGTGTTAGCTATGAATGTTTGTGAATTGGGAACTTGGGTAAGTACATGTAAAATGTAATTATTTAATGTATCCAATGGTGCATCATTGCAAATGCTTATGTTTATAAGGTATGTTGAGTTGATCAAACATGAATGAATATGCTTAAGTTGAGCAAAATGGAATAAAGTCATATATTTTAAAATATAACTTTTACATGAGGATTTTGAAATGTAAATTTTTTGTTTTAAAACTGCCAAGTCCTAGTTGTGGGTAAATAGGCATGGCTAGAAGGGTTTGTCGCTACTCCTGTAACTTAACACTAAGGCGTCCCCTGATTATTGACACTACAGTTTCCCCTTATTATCGACACTACGGTGTCCCCTGATTTTAAGACATAAGTCTCTTCTGTTCTGTGATACCAATCATAGGCATCTTCTTTTTTAGTCTCGTTACCCACTTCTATAAAAAAGAATAGCAGGCTAGTTTGTTTGTGTTCTGATATATGATTCGCTCTGATGCAAGCTAAATTCTGTTCTGACACAAATAAGTCTAATTTGATACAAGTTATGCTCTATTTTGACACAGTGATATCCTGTTCTGAGATTTTAAGTTCTGTTTTAAAGTAATGATATTCTGCTCCAATTCTCACATGTTTTGTTCTGACACAAGAATATCCTGCTCTGATGTAGTATAATATGTTCTAATACAAATAATGTTTGGATTATTTTTTAAATTAAGCAATTAAATATTGGTTTTTATGTGACATTTCAGTACATATGAATGCTAGACGACTGTTAAAGCAGTCTCCATTTGATATCTTATTTAGTTATTCCCCACTAAGCTTTATGCTTAGCATGGTGGTTTTGCCTCTATATAGGTTTTGATAAGAGGGTTTAAAGACGGGGACAAAGACAACCGCAGTGGCCAAAAAGAATGTGTTTTGTTTTGGAAATGTTTAGTTCGTTTTTGGGTACTCATTATGATGAGACCTTTTTTATCTTGTGTATATAGTTTGTAATAACTATAATACAGGTTAGATCTGAATTTTTAAGGCACGTATTTTGATATATATATATGTATATACAATGTGTATAAGGTTAATTGTTGTCAAGAACAAATGATATGTAGTAGATGTTTGCATGAGTTTCTTGAGAAACTTAGAATTTTATGGATTGTTTAGTTCTGTTTTGTGTGGAACCTGTATATACTCTTAGGGGGTATATGGGTGTTACAATAAGTGAGAATACTAATTTCTAGCTAAGGAATTTCAAGGTTGTTCTTATCTCATTTTACAGAAAAATGAATTTGTTCTAGCTATGTAACCATTTGTGAATTATTTACAATTGACATGCACTATTTGTGCGTAAGGTATACCATTCGCTTTAGGTCTCGAAAAGTCTACACTAATACTCGAACTATAATAACTTATGGCTTAAAGTAACCTCTTGAATGTTTCATATGACTATGAATCCAACTAGTAGGCTCAAGGCATACTAATGGAGTTGGTTGAAACTTAGGCTGTTGTATTAATAATTTATAGGATTATTGGATGAATAGGAAACTAAAGCTCACTCTTAAAGGAATTGTAATAAATCTCATCTCACCAAGTCTAGGGTAACATATATTATCATCTTTGTCTAGTTATCTAACCCATATATCCTCAGGAATATTAAACTTCTCACTCATCATCTCAAACATTAGAATTTTAAGCTTATTCGACTTTAATCTTGCTTCAAAGCTCTCATTAAAGTTTGCAAGTAAGGAGTTTGAAGAAGAGTTTCTTAGAAAAAGTCTCTTCCCAGACCTGACTGTGTTAGGTTCTTAAGATATCCTAAAAGGCAGCCTAGAACTTATGTCACTACCTAAGCAAATCCTAATATCCCTGTTACTTTCTATATTGTAAAAGGAAAGGAAAGGATTCAATCTTACTTTAGGGATATAACAAGTCTCTCAAAGCTTATTTAACATTGTTTTTTCTTTCAAAAGCAGATGGATAAACAAAAGTAAATATAGTTTCACTCTTAAGAAAGCTTGCTCAAATTTTGGGGAACATTGAAAGTGACCTAACTTTTCACATCATATGCCTTATATATAAAGATGGACAATCAAGTGACCTAGATCAATGATCAATATTAAGAGACATTTTACCTCTATACGAGTGGCAAAAACATCTTTACATACTAAAGAATAACTAGATTCATATGACATATTCATAAAAATGGCTCAATTTTTAACTTTGATCTAATTAGGAGGATGTTTTTAGTCAATTTTTAATGATAATTCACTACAAGAATTAAGACATTTAGTGACAATTTTTTTGTGAAATTTAAATATTTCGTCTAAAATATGATAGTTATTTTGACCAAAAATTTATAAGTCACTATTACTTTCATTAGTTGTGATAAATTATTACATAGTCACTAATGGTATAGTAATTGTGACACTATCGACTCTTTCATAATTGCGTCGTCGCTGATAATTTGTTATTAGTATCAACAATAGTTTTGTCACTCTTAAGTTATCACTAATAGTATTAAATTTTTATTACCTACACCATTTTAACAAGTCACTAATAGAATGAAATGTATAGTATGGGGGAGGTCTTTAGGGCAATCTGAGACTTTACCCATCATGGGCGACTCCTCAAAGAGATTAATTCTACTTTCATCGCTCTTGTTCCTAAAAAAGACAACCCTTCCACAGTAGTTGACTATAGGCCAATAGCATGTTGTAACTTTATTTATAAGGTGATTTCAAAAATCATTGCTAATAGACTTAGAGAAGTACTCCCATCCATCATCAACCCAAATCAGAGTGCTTTCATTAGGAAACATCGAATTGGGGATAATATCTTATTGGCCCAAGAGATCTTCAAGAATTATCATCTTGTTAATAACCATAGGAGATGTGCTTTCAAGGTGGATTTACAGAAAGCATATAATTCGATCCATTGGGATTTCTTTATAAATGTGCTAGTAGTTGTAGGTTGTCCTTTCCAGTTCATTGATTGGATACGAGAATGTATTACCTCCCCTGCCTATGCTGTCTTGATCAATGGATCCCCCTCAAAATTCTTCCCAGGCAAATCAGGTCTAAGACAAGGGGATCCTTTATCTCCTTTACTCTTTATTCTCTGTATGGAGGTTTTCTCAAGGAGCCTCAAAAATTGCATAGAAGCTAGTAATTCCTTTATTTTCTATTGGAGATGTAAAGCCCTCAAACTTACTCATCCTTCATTTGTTGATGATCTCCTAATGTTTTGTCATGGTGATTTGGCCTCGGTCCATATCTTACTAGGTTGTTTAAGAACTTTTTCCATCTTTTTTGGTATGGTAGTAATGAATCTTTCTAAGAGTCATTTCTTTGTGTCTCCAGATATGGATCCAATGGCCCACCAAATAGAAATCATGTATGGTCTTAAAAGAGGGTAGCTTCACATTTGGTACCTGGGAGTTCCTCTTCTGACAGGTCGGTTGTCTAGGAGGGACTGTTTACCCTTGTTGGAAAAAATTGATTCCAAAGTCAACAAATGGACTCATAAATTTCTCTCTTATGTTGGAAGAGTGCAATTACTTATTTCGGTCCTTTCTTCATTTCAGGTTTATTGGTCTAGCCATTTCATCCTCCTTACTTCCATTATTAAGGAAATAGAGACAAAGCTTAGGAACTTTTTATGGTCGGGGAAAGTGGAAACAAAAGCTCATGCTAAGGTAAAATGGAATGACATTTGTAGATCTAAAAAAGAAGGGGGTCTAGGTATTAAACACTTGTCGTTGCTAGGGAAAAGAATTTGGTTTATTTTTCATGATAAGGAAGCATTATGGGTCAGGTGGGTTCACACTATTATCCTCAAATGGAAAAATTTCTAGAATACCTCTCCTACTAATTGTTGCTCGTGGAGTTGGAGGAAAATTTTGTATGTGAGGGACCAAATTAGGACCTAGTTCAGATTTAGAATTGGAAATGGAAACTCTACTTTCTTATAGCAGGATCCTTGGCATCTAAGAGGTATCTTAATGGCTCATTCTACACCTAGGTTGATCAATGGGTCTGAATTTCCTTTGACTGCTATAGTTTCTACAGTAATCAGAAACAATGAATGGTGCTGGCAGGAGGCAACTGTTGGGACTATCAGCAATCTTGATCCTTTACAATATTACCCAGATTCTTCAAGAGAGGATAATTTAGAATTGCTAGCTAGCTCTTTGAATCAGTATACAAATGCTTCTGCGTATACCTTCTTGAGACCTCCACTTCAGACAGTCCCTTGGTACAAAATTGTTTGGCATAAAAGGAATAGTCCAAGGTGTTCCTTCATATTATGGTTAGCCTTCTTTCATAAATTGCAAATAAAGGACAAACTACTTTATCTCCACACTCCTAATCGGTGTTCCTTATGTGTTGCGGAAATGGAAACTATTGATCATTTATTCTTTGAATGTCCTTTCTCAAAAGCTGTTTAGCTTAAAAGCCTAAGCCACTTCCAAATCCACCTAACTCACCTAACCAATCTTCAATCCATTTTATTATGGGTTAACTAGTCAAATACCTCTAGAACCTGTGACATAAATACCTTATTCACTATCCTTTCTGTTATTGTTTATAACCTGTGGACTAAAAGAAACCTGCGAACCTTTAAAGATGAAGCTATGGATGTAGAGAGTTTCTCTACGCGATTGATCTTTTAAGTTATGGAACACATCAGCTCAAACACTGAGAGAAGGTAAAATATTTGTGCCTTTTTGTTTCTAATGCATTATCTGTAGGTTTTGACTCTAGGTCCAGGCTTCGGTAAAGAAAGGGCAATCCCTTTCTACAAAAGGTCACCATGGGATGAAGGGCAAATCCCATACTTCATCAAACTTGGTTATGGAAACATGGTTCTAAAATTACAAGGGGATCCCAAAACCCCTCTCCCACGGATGTTGCTTGTTCATAAGGATGATCAATTCGGATTCTACTATAAAGATTCTGAATTGAAAGGAGAAAAGTCAAATTTTGATGAATTTTTACTGGTGTAAAAGATTAGTATTAGGGTGGATTGGTTGATGGGATTACTGTGTGTGTAGTAAGAAAGGAAGCTACTGTCAAGAGGGTTTTGTTATATCCTTCGTAGTGTAGATTTGGCTTGGTTTGATGTGGATGGTTTGCATGATGATAGAACTTGTCTAGTGATATTTGTGTTGTGCGAGTAGGTTTGGAAAAGAGTTTGTAGATTGGGAAATCTCTAGCTGTACGTAACTTTTGATTATTTATATAATTTTTACTGACTTTCCAAAAAAAATGTAATTGTGACAAAATAAATTATTGTCACTATTATTATTTGTTATTGTGACGAGAAAATTTTTTATCACGTAATTGATATATTTTTGTGACGACAATTGTCGTCAATATAAGTGAAAATAGTTAGTGGCAATAATATATCGTCACAGTATCATATGAATCACTAAGGTCACTATTGTTCAAACTGATACTGACAAAAATATTTTCATCACATAAAATTTAAAATAATTGAAATGAAAAATCTTTTTGTCACATAAATTTTAAACCTTTTATGACTAAAACTTGTCGCTAATATAAGGCTAACTAATTAATGTCGATTAAATATCGTCACAATAATAAACTTACCCTTATGGTCAATATTATTCAAAATATTATTGTTGCTTTTGGGAAGTTGATTCATAAGTAATATGTTCTTGTTAAACTGGTCCGAGCCCAAGCACAATCTAGTATAATCAAACTTTATTAAATATATTATTTAATTTTTAAAGTAATAAATAACTTCATTTTTTAAAATTTTAAACTTTAGATTAAGTTGGACCAGACAGTCCCAGTTCAACCTGAAATTTAAAAATATTAAAAACCTAAACATAGTCTAAAATCTGATCAACATGAGCTAAGTTGAGCCAAATCATATTAGAATTGGCAAACTTAGTCATAACTAATAATAATTAAAGTATTAATATTTTAAAAAAATTAAAATAATTATTTTAAAAAGTGCCCAATTTGAGGAACTTCAATAATAATAATAATAATAATTAAATAAAACATCTTAATTTATAAAAATAATTTTTTATTACTAAATTTAACTTTTCCAATATGCAATGAGGACACAAAATTACATATTACATTGTTCACTTCATCACTTCAGTTTACTTAAGCAAAAAAAGAAATAAATACCTAATATTAGTTAGTTCATGTCATTTCCTTAGTTTTAGGGCTCGTAATGAGTCAAATAAAAAACAAATTCTCTAACATTATTTAAATTTAAATATTCGAACTTAATTTTAATTAAGTATTATTTAATTTATTATTTTTATTTAATTTAATATTTATAATTAATCAAAATTTAAACAATTAATTAAACGTACAATGTCCAATTACTAAAATTCTAAGTTGAGCTTACCAATACCAATATGCATAAAAAGAATAACATACCATTAAAAAATGTTTTCATTATAACTTTATGCGAATTATATATACAAGAAAACCTAAATTAATATTAATATTTCCACTTTTATTAAATTATAATTTAATAATCAATTTTTAATTTAAATACCATAATTAAAAAATAATAATTGTATAAAGATCTTGGTCCAACACATTTTAGGAACTGCCTTTACTTAGTCACATCGTAAATAAAAATAGATCAAGGGAAGGTTTGTTACAATTATTAATTAGAGTAATTATTTAATAATAACATAATAATAAAAAATTAGTGAGGTGACATTCATTTATATACATATACAAGATGCATGAATTTATGGTTTAGAAGGTGTGTGAAGCGACGGTGAAGACAAACGCTAAATACAAACCAAAATCACCTCTCATTTTTCTTTTTTAAACATTTTATTTATGTCTTCTTTTTCTTCTTCTTCTTCAGATGATAACTATATTTGATTTTAAGGTATCTTCTCTTTCGAACTTCGTCTAATTTGTGCCTTTTGTTTCTAATTTATTTTTTAATGTTATTAAAGAGTTATGGGTTGAATGTTGCTGATGTAACCCCTAAATTTTGCTTTTTAGAGGTAAATCACAACCCCTAAACCCTATTTTCCCTTTCTTTAGTGTATAATTTTTATAAGGGCTGACCTTAATGCGGAAGCAA
This sequence comes from Erythroxylum squamatum, assembly GCA_025629845.1. NCBI lineage: Eukaryota > Viridiplantae > Streptophyta > Magnoliopsida > Malpighiales > Erythroxylaceae > Erythroxylum > Erythroxylum squamatum. Next base: position 22,272,861 of record JAOTBA010000006.1, on the reverse strand, counting down.
TTGATTGATTCTCTGTTTGCTAATCCACGTTTCATAGTTGGCTACTAGAGTCACCATTAATTCACGCCCCAAACTATAAGCCTTGATGGTGTGTTTCACATGAAGAAGAATGAAGAGAGTTTTTCTCTTAATGCAATGAACATTATTCTTTCCACTCCCTTAATTCTCTTTTTATATGGGAATAAACATAACCAATAGAAGTTATATATGCGGCCGTTCATGTTGTGTAACTGCCAACAACTCCCACTTGGCCACATAAGCCACGGGTTACATTTTCTCTCTAAAATTTCACGTGTCATATTGGGAATCGGGCGTGTGACCGTTAAAGAACTAGTAGTGTTATATTAAGTCACCATCTAACTAACATAACAGTTTCACATAGTCATGATACCCCAAATTATCCAAAATATGACCAAACGCATACACTGTCCCTTTATGCTCATAGATATATCATATGATTATACATCAAGTATAATCACCTGGGCTGATATAGTGATGAAGGAAAAAATTCTTCCTTAGACACTCATAATAATCCATCTTAGCTTAACTGCTTTCCTAATGTGCTCCGCTGGATTATACAACTTAGCCCTTGAAAAAACACACTAAAGTAGCAACACCAAGCTTTGACTTCATATCATAGTTCTAAGTCGAAGGGTTTCATTCAATTAGACATTAAAGTCTATAGGATCATACAGTGACAGAGAAAGGGATTTAACTGTCACTCCACAAAAAGGTCGTTATATAGCACACACAATATGAAATGTGTGTCATAGCATAGCTCCCACTAAGTTGGGCATGTCACTCTGTTATGCCATGCAAATCATAAATCTAGCTTTACTTAAAAACTAATCCGAGCCACTAGATTAACATACCTAATGCTAATCTTGACACTCGAGATTTGGCTTTAAGGCTTCAATGTGAAATCTGAATCTTTCACATCCGACTCATCAGAGTCTCATCTTAGACTTACTAAGGTGACTATTCAAATATAAAAACTTATCATGCATACTACACAAGTATGAAGATAACACAATATTACATACACTCAATATTAATATTGTGAAGTCTCATCCTACTCGCTACTCAAGCATTAGGGCGATTACCTGTATGACAAGGTCAATCAAAAGCCTAATGTGTGGTGACATTACAATGTGCCTTATCATGTAATTACGTACCAATAAACATTTAAGAAATAAACATTTATTAAAAAAAAACTTGTTACAATTAAAAACATGTCCATTATACAACACATTGTTTTAAAAACCAGACCGGACCGGCTGGTTCGACCGGTTTAACCGGTGACCGATCGGCTATCCTATCCGGTTTACTCCTAAAAATCGGTTCTTAATTGAACCAGTGAGAACCGGTCAAAACCGGTCAATTGACCGGTCGAACCGGTCCGATTCGATTGGTTCAACCACTAGTTTAATAATTTTTTTTATGTTTTTATGTTTTTAAATATTTTTTATATTATTTGGTATGTTTTGTATTTTTTAATATTGTTAATATTATATATAATTAAATATAATTATTGCATAATTATGACGTCACCGGTTGAACAGGTCAAACCGGTGACCAGTAAGGCCTTCGGTTCGATGTCCGGTCCGGGTTTTAAAACACTGATACAACAAGATATAGCTTAAAAAAAACCCTACCCAAACCTAAACTCATCACATGAGCTTTAAACAAATCTCGAGGAATAGGTTTAATTAAGAGATCAACTACCATCTTGTTAGTAAGTATATACTTTATGGCAACCTCCATATGTTTTATGGCGTCTCTTACAAAATGATAACGCCTTTTGATATGCTTGGATTTTCTATAAAACTTCGGATCTTTAGCAAACTGTATGGCTGGAATGTTGTCATATAACAATTCAACAGGATCATTAACTCTAGGAGTAAGATTAAGATCTTGAAGAAAACTTCTTAACCATATTGCCTCCTGAGCGGAAGACAACAAGCAACATATTCTGCTTCCATTGTTGATAATGCTATACAGTCTTGCTTCTTGCTGCACCAAGATATGGCTCCCCCTCCCAAGGTGAAGACATATCCTGAGGTTGACCAAGACTCATCCGGGTCACCACCCCAATCGACATCTGAATATCCCCTCAACCTTAAATCCCTGCCTTAATAGCAAAGGACCAAGTTTGAAGTACCACAAAGGTAGCAAAAAATCCTTTTGACTGCTTGCCAATGAGCAGGTCCTGGGTTGTTTTAGTAATGACTTACTAAACTAACCGCAAAGCAAATGTTCGGTTGTGTACATAATATAGCATACATTAAGCTTCCTACGACACTAGCATAGGGAACATTACTCATTTTTTCTTTTTCCTTATCTATTTTAGGGCATTGATCAAGACTCAAGGTAAGACCCTTTTCAACAGGAGTATAAATGGGTTTGGAATAATGCATTCGAAAACGTTCCAAAATTTTATTAATATATGCTTCCTGACTTAAACCAAGAAGCTTCTTGGGATGATTTCTAGTTATTTCCACACTTAGGACATACCTAGCTTGACTTATGTCCTTCATATCAAAAAAAGAGGATAACCACTCTTTAGTGGTTTTCAGCATCTCCATATTATTGCTGACTAGTAATATGTCATCAACATGCAAAGTGAGAAACAAAATTCCACTTGTTGTTCTCTTGAAATACACACAATGGTCTTCTAAACCCATGACTAAGCCAAAAGAAGTAATAGCTTTATGGAATCTGAAATACCACGATCTTGAAGACTGTTTGAGACCATATATGGATCTTTTAAGACGTCGCACTTTGTCTTTTTGACCTTTTGATACGAAACCAATAGGTTGATTCATATAAATCTCTTCCTTAAGGTTACCATAGAGGAAGCAGTCTTTCCATCCATTTGAAACAACTCTAGGTCCAAATGAGCAACCAGAGCCAGAAGTAAGCGAATATAGGCAAATCTCACCACAGGAGAACATATCTCTTCATAGTCTATACCCTCTATTTGGGTATAGCCTTTCGCTACCAAACGGGCCTTGAACTTGTTGATCGATTTGGGTATAGCCTTTTCGATTTGAAATTATTGTCGAGGAATTCTTCCACGCTCACTTCTTCGGAGTCTAGGACCTACATTTGTCTGCGCTGATTCAGAATCTCTCCCCCTAGCTCTTGGAGATGTGGGGTCTTGATCATGTTGAAAACCACTCCCACTATCCCTTTGAGATGTGAGATTTTGAACATGTATACTATCTACAGGTTCTTGGTTTAGAGATTGAAGACGAATCTCATTCTCGATTTGGTTCTCTTAGGCAGGAAAAGTCTCAGTGACTTGGCGAGTAACTAAATTCTCCCTGTTGGGACCCGATCTCGGGACCGGACCCCAACCGGATACTCACGGAAAATTGAAAGAACGAAAGCGGAAACGAAGGGTAGCGAAAGCGAAAACGAATCGAAAGCGAAACGGAATGAAAGTAGAAACGAAGGGTAGCGAAAGCGAAAACGAATCCAACCGGATACTAACGGAAAACCGAAAGAACGAAAGCAGAAACGAAGGGTAGCGAAAGCGAAAACGAATCGAAAGCGAAACAGAAACATACGGTTCGAAGCGAATCGGATCAAACAGAAGCAAATCGAATCCCAACATCCGATAACGAACGAATTATCGTGTTGCGTTGGAAACCCTAAGACTGACCATTCCGAAAATCTGGTATAAATTTTTTTTCAATCTTATTCAAAACAAAACCAATCCATATTATTTCCCTTATGGAAATTTATCCTCAATCAAACTCAATTCATAAATTTCTTCTTAATCAAATCATACATATCTCAAAATTTCATCTTTTTAACTAAAATCTCATCTTTAACAAAACTAACTTCTCATTCTTATTCTTATTCCTATCTTTGCCATAACACCGATTTTATCGAAAATCGGGCAGCATAACGGCTGTATTTTATA
>JAOTBA010000006.1:22226604-22240058 GCA_025629845.1 Erythroxylum squamatum | reverse complement strand
ACTCATTTCCCCTCCCATTTTAGTTGCTCCTGATTGGAACTTGCCTTTTGAGCTTTCATGTGATGCTTCTAATTGTGCTATAGGAGCTATGTTAGGTCAATGGGAGGAGAAACTAGTAAGAGTTATCGCATATGCCTCGAAAACACTAACTATACAACAATTGAGAAAGAGCTGTTTGTAGTAGTTTTTGCTTGAGAAAAATTTAGGTCGTATCTATTAAACTCCCATGTGACCATTTTTAGTGATCATGTAGCTATTCGATATCTGCTCAAGAAACCACAATCGAAGCCTAGATTGATAAGGTGGGCATTGCTTCTCCAAGAATTCGATATTGAGATAAAGGATTAAGCTGAAGTGTCAAACCATGTAGCTGACCATTTGAGTAGGCTACCAGACGATACACAGGGAGTGGAATCTTCTGAACTGACTTGCGATTCTTTTCCTGATTCATTTTTATGTGCTTTAGTTTTTAAAGAACCTTGGTATGCACATATAGTCAATTATCTCATTACTAGACTAACTCCTCCTTTTATGTCTAAGGCGCAGGCCCAAAAGCTAAAGAGTGAAGCTAGGCATTACATTTGGGATGCTCCTCATCAATGGAAGCTGAGCAGTGACCAGGTAATCCGAAAATGTGTGCCTAATCAAGAATTCGGTGCTATAATTTCATCTTCCCATACAATGGTTTGTTGCAGCACCCCACCCTTTCAAGACACGTACCCGACATCCTGAGTGATGTCCGAGTGCGAACGGTCAAACTCTCGAAAACTCAATACAAATTTTTTTTTCACATTATCATACACGTACGTGGAAATCAAAATTCAAATTCAGGCCCGTACTTTTATTTCATAAACATCGAAAACACAATTATTATTACACTTTGATCAATCTCATTTACAAATCTTTCCACTTTGGAAAGTTCTTACAAAACTGAATATTCAAATATACATGTTACCATAATTCCAGAAGACTCAATTAATACAAAATAAGAAAAATATAAATGCAAACGCAATCTGATCCCAACCCCTATCTCTTACTTGAGTGCAGTAGGTCTACTCCCATTTGTCCAATGGGGTAACTCTCTGAGCTTAAAAAATAATTGCAAATTTTGGGTGAGTTTTGTGAACTCAGTGAGTGACCATCATCGATGGCTCACTCCTTCACATAACACATACAATTCATAAAAACCATATTCATTTCAGATTCACTTCAAGTATATTTCACACTTAGAATCATTCAAACTATTTTAATCATACAAATCACATGCATATGCAATGCTTATGACACTCACTTTCAATTTATTATTGTTGTGACTGAGTGCCTATAACTATTCCATATCCATTGTAGATACCGGGCTCATTAATAACTGTTTGGTATCTGTTGGAGATACCGGGCTCATTTTACATAGTGAGCCTTTAGCTCTTGATCACTTTCTGAGCTCTAGGCCCTTTTTCACATTCTGAGCTTTAAGCTCTTTTTCACATTCTGAGCTTTAAGCTCTTTTTCGGTGGCTACTCCGGTCACAACTACCTTTATCTTTCATGCACTCATGTAAGGAAATACATCAGTCACATTTGCATATTCTCATTCAATCTCATTCGTATATCATCCGACCTTAGTCCGGCATTCAACATTAAAGTTGAGAATCACATTTTCATTTATATGCAAATGCACATTCAGAATAAATTTATCATCGGATTCTGGTCCAACATTTAACAATCAAATTATGTACACTTATTTCAATCAAATTCACATACAAGGAGCACTTCAATGTTCTCACATTTATCAAACTCCTCAGACATATATTGTCCAAAACCAACACATTCACATTGCATAATCATTCAATTTATAATATAAACAAAACAAACAATAAAGTAAGACCATCTCGATCTACTCATAGTACACTCCAGATTAGCATTTGCTTCCAATTTCTAGAAACATCTGAATGCAGACATTTATCCTGCACATCCAAATTATGCAATATACACATTGCACACACACACATTAATAACTTTCAACAATTATTAGCATTTATTTATGCACACATGTGTATACAGAATAAGTACAATGCATGCTCAATGACAATTCTGGGTATATTTTCAAATTTTACACTACATCCACATTCTCATTTTATAACTCAATTACTCATCATTTCAAAAGAATCAGGTATGCTTACAGCAAGTTTTTGTTATTTGAGAGCTTCATCATCTTTATTCATCTAGTATTTCATGTTTTCATTCAACATATAGCAATTAGCTATTTTTCTTTGATTTCAGATGGAGCCTAACAATAGATACACTTATTTTGAGCACAAACGAACACTCAAGAATTTAGTCAAACGCACTTATAATCGAGAAGCACTAATGGATGACAATATTAGACACTATGCTGCTCGAAATAGAAGAGCTCATCAAATCTATGAAGAAGCAACCCCAACAGACCTAGAGCTAAAACAAACTGCTAGAATCATAATGACTGAAACAGCAAAGGCTATAGAACTAGTTCAAGAAATGAAGGAACTCATTATCCAATCTAGGATATATTATCGTTCTTTACATTCTAATCTTATAGACTAAGAAAAAGATGTATTTTAAATTTGTACGTCGTCTGAAACAATTAATAAATTTATATCTTAAAATTGAACAAGAGCAATGCCATTATAAACAAATTTATTTAGATTATATCAATCTGGCAGAAGATAAGCAGAATTTCCAATTATTTAGAGAATCACACCAACTATTAGCACAAACTCACTATGTTTATCAGTCAATAAAAAGATAGCGAAAAGAAATTCAAAATCATATGAAGTATTTCATTAGTTAACTTCATTATCATGCATTGTTTCTTTTGTTTACTTGAAATTATTATTATTGCTACCTTTATACATTTATGTTTCAATTATATTCAACCTTTACTTTGTTTAATCATTATCAACACTTATTATCTTCACCCTGATTATTTATTAGATTTTCTATATACCTATACTCATTTATGTTATTTAGAATCATGTTTATACTATCTCTGGCAAAAAATATGCCTAGATATATGGAATCAATTCTTCTGATCTAAATACTCAGAATGAATTGTCCTATATGTACCGATATTAGAGAACAAATAATAATAACTCAAGATACTATAACAAAATATTTATATCAAATCCAATACCACGAATCTCATATTAATTATCTCATATTCGCAGGAGTTAATCGCTTAGCTATTAGACCTCATCATCATTCTTTAGCCATAGTAAGACAGATTCATCAATTATATACGGAATTATTAACTTCCTTAGAATCAGTCTACGACAGTCATAGTAATTATCATAACAATAGAATATGACTACCTCAAAAGATTTAACAATTCTTGATGTTGATACTTTAGAATTAACAAAATCTTTAGGAACCTTTCAAATCAATACACTTTTAGCTAATGAAAAACAAAAACAAAAAGCTAAAACACAATTAAATCTAAAATCCGGAAAAGATATACAAAAACAATCCATTTTTAAGAACATACTTAATAGACAAAACATTATTTATTTTGGCAAAATGGTATGTGAAACCCCTATTAGAATAGATCAGTGTAATGGACATATACGAATTAGTTTAATAGACCAGGAACAAATTACCAAACAATTACAACAAATTCCCGAAACCAAACAAATAAATATGGGATATATTCACCTTTCAACTATTCAGATTTTATTAAAATCTACCTTTCAAGAAGGAATTGATTCACCCATTAGAATGGCCATTTTAGACGAACGAATGACAAATCTCAATGATCAGATAATAGGAATCATGAATGGAAATCTAGCATATGGAAAAATCAAGTTCAATACTAGACTAAAATTAGGAATTCCTTTCTTATCACAAAACTTAAATGATACTATTACTATAGCATAAAATTTTACAAGGAAAAATTAATGACTGAAGGACAATATCCATTTTCAATTACTTATCAGATTAGTTATGCCCTTACACATTCTCACCATAGTATTGAATTTAAAAATACAGATAAAATCTATATAGATCAATTGTTCACTGAAGTTGCAAAAGCAGGAACAAAATTTTAACAGAAACTAAGACCTATCCCAGCTATTCAATTTCCTATAGTACCTCAACTAAATCCCCCTCAAAGAAGAAACTCTTTTTCAGAACAATCTTTTACTTCTCTCAATCCACCTTTAACTAGATCATATTCTTTTTCTATTCCACGCACTCTTCAAGAGCCTGCAAGACAAAATCCATTCAGAATTACTCATCCTCCCATCAATCATACTAAAAAACAGTTAGATAATATTCAGAATCAGATTACTACTCTTTCTACTTATGTTCAACAAAAATTATGACTAGTATCACCCAACAAATTTCTGATTTAGCAGAACACCAAAATTATTTAGAAAACAAATTAGATCAGTTAATACAATATCAAAATGAAATATTAAATGAAATAAAACTCATACATTCCACTCTAATAGAAATCCAACAAAGCCAAAAATCAAGATCCAATCCCAAAGTGGTATCAGAGCTAGCTATACATCCATTGCGTGCCTGGTTCGAATCCAAGCCCTAGGCCTTTGGCAAGGGATTCAACTTAAAGGTAGCAAAAGCGTGGTGGGTGTATAGATAGAATTGGGACCGTTAATGTCAACACATGTTTTCATTAGCAAAGTGGCTTATAAGATTTGATAACGCCCTACCTTCAACTCAAGTTTTGGGTAGCAAAGTGGTATCAGAGCCTTACAGGTGACTCCCACGTCTTGTGTTCGAATCGCAGTAACAACCATCCTACATTCCAACAATACTGGGGCTGGTAGTTCGGCCTCAGAAGCATGGGTTGCCGCAGAAACGTGGTGGGCTTATAAGATTTGATTCCGCCCTACCTTCAACTCAAATTTTGGGTAGCAATCGTTTCTACCTAAAACACCCAAAACTCGAGTTGAAGGTAGGGCATAATCAAATTACTTAAACCCACCACGCTTCGCTGCTTCACGGGCTAATTCAGAAGCAGTGGTTATGCTGCAACTCGAACGCGAGACGTGAGGCTAAGCCTCAGGCCCATACCTGAGCTCTGATACCACTTTTCTACCCAAAACTCGAGTTGAAGGTAAGGAGGAATCAAATTACTTAAACCTCAATCAGTAATAGATTTATACGATATTTTCTCAAAGTTTTGAGACAGGCCAATGTTTCCTTTTCATGAGTTGGATACTTTGCTAATGAAAACACGTGTTGACATTAACGGTCCCAATTCTATTTATACACCCACCATGCTTCTGCGGCTCGCGGTAATGACTTTTGCGCGCGGCCGGCGCGACTTCCCCTTTCTTCCTTTTATTATTTTGACCTGTATTGGTAAAAAGGGCTTAACTTTCACTAGAGATATTGGATTAAGTTTATTCAAAGAACGTTTTGAAGAAGACTTCAAGACCTACAACTTTTATGAAGACTCTAAAAAGATATTTTGCATCCAAAGGGTCAAAATTTCCAATCAATGTAGCTATCCCGAATGTCCATCCTATGCAGCATCACAAACTTCTAATGATTCTAACTTTCAACTTAGATGTCCAAAAATTTCATACTATATACCGTTGGAAAGCTAAAAGAAAGAATACAACTTTCATGAAGACAATTTTGTCAAAATCGTCCTAGATCAATACAGTTTTTCCCCCTAAGTCAGAACACAATATATACATTCATCCAACAGTGTACTAAACCCAGTTCCCAATTTCATGTCAAACTTTGAAACTCTTAAAAACAAAATTTAAATTCTATGTCTTCATGAAAAATGTAACTATATGTCTCTAGTTTAATCCAATTTAAGAATAATCTGATTTGAATAACTAGAGAAAAAGTTATGGCTAAACGACTAAATCATACTCAGTGAACATTTCAAGTCAAGCATCTTCAAACTTTCTAGATTTTGCACCTAACATAACTTGTACCAATATCACCCTTTTCTACTTCATTTACTCCTCATTCTCAACTTTATTTCAACTCCTTATCATCTATAAACAATTCATAATCTATATGCAATCATTAACCAGATACAGAGCATATTTGAATCACTCCTTCAATCTCATTTCCACACTCATCCATTAACACCAAACAGGTCATACACTCATCTCTATATTCATCAACTTCCAACTCTCATTAAAACATCCTTTTCACAACTAATCCATCTTTAGAACATGTATAGCATACTCATGGTTTCTTACTCATCATACCCATCATCAATCATCTATAGAACAACTCCTATCCCATTATTTAGTATTTATATAAAACAAAACATCAATATATATATATATATATATGTTCATTTCTTCACCAACGTTCTAGAATATACAAAACTCCCTTGTCATGATCATTCAACCTCTAAAACATCTCAATAAAAGCAAGAAATTTACATACTCTTCATCATTCACAACGCATATATACACAAAACACTATTTCATGACATTAACCTCTAAATATCATCATAATTGCTTCATTTAACAAAACCCATGATATTTAATAAGCTACTTACTTGATTTAGCTCCAAGCTCTTCAAAATCTTCAAGATCTCTCTTAACCCTAGCTCCCTTCTCTTACACGTACATCATCAATAAAAAATTGTAGGGTTAGGTTTTTAGTAATAAAATGGAGAAGAGAATAAATCTTGGAGAACAAGGTGAAAGAGCTGGTCCAAAACTCAGCATGGCGAGGGTGAGAGTGAGTTTCGTGAGTGAAGAAGAGGAAGATGAAGAAAAAGAAGAAGTAGATGGAGAGATGCAGCATATGTCGTGAATGGGCAAGTAAAAGACCATAGGATGGTCTTTAATTGGGTAAAAGAATAGTAAGTGATGAAGGTAGTGACACTTGTCACTTTCTTAAGGTCCCACTTTTGGTCTTTTATTCTACTAGTTCATTTACCTCCAATTTTCAACCCCAAATTTCAATGACATAAGTCAATAAATCCAGTCATGTATAAGAAATTCCATTGCTATTTGACTCTTATTTCTACTATTATTCATCAATTGTTCTGCCACTTGGCATTTTTTCTAGTTCAAAAATATCCAAATTTTTAGAAATTATCCTAAATTCACCAAAAATTCTACATCACTAAATATACCCTCCAAATCAATTTTCAATACATAACAACCACAATTCTCAATAAAATCACATTTATAATCAATTATACCCAGCAATTGTCAATAGATGCATGTACAGTCATTTTTATGTGTGCAAAAAATTCAAATTCACAAGTGTGTATGCTAACATTATGCATGTGCATGAAATGCATTTTCCTAATCTCTCATTGCTATTTTCTCAATTACAAAAATTTAGGTTCCAACCCTTAGTGTGGGAACGGGATGTTACATTTGTGGTGGGCATTTCAGTGCGAGGAGAACATCTAGGAAAATCTAGATTCTGGTTTTTATTGGCCTACCGTCTTTAAAGATTCATTTACCTTTTGTCGATCATGTGACAAATGTCAACGTTTTAGAGGGTTAGGTAATGGCATAAAATGTCTCAATAGCCTTTATTATTTTGTGAAATCTTTGGCGTATGGGAGATTGATTTCATGGGTCCCTTTCCTCCATCTTTTGGCTTTATGTATATCCTTTTAGCTGTCCACTAAGTATCAAAATGGATAGAGGCTGTACCTACTAGAAAAGATGATGCGCAAACAGTGTCTAAATTTCTTAAGTCCAACATTTTTTGTCAGTTTGGGATTCCTAAGGCTGTGTTCAGTGATTGAGGGACACACTTTTGTAATAGAGTCATTGATAACCTATTTTTCAAATTTGGAGTCACTCACAAAGTCTCCACTGCATGCCATCCACAAATCAATGGTCAAGCTGAAATATCGAATAGAGAGGTGAAGCACATCTTGGAGAAGATGGTAAAGCCATCAAAGAAAGACTGGAGCCTGCATCTAGAAGAAGCACTGTGGGCCTATCGAACTACCTATAAGTCACCAATAAGCATGTCCCCTTACCATGTGTAAGTCATTTGTGTGTCATATGCATATTTTTAAACTTGGTAATTGAGGTGAATTACATTTTTCAAGTGTGTTTGCAATGTTTCGTCGCGGCGACGCTATCCTTTATAAAAGAAACTGTTTTTAATTCTCTCATTTCAATAATTCTTCCAAATTAGATTCTTTTCACTCTGTGTCTTGAGAATTTTATAAATTTCAAAGTTGTCCATGTGTTTTTGAAAACACCATCTATGTTTTTAAATGATAGTTGGTTTTGGCTAATTTCATTTTCAATGTTTTCAATAAGAAGTAAGTGAGGGTACGCTAAAAAAGTAGCACTTTACATTTTTAAACCTTGAGATTGCTTAATTGAGATACTAAACTTGTTGGAAGGATATTTGGGCCTTAATTATTTCATTTTTGTGTGTATATGCCTAATTTCATATCTCTCTAGAACTTATTTTAATTCTTGATCGAAGCTTGATGAACTAAAATTTTATAGCAGAGGCATTCCTTTCCAAACCCTACTTACCCAAACACTTAACCTTTGCTAGCCCCTTTGAGCCTTCTTTTGAATGCATGCATATTTCACAATTAATATGAGTATCTCATCTCTAGTTAAAGCTGAAAAAAAAACAAGTATTGAATTAATGTAGCTTAAGGGTAAAATTATCACAAATAATTAGTAATTGTACTAAATTGATTTTCTTAGAACAATTGATACTGCAAACTACTATTTTTCATTGTAGGAGATTCAAGAACTAAAGCCAAGGAGTGAAGAACAAGGGCACAAGTCAACAAGTCAACGGGGTGCAACAGGCAAGTTCGCCGCGGCGACGTTGATGTTTCACCGCAGCAAAATCTGAATATCTACTAAAGAGACCTTTCGGGAAAAGTTCGCCGCAGTGAAGATAATGTTTTCACAGCGGCAAAAGCTGAAGTAGACTAAATAAATCCTTCGGGAAAAGTTTGCCACGGCTAAACCTTCGAATTGGTAAAGACCCAGACCATTTTGGGCAAATTAACCGACTGTGCAACTCGATCCATCAACCTATTTTATGAAAAAGACCTATTTTAGGCTAACTTACAACAAGGAGAGGGAGCTGACACTTCCATACATTCATTCTATCATCTAATACAACTCCATCTTCACACATACACCATCGCCTTCTCTCATCCATACCATTTTCTTCTACTTTCCACCGTCGATTGCTACCATGGGTATCTCCAGTGGGTTCTCGATTGTGAAGTCTCTTGCAGCTATGCGTGGCTAGGCACCTCTCTCCTCTTGAAGATGTAGAAATGGCTTGAGTTCAATGGGCTTAAAAGGGGAGTAGCTTAATCTATGTTCAGTTATGATTTATGAACTCCTAGGTCTAGGATTTGTAATTTTGTAGTTGAACATTCTTGATTAGAGTTTAATCAAGTGTTAGATATTTAACGCCTGGTCAGGATTTGTTGATGTAGAACTTTGAGCTTAAATATATGAAGTCTCATATATGTCTATTTGCGATCTTGTTGAATCTCTTTTAACTTGCATAGTTGTGCTTGATATTGAGTTGATTTGAGATCCCAAAGTGACTTGTTGCATTAACTTATCCACTACACACACTAAGGGCATTTAAAAAGTCTTAAGAAATGGAGTTCATTGATTAAGACCTTGCACTTAAAGAGTTCTTTAAGGTTTACCATTTGAAACTTTGTGATTTCCAATCCCATCGAAAATTGATTTCGAACTATGATAGCCAAAGCTCATTTTCAAGAGGATACTATCACTCATTTTCAAGAGGATACTATCACCATTTGATCATTGTCTTTATCTTTCTGTTTTTTCCATTCCCAAAAATCCATAAATACTTTTAAACATTTTTCTTACAATTCCATTTAATTCTGTTAAGGTTTCCAAAGATCAAAACCCCTTCCTTACTAATCTAGCTTGCATTTCATGACATATAAGTTAGCTTAGGTCTATTCGTTTAGGTTCCGATTAAGTGAGACGACCCGAGGTTGCATCCTATATAGCAATCCTTAGATTATATTTTTTATTTGACCTCCAAAGGGAAGAACAAAAGGTTCGAATCATATCCCAAACAACATATGATGTTAATGCCTCCTTATCTCATATAAAGTATCCAATATTTCCTTGTCCCTGAATGTACATTCAGATAGATTGAGATCAGTGTAAGAAGTTATCCCTGTTTAATTTAATATTAGTGATTTGTATAAAGTGTGAAGAGCTGGAAATGTGATTTCCAATAGATTTTTGGATAGGTAGTAGAGGAAGTGAGGTCTAAGGAAACTCCTGATAAAGGTGGCTAGGAATTTTCTTTAGGGTTTCTAAGGAAGCTAGAGAATGATTCCCTACTCTGATACTATAAGGATAGAGGGTTATTGCAAAAAGGAAAATTAATATTTCTTTTATATTCTTTACAACATAATGCAACACATATATATAAGTGATATAACTAATATATTTTGGAGCAAATTGATTATTTCCTATTCTATATAATTTGACTAATACCATATTTATAACATATTTACAACTATCTTATCTCTAATATATTACTTATATCTTTGACTAAATTAATTTCCTTTCCAACAGAGATCATATTCAGGAAAAGATAAGTATATTGCCTCCAAATTTACTTTAATTCAAACTTTTGTAGACTAAGCAATGGTTTGAGCTAGACGACATATGATCTGAGCCTAAGGTGAACCTTCTAAATTTAGCTTAGATCTTACTCGAGGCCTGATCGACCCTAAAGTTAGTAGTCAAAACCTAATCAATGACCTGAGACTCGATTAAGCTTAGAGCTTGTGATTTAAACATAAGCCTAAATAATTTATTCTGATTCAATTAGGAATGAAATGACATCACTTTGTTTATGTAACAAAATAATAACAATTCATATGTAGATGAGTTTAGGCTTCAAGTCAAGTTTTAGTCATCAAGCCTGAGTTTGAGCCTAATCTAAAGTTTAAAAATTAGAAAAAGGTTGAGTTTGACCTGAACTTAGTTAATTCATGTTGAGCCTATTGATTTTAGACTAAACTGAGTTAGGCTTAAGACATGTTTCTAAGCTTGTTTGTAATCTCTCTAAGCCTACATACAATAGATCCCCTATTTTAAGCTAGTTGTGGTCGCATTATAACCCTATCCTTTACAGGATTTATTTTCAAATATTCACCTATACTAGAAGGAAAAAAGCCTCTTTATATAGGGGTACAAATATGAGTTAGTTAGCATAAAGAACATTCCATATATTCTTCCCTTTTTTATAAGCTCTCACTCTTCTTCTATTCAATATCTCTTTTAAATATCAATTATTATTTTTAGACCTTCTTAGGAGTTAAATGTACAAGAGCAATGGGTATATTATTCATGATTAAAGAATACATATTTATAAAACTATTTTTAGGTCCCTTCTATCAAATTCCCAAGTTCTCCCTGAGAGGATATGAGCAGTATAACATAAGCATTACATACATAATGCGTCATCATAATATCCACCAATGGAGAATGAAACAACACTTATTTAGTGACATTCACCTCACTCAGCTCACTATATTCATTTGTCCTTTAAAATTTCTATGGCTTTAGATGCTTCGTAGTAAGAAAACTTATTTTATTTGTAAAAATATTATTAGCTACATTAGTTCAACTCTTACCATTCATAACTATACTCATAACTTGTGATGAATATGACATCTAGTTCATCCTCCATGATTTGAAGACTTAATGGTCTCTTAGTAACAAGCATCTTTCTCTTAACAAAATACTCAAAACCCTCATCACCATACTTTTTAAGTGGTGGTATAACTTCTTTTTCTTATGAGTCACTTTTACTCTCCACTTTTCCATCATTTCACATAATCATAACCATCTTATTTAGACATTAGGATATGATATCCCCTATTCCTAAATAATAAAACATTTAATTTCTCTACTTTGCAAGGTTTGAGAATTAATTTTTCTGTTCTTTGATTATAAAAATTATCTTTAGCTTTAGGTGGCATAATTTTTGCTTCAGAGGGACCTTTATCTTCTTATTTTAAGTTAGGCATTAGAGAATCACTAGTACTAGTGGAGTACTCAGATATTCCTTTATGCTTTTGTTATCTCTCCACCTTCAGAGCCATATGCACCATCTCTTGCAACTTAACATAGTGTTGTAACTCCAATGCATTAGTTATATCTTTATTTAGTGCATTTTAGAACCTTTGTTAGTTGGTTCCCTATTCTCCTCTACATTGAATCGAATCGTAACTTTTTCTAGCTTATGATAGTCCTCTATACTTAATCCTTGGATAAGACTTTGTAACCTCTTATACATATCCTTATAATTATACCTTAGCAAAAACCTCTTCCTCATAAGATTCTTCAATTCATTTTATCTCTCAATAAATCACTCATCATTTATTCTTCTATTATTATCCATTTAATTCCACTAAATTATGACATAATTAGTAAATACTATTGTCCGCTTTACTTTCTTCTCCTCAGAGTAATTATAATAACAAGGATCAATTATATCTTTGTTTTCTACTTCAAATAAGGATTAAGTTCATTCCTACCTTTATTATCATTTTGACATGGGGAATGATGACTTGACATTACCTCTCTTTTATCCTTCCCATCAACTTTGCTATAAACCCTATAACCATCAAACTCTTGCTTGAAGATATTAGCTTTAGGACTTAATATGTTAGAATGGAACATTTTAATATAAAAAGAATACAACACCTCAAAAAGGGATATACTAAGAAAAAAACTTGACTTTGGAGTTAGGATTAGAGTTTAGGAAATGTTCAAGAGGATTTCACTAGTTTCTCAAAATAGATAAATTTATATAAATGGGTGAAGGAGGAGTAGTTGTAATGACCTATTTAACATTTTAGATTCATTATATTTAAACAATCGAATTGAGAGAAATTCCCACTCCACAAATGTTGGGACCCGATCTCGGAATCGGACCCCAACCGGAAAAGCAGAAACAAAAGCGAAAACGAAGAGGCGGAAAGCGAAAGAACAGATTTCTTATCGAATTCGAAGCGAAACGAAACGGAAGCAAATCGAAACAAACGTTTCGAAATGAACGGAAACAAATGCGAAAGAAAGAACGCGTGTGGAAGCAAACGAACAAAAACACATCCGACTGAATGGAATGCAAACGAAAGAAAATCAGAGACAAAGCGCAAAACAATTCAGATAACAAACGAATCGGATCGAACGAAAGCGAAGTATCGAAAGCGAAAGCGAATCGAAGGAAAACGAAACGAAATGAATTCGAATCGAACCGAAACGGATATCCGACATCCGCGAACACAACTTTAGAAAAACGTGCGTCGCATTGGAAATCTTAAGACTAAACTAATCCAAAAATTCGGTGTAAATTTTGTCCCTTTTTTTCCTTCCATTCATTCTTTATTCAATCTTATACAAATCAAACCATATACTTTTCCCCATTTTGGAAAAACATCCTCAATCC
>JAOTBA010000006.1:22204955-22222000 GCA_025629845.1 Erythroxylum squamatum | reverse complement strand
ATTTACCAAAGGATTGAGTGTATGATTCAAAGAAATGATGAGTGATTAAGTTATGAAATGGGTAAAACCCCGGGATTATCATTGAGCATGCATTGTACATAGTCCATTTATACAATTATGCATAAATAAATGCTTGTAAGTGTGCAACTATTAATGTATGTGCAACGTGTGTCTTGCATAAATGGGTTGTGGAGGCTAAATGTTCGCATTCAAGCGTTCCTAGAATTTAGAAGCAAATGCTAATTTGGAGCGTACTGTGAGTAGATCGAGATGGTCTCATTTCATTATTTGTTATGTTTTGAATTTTGTAATGAATGACTACTGAATGCTTATATGAATGTGAATAATTGTGTTGATTTTCGGACAGAAGGTCCGATGTTTGTGGTGTTGATTGGGATATTGAAATGCTACTTGTATATGAATGAGATGAAATAAGTGTGCATAATATGATCGTTAAATGTCGAACCACGGTCCGATGACAAATGTGTTTTGAATGTGCATTTGCATATGAACGAAAGTGTGATACTCAACTTTAATGTTGAATGCCGGACTACGGCCAAATGATACGTGATTGTGAGTGAATGACAATATGCAAATGTGATTGAGGCATTTCATTCCATGAATGCATGAAACATAATAGCAGTGGTGACCAGAGTAGCCACCGATCAGAGCTTCAAGCTCAACGTGTGAAAAAGAGCCTCGAGCTCAAAAGTGATTTAAAGCCTCAGGCTCAACGTTTAATGAGCCCTATATGGGACAGATTATCAATGAGCCCTATATGGGACAGTTATCAATGAGCCCGTTATCCAATAGATACGGGACAGTTTAGGCACTCGGTCACAACAAAGTAATAAATGGAAAGTGGGTCTCATGTGCACTATATATGCATAGTATGAATGATTAAAGTGCATTAAATGTGAAATGTGAAATGGTGTGAATGTGATTTATGTGTTACGTGACTGGGTGAGCCATCGATGATGATCACTCATTGAGTTTGCAAAACTCACACAAAAATTTGCAAATATTTTTCAGGACTCAGAAGAATACCTCGTTAGGCAAACAGATGTATACTTACTGCATGCAAGGGAAAGATAGAGGTTGGGATCAGTTCGCGTCTGCATTAGTGTTTTCCTATTTTTTTGTATAAGTTTGTATTCCGCGATTTCTGTAAAATAATTTATTCCAAAATTTTTGTATAATGTGTATACAAAGGTTTTTATGGTGGAATGTAAAGACATTATGACTAAAAGGTTTTGTTTTTGTAATGGTGGGCCCCAATTGGCTATTGCAATCCTATTGATTGTACTGTGTTGATTGAAATATTTATGAATGAAATTGGGCCCAATTTGGTTATGGATTTCCGTACATTATGTTTGTGGTTTCAAAAAAAAAGTTATACCGATTTTTGACTAGTTGAGTGTTCTAGTACGCCACCCTCGCGGGGCACAGACTCGGATATCAATCATAGATGTCGGGCACGTGTCTTACGGGAGTAGGGTGTTACAACTAACCTAATCTTTGTTACCATATTTGTAAAAGATAATTCTTACTTTAGTGAATTTAACCCTTTTGGATATATTATAAAGGACCTCAATACTAAGACATCACATTATTAATTATAGTATTATCCTCCTTATTTACGCCTCTCTCCTTGAATATTTTGGTATGAAGCATCTTGTACTGCTGTTTACCTCATCAATTTGTTACATACCCCTATTCCTCACCATAAGTCCCCTCATGAGCCCTTTTTTCTCATTAAACCAAATTTATCTCATCTTTGTATTTTTGGTTATGCATTTTTTTTTTCATTTTTTACTCTCATTTGTAAAAACTTTTACCAAAGTCTATATCATATTTCTTAACTGGATATTCTTCTCACTATAAAGGTTATTATTGTTTTGATCCTCATACTTATAAACTCCATATCTCTTATCATATTTTCTTTCTTGAGCATGACTTTCCTTATGCCACCTCCCTTCCAGTTTCTTCCTCACTCTTTTCTTCTGATTTCATGTTACCTCTACTATGTAACCTTTCTTCTCCCTATTCTTCATCTTCTTCTAAACATCTCTTTTAAACCCACCTCTTCCTTCTCATCCTCTTATTCATATTCTATGATCACTCACACGTATGATCACACCTTATATTCCTCATAACTTCTTTGATTTCATCACATATTTGACCATCACCCATAATCCATTTATTCCTAATCCCACTTCTTTTAACTAAGCCAATAAATTTCCCAAATAACACTAAGCCATACTTGATAAGTTCAATGCTCTTCATTGCAATCAAACTTTGACTCTTATTCCTTCACACTTTAAAGCCAATATTCTCAATTGTAAATAGGTTTTTTGCACTAAATAAAACCCTTATGTTATTATTGAATGTTAGAAAGCTTGTCTAGTTGCCAAAAGATATCAATATGTTCTAGTTATTGATTATACTAGCACTTTTAGTCATATTGTTAAACCTACCACTATTCGTATTAACATTACTCGTGCTCTTAATAATAATTAGCTTGTTTGTTAGCTTGATATAAAATAATGCGTTTCTTCATGATCTTATTCAAGAACCAGTGTTTATGTTATAACCTTCTGACTTTATTGATCCTCAATATCCCTCTTATGTTTGTTGTCTTTAAAATGTTCTGTATGGTCTTAAATAGACTTGATGTGCTTGGTTTCATTGTTTAGGTCAGAAACTTCATGAATGTTATTTTACTTATACCAAATCCCACTTATCCCTTTTTGTTCATTCCACTCCATCTTATACAGCTTATCTCTTAGTTTTTATGGATGACATCCTAATCATTTGTTTTTCCCTCCCTTTCATCAACTCACTCATTCATAATCTTAACATCACACTTTCCATTAAGGATCTAGGCCCTCTTCACCATTTTCTTGATACTGAAGCCACTAATACACTAAATGAACATTTACTTACCTAAACTCAAGACATACAAGATCTTCTTCGTCGAACAAGACCCAATACCTCTAAACCTGCTAATACACCTATCACACATGCCCTTCTTTGTTACATATTTGATCTCTCATGCTCATACTAAGCATATGGAGATTGACATTCATTTTTTCGAGACTTGGTCACCATTAAAGATCTTTACATCTAATATATCCTTTAATCTGATCAACTTGCTAGTATTCTAACTAAAGGTTTATCTTTTTGTACATTTCATCAACTTCGAGGTAAGCTCACTGTCACCAACACTTCCCATAAGTTAGGGCTTGAAAGAAGATAACTTGCCTAAAAATGTTTTGGATAAAGTTGCAATAAATTTTCAATTTATTTAAATATATGCAATATTGTTTCACTTATTTTAAGATTAATTACACTTTCAATTATTATTCACAGATGAAATAGAATATTGCCGATATCAAAAAGCTTTATGTTTCAAACTGTGTGACTTCATTATTGAAAAAAAGGACCAGTATTGTCGTTATAGGTTGCATCAATTTTATAAATCTTTTCCTTCTGATGCGGAGGTAAGGAGACATGTTCCAAAATGAATGTCTCAAGAAAATTGGAATAATTTGTGTGATTACTGGGCCTCTCCTAAAGTTTAGGTTTGTTTTCTTTCGCTTCACAGTTGCTTCTATTAATCTTGTTAGATGATTTAATGACTACCTAATCTTTTTTTTTCTTTATTTAGGAAAAATGTGAGAAGGAAAAATTCAACAAAGGAAAATGTAAACACCTCGCAATCATGGGTCCAAATCATTTGTAGTCGTCCGAAATGAATATGTGAGATCTTTGTTTACAAGTTATAATTATATCAATAAACACTTCATTATTTATTATTCCTTGTATTTTTCTTTCATTAAACAAAGTGATAAGGAACTACGTAGAGAAGAGTGCGATAGGATCACACTGTATAAAATCACTCACTATAATGAAGGTCAAGGGTGGATGTCAAAAGAAGCAGAAAATAATTATGTAAGTATAAATTTTATAAAAAAATTTAAGTCTATTTATTTATATAGTACTAACTAATAATATTTGCATTGAATATTGATTTTTTAATTTTAGAATAAGATGCAGTAATTATTACGAAAATCAATGTCTGAGGGTAGCAAGGTTAATGTAGAAGACATTTGCAATACCGTGCTTGGCGCATGTTCTGGTTATATCAAAGGTCTTAGCGTTGGCCTAAGCCAAATGTTTCAATCTCATAAAGATCCACATACGTTCACCGTCTTAAAGAGGAAAACAAGTCGCTTAAGGCTGAATTACAATATACTCGAAAAAAATTAGCCAAGCATGATAAGTTCCTCAAAAAAATACTTGGCCCAGATTACTAAAGCATTAAAGATGAAATTGAATGGTATTAATTGCATCTCTTATACTTTTTCTCTTAATTCCTATTTGCATGATAATTTACATTAAATACTTTCTTCTTGGATTACAAATTTGAAGAAGATGCAACGACTGAGTGATTTGTATTATAATTTGTAATTTAGTCCTTGTATTTATTATTTTGTACATAAGATTTGTTAAAGTTATACTTAAAATCTTGTATATATTGAAATTTAATTATATTTTATTTTTATATACAATGCTTCAAATTATTGATTATTTTTATATAATTTTTATAATAAATTAATAATAAAAATATATTGAAACATTATATGCAATAATATAGATTAAAAATGTAACAAATAATTTATTCTAACATGATATAATATTTCATTAAAACATAGATAAAAAATTTGACTACATTTTACAAAACGTAACTAAAAACATTTGGCTACGTTTTCAGAAATGTAGTTAAAAGCTTTTGACTACATTTAAAAAAACATAGCTAAAAATAAAAAACATTTGGCTCCGTTTCTAAAAACGTAACTAAAAGCTTTTGGCTACGTTAATAACTTTTAGCTATGAAAAAATAAGCGTAGCCAAATTCTTTGGCGACGATTCCTCCAATCATCGCTAAAAGTTTTTCACTATGAAAGCAAAGCATTTCCAAAACCTTTTACGATTAGCCCAAAATATTGCCTATAGTTTTCGATTACGGGAATTTTGCAACGTTTTGATTGACGAAACTTAATCATTGTCAACCTTGGCTGCTTTCAACAATTGTTGGCTGCCTAACACAACCATACTTCATTCTCCTACCTATAAATAGGCAGGAGATGAACGAAGATGAAGATGTAGCAAACAGAAGAGAAAAGAGAGCAGAAAAAATAGAGAGAAGTGAGGTGAGAGAGAAAAGAGAGAAAAAGAGAGGCAAAAATATTCTTTATTTTTTTGTGGGTCTAGTTTCTCCTTGTAATTCTCCAGTTTTTTCAATAGTAAAAGTCTTATATCCTTGCCCGTGATTTTTACCCTAATTTGGAAATTTTTTTTACGTAAAATCTATGTGTTCATTACTATTCTCTCAATCTTATTTAGCTACGAACCTGCTCTGATCCGGTCAATTTTCACAACAATCATCACCCATCTCTACTAGCGACAATTTTAGTACCTTAGCTATGTTTTTTTTATAACCAAATGTCAACTTTGTTGTAGTACTTTAGTGATAAACATCTCAGCTAATTGTAGTTTTGTTTTGATTTATCCTTATCTTGTACATAATTCTCTTTTCTCACAATCGTGCAGAAAACTACTCTCCTACTTCATGAAAAAGTACAAGCAAAAATTAATTCCCAGTTTACATATTTTCATAAACTATTAATTACGAAGTACTGCAAGTATGCAATTAAATCCTTGCCAAAAACTATTAATTACGAAGTACTGCAAGTCTACGAAGGGTTACTCCTTTTGTACTGTTATCTCTTGCAGTAATGATGTACCTGTTGCTTGCAGTATCTCATCATCATCCAGATGAGATAAAATACTAACCGGGAACTATTCTATTTGTTAGTTTAAGTGCCTTTGTTTTCTAATACTTCCCTTTCCTTTTCAATCCAAAACTTTGAAAATGTCAAAAAGAACATGTTGATATCGAAGGTAGGGAGGATAACGATTACTAGTTGATGTCCCAAAGAAAACGCTATGCGAAGTCAGTCAACTTGTCCGCTCTGTAACCAGAAAAGCAATGTAGAGCTGGAATTCTGAAAATCCACAGTATCCATGACCAATCATTTTCCTTTTATCAGATTATGGACGGATTCACATGGCCAAGTGTAGGCACTTGGCCTCAAAAAAATTTATATAAAAAATTATTATTTTAAATTTTAATCTTATTAAAAAATAAAATTTTACTTACATTAAAATTTTTTCTCATTAAAAATAAAATTTTATTTTCATTAAAATTTTACTCTCATTTAATAAAATTTCTAATATCACCTTTAAACAGCCTTTATCGTACTCATCCGTTTAGCAGCGTTCTGTTTCCAACTACAAACATTTTAGAGAGATGGTTTCGTGACCTTGTTCCAGGATACCTGATCATTTACTCTGTCAAAAGTGCTTAGCCGGTAGATGAGGTTGTCATACATATGTGTATACATGTATGTGTTTGCTTTTCATAAATGATTAAATTCCCAAACGTTATTAGCTTATGCTGTGTGTATCTGCCAAATCCTTCAACGTGAACTAGACGTCATCCACGTTAGGTTTTAGTCGGGTCTTGTTAAATCCCAAATATAAAATATACATACTCAAACCAAATCCTATTTATTTTTAAACCTTTACGGCCTGTTTGGATTAACAACTGAAATAAATAAGGAATAGAATAGTTATTCTTAAGAATAAATGAATAGAAAAGACAAGAAATATAATAGAATAGGTATTACTTTGTTAGTTTACTGCTAAAGAACTTGATTTGAAAATATAAACTTGAAAAGATAAAGAAATAACTAACAAAAAGATGAAAATATCCCTATCCTTATTCTTCTTATTATTAATAATATTATTATTTTTTATTTTTATTTTATTATTATTAAATTCCTTATTATTATTAATTTTATTAATTTTATTATTATTAAATTTCTTATTATTATTAATTTTCTTGTTATTATTATTAAATTCCTTATTCTTATTAATTTTATTGTCAAACAACAGTGCACCATCTATATCACGATCGTGCTTGTGCACAATCGTGCAACTTCTTGATATTTCCTTTCTATCACGATCATGCTTGTGCACAATCGCGCAACTCCCTGAAGTTTCTTCTCTGTTACAATCGTGAAACTTCATGATGTTTTCTCTCTGTCACGGTCGTGTAACTTCCTAAAATTTCCTTTCTGTCACGATTGCACAATCGTGCACCACCTGATAATCCCTTATTCCAGCATCAATCCAGCTTCACTTAGTCACCCTTGCAAATTCGTAGACACTAAAATGAAATAAAGGATTTGAAGTATGCTTGAAGTAAATGAAGTTCTGTAACTTACATGTTTTCTTTTTACAATTTAACATAAACATAATTGTCATACTAAAGTATTTTAAGAATTTTTTTATGGCTTATTTCAATTGCTAATAATACCATTTATTCAATATTCAATTTGAAATTTACTATAATTAAGTTAAGTTATAATTAAGTCAAGTTCACTATAATGAAAAATAGAAGAGTTAGTGCCCTCTACCAGCATTTGGTTTCCTTTTACAAATGGGTCAAGTTGGGTTTACATGAAAAACTGAAGAAAAAAGTAATTACCGGTGACAAATAGTAGGGGAAAGATTGTCCTTACCGAATCAAAGCAGCTGGCAGAGAAATGTTGGAGAAAACCGACGTGAAGAGCGAGAGTCAAAGATGAGCGTGAGTGAGACCAGACCAGAGAATGGAGAAAAAAGACGAGCGTGGGAGAGAGAGCCATTGGGCGTGGGTGAGACCAAACGAGATAGTGATGTTGCATGAGTGAGAAAGAATCGTGGGAAGAGAGGACGAACTTGCTGCTCCGTAAGTAAGAAAGTATCGTAAGAGGAGAGGATGAAATTATCAAGTTGAACAATTTGTTGTGTTTACCTATTCCACGCAGTGTTTACCTATTCCGAACGTGCGTAGAATAGGTAAAGACAAGGGTTAGTTATCTTTAGCTATTTCTTGATATCTAGAAATTACTAATGCCAGGAATGATTATTCCAGGCTTTTTGTTAACCAAACAAAGAATTCCTAATTATTAGGAATAGATGGTAATAGAATCAAAGTTAGGTTTGATCAAATTTGACATTAGCATATCAATGTTTTATTGGATCATGTTTAGTTTGAATACGTTAGCTTACATATATATATATTTTTACTTGGAACATGATAAGGCTTAAAGTTACAAAAGCCTTTCCAAGCACCTCCATCACACCGTCTGATATGAATGACTAATTTCATTTCTGATGACACTCTTCATGGGATTCTACAACCACCATACACGTAAAAATATATGCAAGTGTGATTTCTATAAAAGGAAGATATGGAGATTGGGACCACGTCATTTGGAAATTTATATAGAATATGTAGATGCTAAAGAATAGGAAGATGGGAATTTGAGCACAATTAATTCAATTGTTATGTAGCCCTTTGCGCGGGTCTACGTATCATGCGCTGGACTTTTCCAACTTTGTGTAGGATTTCTGCATTGTAACGTGATTTGTCCTCAGATACTTCCTTTTGGATTTCCCCAGCATCACATGGTCTCTTATCCAAGATTTGCGCCGTTCAACTGCTGATTATTTCGATTCCTTTTCTAGTCACCAGGAACCAAAAACTTTTGCAATAGCAATTAACCAATTACTAATTTTTTATTTGTTGCCCAGATATCACACAGGCTACCCCTAGTCAGAGGGCACACAAAGATAACGTTACCAAGGTACATGATGTTGTTACTGGTAAAGCAAACACACACAAGAGGGGTATGGAACTTTTTAGTGATTAATGATTCATTCAATCGGCGTCAACTTCTCAAGTTCTATTGGTGGGAGCTGCCCCAAAATTTGTATGATCGTGGTTTGATCATGAACTCTGTCAACTAACATATACAAAGCATCTGAAGTGAAATTTGGAAAATTCATATCTACTGTATGATTTTGCAAACGAAATATCATTTGATGGTGAAGAGTGGCTATAATGGCTGAAATCTCTTATTTTGCTCCAGTGATCGAGATCTAGACTTGGAGTCGCTCAAATAAGGCGGGATCATCCAACCTAACATTAAAGTCAGGAGCAATTGTAAGGATGACACCTCCATTATTAAGGGTCGTCAACAGAATACCAATTAAGACATTTTGGTACGTTTTATATGCTGTGTCAAGAAAAGAGATCTACACTGCAGCTTAAATTCCTTTTCTACCATAGAGACTGAGA
Organism: Erythroxylum squamatum; assembly: GCA_025629845.1. Taxonomy (NCBI): domain Eukaryota; kingdom Viridiplantae; phylum Streptophyta; class Magnoliopsida; order Malpighiales; family Erythroxylaceae; genus Erythroxylum; species Erythroxylum squamatum. Next base: position 22,212,744 of record JAOTBA010000006.1, on the reverse strand, counting down.
ACATGATGAATAGTTCTAACATGCAGCTGTGTATTATTATGTTCTCTCCAAAGAGAGATAAGTTCCTTTGAAATTTCTAACTTCACATATTGTTCTGTTGTAGTAGCTTTCAAACTACATTGCTCCAGACGAGAATTTTTGATAATTTCTTTGACCTTTAGACGATAGATAAAAAGAATAATTCTTATACTTCATATTCAAGAACGGTCACAGGAGCATATAATGTAGGGATTGAGTAAAAGTAATGAAATGTCATAAATATGGCTCTCAATAAGGAGATAGTAATTTCTACGAGGTGTTCAATTCGATTGGAAAGAGTATGTTTAACATTAGAAGGGAGGTTGGCTATAAAGATAGATAAAGAAAGATGAACATGATTACTAGGTAAAAAGTCACTTATGACTTAAGAAAATTCCTTATTTACTCTAGGTAAAAAGTCACTTATGACTTAAGAAAATTCCTTATTTACTCTTACATGGAATAATGTAATCACAGTCAATAACACTCATAGCTCTTATACTACAGTGCAGGAGCGGATGTACATTCCCACTTGCCCCCACTGCCTCCAATTTTTTCAGAAAAATGTATATAAAAAAATTATTATTTTAAATTTTTTTATTCAATAAAATAAAATTTGCCCTCACTCAAATTTTTTTTTATCCCTATTAAAATTTTGTCCACATTAAAAATAAAACTTTGCCCTCACTCAAAAAAATTTCTGGATCCACCCCTGCTACAGTGGCTTTACTAAGGTTTTCTTCTATTTATTAAAAAGAAGAATAATTCCAATAAAAAGAAAAAATTCCGTGAAGCCCAAAATTTAGTGGGGAAAAAAAGTTCCCATGGCCATAACGTTGTTCTAGTTGTGGTCCACCAGGACTTAAATGAGTGGAGCATGACAATGAAACACAAAAAATAGACAGCAACAAGCAACATGTAAATGTACAATAGTTGAAGGTGACATAGAGGGTGGCACGGCTTGACTTATTAGGCGAGGTTGTTCTTTCTTTCCCAACCTTTACGTTTGCAATTTGTATTTAAATGCTGATGTGACCTTAATTAATTTTTAAGGGATCAACTTGCAAGTATTTTATTTATAACATAATAATTGTGTACAAGTACAAGATTAACGGATTAGATGTTATTATCAATCATACATATCAAAATTGTAAGTTGATGATTTTTCTTATTTTAATACGTAAATATCTTTATTTCCATCTTATATTAATACATTGATGTCGACATGTTTGTTTCTAAAATATGCGCAAGTTAACTCAAATACCACCGTATATCGTAATCTGACTGTATAATCCTAACTAAAAATGGAACAAATAGATTTTTTAAAATTTTATGACGCGATCTACTATCATAATAAGAATCTAGAAAGAAAAGCACACAGTAGAAGAAGAAACAACAAGCATGAAATTAATCTGGATATTTCTCGACCTTTTTATTTCATCTCCTGGCCGGAGTTGGATTGGATATCAGCTGAAACCGAGTAGTCAAACTCAAAGATATTTAGCCCACGCGTTACACCCACGTTCTAGACTAGTATTGCCCACCCCCCCTACGTGTCTCTTCCTTTCGGGGACAGATTCTCTATCCTATGTCCCTACCCAGTACCTAGCTCATTTGAGCTGTCCAATCATATGGGACAATATAAATGGACGGTTCAAATGGGGATCCCTTCCCTTCCTTTCGGCCTTTCCCTTTCCCTGCAACGCAATATAAACTACATCATTACACTTATACCGTATGACTAAATCAACTCCTGCTGCCAGTGCCAGCACATCATGACGAAATTCCCACAACCAGACGCAAATCCCTTGAGAATGCACTTTTGCACTGTATTTATTAATAGAACTGTATGCTATTTTAGAAAATAAGTACTAAATTACCTATAATTATTAATGTAAAAGTAAATATAAAAAAAAAATTAGTTAAGAAAATCCATTAACACGTTATTTTGATGTGGTATTTTAGGTAAAAGAAAAAAAAACTGGATATTCCACCCACACGCGTCGATTGATAGTACCCGATCCCTTTCCCGCTTTCTTCGATGTTGGCGTCTTCTCCTCTGCCTGCCTTTATATATGAGCTACTTTCCTTTTATCATCATCTCTCTGTTAATAATCTTCTCCTCTTCCACTTGCAATAACCCAGTTGATCTCACTTAATAGTGCTTGCTTTTAGTTCTCAAATTTATGCCGATTCTTAACCAAGCCCATCATCGTCCAAATATCCATTTCTCTGCAGATATGGAACAACTCACTTTCATCCTTCCAATTTTAAGGCCTCTGCTTTCTATTCTCTCCGCTTTCTTCGTTTTCCCACAAAAAAAGTTGCTGTCTTTGCCACTTGAGAGGATCGAATCGTTTGGTTCTCGCACTGGCAGGCAATTACAGCGTTATGACAAAGGTTACCGCCAAGTTGTTGGGTAGGCTTTTTTTCCCCCCTTTTTCCTTTGTTTTTAAACCAAAATTTTCTAGTGTTTCAATCCCTGGGTTATCTTGCTAGGGGTTTTCATGTTTTGGTTGCAACTGTACTGAAAATCTTCTTCTTTTTTCTCCATGCAGGTGCATTCCGTATAGATACAGAAAGATTAACGAATTAACTGATGGAACTTGCGTTCAAGAATTGGAAGTTCTTGTGATCAGTCCACAGAAGGGTCCAGGGATGCTATTCCCTAAGGTACTAAACACGAGTCAATATTGCGATTCTTGATCTCTAGTTTCTTAGACATAGTATAGAATTGTTTATTTTTCAGCCTTAACTAACAAAGCGGTTCGTTGCAAATTTAACTTTCAGGGCGGTTGGGAAGAAGACGAGTCGATGGAAGAAGCGGCTTTGAGAGAGACGAGAGAGGAAGCAGGAGTTGTTGGCATTGTTGAAGTGAGTATCTATGGAAGCTTTTTGGTCACAGAGTACTCTCATAGAAATTATTTTCTAAACTTAATTTACTCTTGCAGAGAAAATTGGGGAAATGGTCGTATTCAAGCAAAAGTGGTGGCAAAATGCATGACGGCCACATGTTTCCTTTGCTAGTACAAGAACAATTAAATGATTGGCCTGAGAAAAATTTCAGGAAGCGACAATGGGTATGTGAGATTTTACCTATGTTGTTTTCTTTGTTGGGCTTGATGGGATTCTAATTTGTACTCGAACATGGGATGTTCTTCAGGTTACTGTTAATGAAGCAAGAGAAGTATGTCAACAGCAGTGGATGAAACAAGCTTTAGAGGAATTGGTGAAGATTCAGTTGCCTTCCAAACAGCAAAAGACTGTAAAATAGAGCATCGATAGTAGGCGGTGCCTTTTGTTTTCAAAACTGATGATATGGGTAGACAAAAGTTCACTCATACAACAGTTTGTTGGACCAAAAATTGGTCCTTTTGTTTGTATATACAGAACACCATTCTTTGAATCTTTCAACTAGAAAACTTTAAGATGGTTTCTCACTAAATTGTAGTCATCCTCTTTCCGAGTAGCTTGCCTGAAGCCAATTGGAGTTTGGTACACAAACATCACAACTATGTAAAATTTACCATGTACCTTTACTTGGCGAAGTTTCCTGGCATAAAAAGTTTCAAAGGAACTTATTATAATGCCAATTTCTCAATACGGATCATTTATATTGAACAACTGATGCGCAATTATCAATTTTGAGTTTTGAGTTCTTGCTTCCTACATCTCTATATTCCTTTCCTCTACTCGTAAAATACATGCAATTAGTAGTAGACTTTTGCTAACGATCATAAATTCCATAATATGGCGCCTGTAGTGTCCGATAAACTTAAGCTAATGATCTCTCTCTCTCTCTATATATGTATATGTGAAAGTTAAACGGAAGTCCAAATTGAGTTGAGAGTTTAATATCGATTTCCCTTCTATCTTCTTCCACGATTTTAACATACAAGAGAAGGAATTAACGCACTTCAAGCAACGTTACTTTTAATAAACTCAAACCAGTAAAATTTTCCTATAACGAAGAAAACAGCCAGTCACACACGACCAAGAGACGACCAAGGGGCGCAGATGCACGAAGTCGGGGAGAGAGAGTCGAGCAATAGTCGAGATATGGATAGGCAGAGGCTATAGGGTACGGAATTTTAGGTCTTTTCTCTATTAATTAACAAATCAAAGATCATTTTACTTTATTAACAAAACGAAGTTGATCAACTAATAAAAAAAACACCGAAGTTAAATTAATTCAACTTTGGCAATGGATAAAATGTTTGAAAAAATTTCCTCTAGCTTCAAGACCGGGGGAGCACACAAAGAAGCAACCTCTCTCCTATGCTTCTCTTTCCCTTTTCTCCAGCAGTAACCGTAATCTACTATGCTAGTTGTTACAAAGGTTTTCATTAAACACTGAACTTATCCGTAAGACACGTCTACTCATTTGCACGACAATCTTAATTAGGTCTTTCTAAATAAGACTCAGCCTTTTCACGTGATCATCGACCAACAATCTAGTTCTCGAACGCCTCACGACCCTCGCAACATTTAACTCTCACACTAGCAAGAAAATTACGGAAGCACTAGAATAGTAAAGGTAACAATAAGAACAAGAGAAAGAGATACTGCTAAAAGTCAACCTTCGTTACTTCCTTCAAAGTATACAAAGTAATACTTTCTCAATCTCTATGTCTCATATCATTCTCCTCTTGATTACGAGAGCAAGACTCAAATGAGTTATTTATAGACATCTCTAGGTGACTAAGTTTGAATCCTACTAGAACTCTACTAGCTAAGATCGCAATCTTATCCTTATTAAATTATATCAAACTAACGAATAGATGACATCCTCATCTAATTAAGACTATCTAATAGGATTAAGCTACATCACAATAACAAGATAAAAGGTTACATTATTTAGGAATAATTATCCATATCCACGAAGATCTCATCTATTTTCAGATGATCTTTCCACATGATCTTTATTTCTTAAAGTTGATCTTCATCCACTGTGATCTTATCTGCCACATCATCCAAGATCTTCGCATCTCTATCCGTTGATGATGAGTCATCTAAGTCAATAGCACATTAGTACGATCCAATGCTTACCCATGTCAATTTCATTAGCCATAGTCCATCCACTTGAGCACACCCTAAGTCCTTAATCCATCAAGAACTCAGCCTTAGCCAAGTCAGCTTGTACAAGGTCCCAAACTCTCCCAAAACTTACACCATGTTGATCTACTTGCTAACCTTTCACTCGAGGTTCAGCTCAAGCCTTCTTTTGGTCTGCATCTGAATCTTGCATCTCGTCAAAGATTTCCGCTAATGCGCACCAATGCATGCCAATGCTTGACAATTGCCCCATTTTGTCCTTGCCTCCTCGCAAATCCTTTTGCCTTGTTTTGTTGTTTCGCGTGTCGAACACTGGTTAAGGCTCGCCAATGCCCGCACGATTATGATAACAACTTAGGGGTCTAGCACTAATCTAGCTTCATGACTGGTTTTCATAACCAACATTGTTATGGTTGATTTGATAAGAAGAGAAATCATAGGATGTGCGTTGTTGCTGCAACAGACCATTAGAACTTGATTAAGTTTTGAAAATTTGATGTAATAGTTTTGTTTCCTCAGGGTAGAAAATGGCTAGTACTTCTCCAACTAGAGATGATACCACCGTATGCTCAAATGCCTCTACATCTCTCTGTTTGTAAGCTAGGACATATAACTTAGGAAGTTAAGGAGATCCTCTACCTAGAAGAGTCTTTTCATCCTTACATTGGTGAATGATGGTACTAGGAATATCATGTCGATTGACAAGTTATAGTTTGGGTCTGCAACATCTATTTTGTTTTTAATCCATGGTTCTGTAACATCTTAACAGAACACGTAGAGTAGACTTTGGGGTATTGAAGCATCTGCTCGAGTCTTGGTGAAGTTGCGGAAAATTTTTGGGTGAATTACTGAATTTTGAGGATATTATCTAACTAATGATATATTGATGCAAGAAAATACTAGAGTATTTTTTTTTCTTCAAGAGCTTTTGGAAAGGAAAAACCGCAATATACTTGATTCTAAACATTCTATCATTATAAATACAGTGCATAAATTAAAAATAATCAATTAAAATATATTTAAAATTTGATATAAAACAAATTTTTATGTCTCAACATTTTTAACAAACCAACCACCATCAATGGTGATAGTAATCATTCCTTCATCTTAACCAACCATCATAATTATAATCATTATATCCATTCTCATTCCTTACTATATTCATTTTTATTCTCATTCTCATTGCTCTCTGTGAACCAAGCACCCCCTTAGTATTTCATGATTTTTGTTGATGATTTCTCTCAAATAACTATTATATATGATGAAAGATTGTTTGTAATTATTCTTTATTTTATAATGTTTATATGTTGAAATTCAAAATCATTTTAATACCTAAATCAATATTCTGCATAGTGATAATGCTAGAAAATATTTTTTCAGTCCATTCTCCAGCTACTTGTAGCAGCATGGTATTAAACATCAATCTTTTTACCCACACACTCGTCAATAGAGTGGGTAGATGACATAAAAATATAACTCATTGTCAAAACAGTTCATACCTTGTTATCCACATGAATGTACCTAAAATTTTTTAAGGTGATGTTGTACTTACTACATGTTTTCTTATCAATCAATTGTCATCTTCTGTGTTGACAGATAAAACTCCATTATATACTTCTTTCTCTATCAAAATCCTTTTTCATTTAATCACTAGTGTTTGGTTATGTTTGTTTATTCACCAACTTCAACCTGGTATAGATAAATTAGACCTAAAAGATATATTTTTTCTTTAGTACTCTCGTCTACAAAAAGGATACAAATGTTTGAACCTTCCTTTGAATCTTTTTTTATGTCTGCTAATGTTACATTCTTTTAAGATACTCCGTGCTTTTTTTTATTCTCAGTATGCCTCTGCTAACACTGATGCGTTTGCCAATTCCCTTTTTTCCTTCTCAAATAGCTCTCAATCATGCTACCCTAGATCTTACTTTTGAGCTTGCTCATGACACCAATCCTACTCTTTTGGAACATCTATCTCATCCTGATTTGCATGTTTATACTTGATGCACTCATCATAAAGTATGACTAGAAGATTCACACCATCATCATTGTCTTCTTCATCTTTAACTTCATCATATGATTATCTTAACTGGCCAATTGCTCTTCATAAAGGAAAATGGTCTTGTAAACCTCACCTTATCTCAAATTTTGTCTCTTATGACTCGTTATCACCATCATAATTTTGTGTCCACTTTGTCCTCTATACCAATACCTAAGTTTGTTTAAGAAGCTTTGGATAATCTAAGATAGAGATGTTGGCTTTATGGGTTAATTACATATGGTACTTAGTTACTCTTCCACATGGTCAAATAATGGTGGCTTGTCATTGAGTGTTCAACATTAAGGTCAATCCTAATGGCACAGTTAATTGTTTAAAAGCTTGATTAGTAGTTAAGGGATATACATAAGTGTATGGTATGGATTATACTAAGACCTTTTCTCCTGTAACCAAATTGACATTTATATGTGTTTCCATGGTATTGACAACCACATATAATTAGTTCTTCATCAACTTATTACAATTTTTTTTTCCTTCATGGTGATTTTGAAGAAAATATTTTTATGGAGCAACCACTAAGGTTTGTTACTTAAGGGAGACTAATTTGGTTTGTCGTCTTAATAAGTCTCTATATATGTCTGTGATCGCGGCTCTGTCGTTCGATTTGGGAATCGACCTTGGAAACCGGTCAAAATAAAATATTTTCCAAGATTGCAG
>JAOTBA010000006.1:22172560-22187762 GCA_025629845.1 Erythroxylum squamatum | reverse complement strand
CACAAGTTTTCACAAAACATTAAGTAAAAGGGACACATAATTAAAATTCTGAGATAAACATGAAAAGGAACTACAACTACTCATTCTAACTCAAACCACTATAATTTATTCTTTCTTTTCTTCCCTTTTTCTGATTTTTCTTTTCTCTTTTTTTTTTCTTTCTTCTTTTTTTTTTCTTCTTTTCTTTTCTTCTTTTCTTTTCTTTTTTTTTGTTTTTTCTTTTTTTTTGTTTTTTTTGTTTTTTTTTCTTTTCTTCGAATAATGCTAAGAACACGGGAAAATAATGACAACAATAGAAACATGAGCAGATGTACCTATGAAAGTATCTCAGAACACAATGTATAACAAAAGTCCCAATTTACTTAATGTTTCATTCAACTTGCGATAAGGTAAAGCTAATGGGGTTTTTGGGTTTTAATGTGAGGTGATTAATTCAAGGAACAAGGTTAAGGCTCAAACATATTTTCAAAGAGCAAGTAGTAGGTGCGTCAATTTTTAAGCTAATGGTGTCAAATCAAAGAAGACCTTAATCACTTTTACAGCTCATGTGATCAAATAAACTCAAACCGGTTCCATGCAAGTTCTAGAAGCAACACAACTAGAGGAGCATCACTCAATTCAGGTGAGAATCCTTTAATGCACTCACTGAACCCTTTTTACACATAGTTAAACCTTTGGAAGAATCTCAAGGGGTTATATCTCCATTTCATGCTCCTAAACATGCGAATTTCCTCAGGTGAGAATTCTCAATTTAACGTTCTTATTTGTTTTTTTTAATTATTATTATTATTCGATTCTTACCTTTTCAACCGTGCATTATTATTAGAATCCTAGTTGTTAGGTTTGTTTTTCCAGGACAAGCACATGTTATTCAGAGTTATTTGTGTTTTTCCTGTGAAGTCTGATTCCAAATAGAATCATGGATGGTGAGTAAGCTCCCTTTCTTATTGCTTTATTACTGTTTGGTTTTTTTTTTCCGATCCAGGATTTATTGACCTTTTTATCATCTAGCAGACCTATGTAGTGCATATGTACATATGTTCTTTGGTGCTTGTAAGCCCTTGCTTTCCCAGAAGTAATAAATATGTTGCATGTCTCTGAACTCACGTTGTTTGTCTAAATCACCTGCCTTTTAGTTCTCTTTCTTCTACATTCAACTGCACCATTCATATTTTGCTTCATTTTGACCAATTGCTTGTGGTTTTGCAGTGAATGATTTGTTCATTCAAGTTCAAGCTTTTTGCATCGAATTCTCAAAGAAGCAATTCTGGTATGGATTTCAGTGCATTTTAGTTTTTGCCTAATAGACTCTTGCTCATTTGTGTGCCGTCCTTACTCTGCCATGCATTTGAGTACCTTTAGTTTCTTCTTTAATGCCGGTAGAATCTTATATTTGGAACTCATTCTAATTTGTAGCTTTGTGTTTTGCTTTATAACCCGTGATTGACTTTTGTAGGATTTATTTAAACTTTTTTATTCACCAATAAATTTTTTTAATTATAATCAAGTTACTATTTTTTAGATTGAAAAATATTGAGTAATTAAAATTAAATTAAGAAAAAATATTTGATTTTTATTTAAAATTTCTTAGTCATAAGTCGCAACCGTGACTGAAAAATACTTAATTTAAATTAAAATAAGAAAAAAATTATTTAAGATTTATTTTAAATTTCCGAGTCACGGGTGTAACTTCATAAGTTAAACCCGTGATTGAGTTCCCGTGACTGCGTTAAGGTTATTTCAAGATGTGTAGTCACAGGTGTGACTTATGATACTTAATTTAAATTAAAATAAAAAACTATTTAAGTTTTATTTTAAATTTCATAGTCACCAGTGACTACGTTAAGTTTATTTGAAGATTTATAGTCACGGGTGTAGTTTCATTAGTCACACCCGTGATTGAAAAATACTTAATTTAAATTAAAATAAGAAAAAAAATATTTAAGATTTATTTAAAAATTTTAGTCACGCCGGTGCTACTTTTCAAAAGATTTGTAGTAAATAAGTCACACCCGTGACTCATGTGAATTTGGGATTTTGTAAATTGTATCAATTCAAAGCAGCAAATGCATGTGTATTTGAAACATTTATAAAATCCTAAATTATTTTATTTTTTTCACTCCAAATATTGACCTATTTAATCTTAACTAAATTAGTCAATTGATTACAAAATTAATAATTGAATGATGATATAATTTTTTACTTTTTAATTAGATTTTGTATATTTGTATTTACTTTCTATATTTTATCCATTTATAACAAATACATCACACTTTATATTTCCTACTTTTTAAAATTTTTTCATTCCAAAATTTTACAATCTAATTTTAGCTATTCATTTTTAATATTCTAACTTATATATTTTTAATATTTCTTTCATAATTCCTTTCTTAATATTCATTTAAAATTTTACATCCTAATTTTAATTATTCATTTTTTGTATTCTAAATTATATTTTTTTTAATATTTCTATCATAATTCTTTTCTTAATATATATTTAAAAATTTAAACACTGATAATTTGATCGCAAATTTTAAAATTGCACAATATTCATATATACATTAAATAATATCAGATGTTAGGACTTTTTTTTATTATCTTATTGAAACAACTAAATATAATAACTTTGTTCCAGTCATGGGTGGGACTTATTATAATATTTGTACTTACCTACATTAAATATTTATAATTTTTTTCACAACATTTTAAATTAAGCAATTGACTTTTTTTACCTTAATTAACTATAATATTTAATTAATAACAAAATATTTTACATTTTTTTAATTTTTCTAGTCAGATAAATAATTCTACTAATCCATTTTTTACATTCTAACTTATATATTCTTAAGTTTTGTATAGGATGAATGATCATATTTCATCTCCGGATTTTTTTATTCCAAATTTTTACTAACTAAATTTACCAGTTCTTTTTATATTCAAATTTATATATTTTGAATAATTCTATCATAATTATTTTCTTATTATACATTTAAAAATTTAAATATTAATAATCTTATCACAATTTTTTAAATTACACAGTATTATTTATTTTAAACTTATTTTGTTTGAGTTTTTTTAATTTAGTTTATATATTTTATACATTTATAACAAACACATTACACTATACATTTTCTTAATTTTTAAATTTTTCATCTCAAATTTTTACTGACTAATTTTACTTATTCATTTATGATATTCTAACTTATATATTTTTAATTTAACAAATTTAAACCTTTTTAATAAAATATACATTACAAATTTTAAACTTTTATAATTTGATTACAAATTTTTAAATTACTTATATTTATTTATACATTAAAATTATATAATAACATAATAAATTAAATTAAGAAGGCATTATTACTGCACATTTGTGCCGTATTTATCTTCTAGTTATGTTACTCGGACTAAGCCAATGAATTTGTCACGTACCAGTATCACCTCCCAAGTTCTGTCGGGCCATGTGACTATCACATTTTCTAGAGCCATAGCATTTGCTGCTCCCTTGTTTTCTGCTTATAATGGTGTCCCTCGTTTGATGGATGATGCTAAACAAAGATTTTCACATCTTACAATGCAGCCCATCGGACTTTTTCCTTCGTAATGTTTTCAAAAAAAAACTCCCCTGTAGAGGATTGGCTCGATTAAGACGGGGAAAGATAAAAACGGTACGCCGAGGGAGTCAACTGTGACGAACCTTATTCCACCAACAGAACTCAAGGGAACTAAACCAGCTGCGATACCATCAGCAGAACCCAAAGCGATTGATTCCGCAGAGACACCGTTAGCCCCCCGAAGGTCAAAACGAGTCAGGAAGGGAGCAGTGGTTCTAGAAGATTACGTGTTGGGGTAAAACAAATTCTGTTAGAAAAATCGGTTACAGAGGCGCTATAAGTTTCCTAGAGGTAGAAAGGATAGGACAGAAAATTGCTTGTAATAACTTGGTCTTATCTTCTTCTTCGCTGAGCACTACTCTGTGATTAGCTTTTCTCTTCTCAATCCCTCTGTATTCTGCTTGTTACCCTGATATAGCTATCAATTCCCAGTAATAACAAATTCCCTAAGCTTCAGTTAAATTACCTCAAAAATCCTTCCGTCACATACCACATTTGGTGCTTTCATTTTCGATCCTCTCCTCCATGGCTGATAACACCCGCCTTGCTAAGCTTGATTCCTCCGTTTCCAAACTTCAACTCGATTTTGCATCCCAATCCTCCACCTTGAACTCCCTTCAATCCACTGTCCAAAATCAACAATCCACTATGCTGGATCTCAAATCCCAAATGGAAGACATCAGTCGTCAACTCATTCACCTTGGCCAATTGTTTAAAGGCAAACGCCCAGATTCCGAACCACCTCCTGACACCCCACCGTTTGGCTCCTCCAAACCAGGCCACCACCGCACCTACTCCCCAGCTCCCGAGACCAACCTTGAATTTCCTTTTAAACCACAGGCTGCTCGCGTCGAGCTGCCTAAATTTGACGGCACCGACCCCGAATCTTGGCTTTTTAATGCCGATGAGTTCTTTGATTTTTATGACATCGAGGACACCATTCGCATCACCATGGCGGCATTTCACTTCGAGGGCAAGGCCCGCCGTTGGTATCGTTGGATGAAAACCAACAAACAACTCTCTGGCTGGGACCAATTCAAAAAATCATTGGTCGAGCGTTTCAAATTCACTACTCTTAAGGAACCCTAGGGACTTTTAGCTAAAATCTCCCAAACTTCCTCCGTCGAGGATTACCAGACCCGGTTTGAAACCTTATCTAACCAAACCGTTGGCCTGCCTCCTACCTTCTTCGTCGACTGCTTTATCTCAGGGCTTCGCCCGGATATCAAGAATGAAGTGCTTTCTTTCCGCCCCACCTCCCTTAATCACGCCATTAGTCTCGCCCGCCTCCAGGAAGCTAAATTAGCTGAAACCCGCCGGCTGTTGCTTAAATCCATGCCCGACTCTTATATGGATCGCAAACCCATTACCCCCGGCCTGCTTCCTTCCCCATCCCATCAAATTCCAGGCCCACTCAAATTTTCCCCTGCTTCGTCCCCCCAACAGAACCAACCTTTGTCAACCCGCCGCTTGACCCAATCGGAAGCGCAACGTCGCCGGGAACAAGGATTATGTTTCTATTGCGATGACAAGTTTACCAGGGGTCATAAGTGCAATAAACCTCAATTTTTCTTTCTCGACGACGACTCCCCTGATGCCTCTGATCCACCCTCCCTCGACTTCCTACCAGATTCTCCACCCACCCCTGAGCCCGATGCCCCCGATTTACCTTCCCCTGTTGTGGCACCTGCTCCTCCATCACCCTCTACCCCACAGACCATTATTTCTTACAACGCCATGTCTGGTTGTTTGTCCCCGTCCACCTTGCGATTCTTAGGCCAAATCCAGGGCCATTCCTTTCAGGTGTTGTTGGACGGCGGAAGCACCCATAACTTTATTCAAAGCCGCATTGCTCATTTTTTGGGTCTACCCATCAATCCTTCCTATTCCTTCCCTGTTTTGGTAGGCAACGGCGAGAGTATTCACAGTGAGGGAAAAATTTGCAATGTCACCTTACAAATCCAAGGCACTGCTATTCAAACGGACTTTTACGTCCTTCCCCTCCACGGCTCCGACATTGTCCTTGGTGTTGCTTGGCTCGCCACCCTTGGGCCGGTCGTCACCGATTACTCTACCTCCACTTTCAAATTCTGCCTTAGCCCCTCCACCATCTCTTGGACTGGCATTTCCAGTTCCAGCCCCCAACCAATCCAGCTCAACTCCTTACGCTGCACCCATGCCATGGGCGTTGTTGCTGCTTATTATAGCCTTCAGATCCAATTTCATCCACCCACTTTACCGACCCCACACCCCTCTGCCTTTGCTAATCTTCTCCACCAATTCCATGAAATTTTTACCAAACCCAGCGGACTACCACCCTCTCGGCCCACCGACCATTCCATTCATCTCAACCCTACTTCTTCCCCCATTAATGTTCATCCTTACCGCTACCCCCATTTCCAGAAACATGAGATAGAAAAACAAGTCTCGGAGATGCTCAGCGAAGGAATTATTCGACCGAGTACCAGTCCCTTTTCTTCCCCTGTGTTGTTAGTCAAAAAGAAAGATGGCACCTGGCGTTTTTGCGTCGATTACCGGGCGCTCAACGCCATCACGATTCGCGATGAATTTCCAATCCCTACTGCTGATGAATTGTTTGACGAACTTTTTGGTGCCAAGCTGTTCTCCAAGCTTGATTTACTTGCCGGCTTCCATCAAATCCTAATTCGCCCTGAGGATGTGCCCAAGACGGCTTTCCGGACTCACGAAGGACACTACGAGTTTCTCGTAATGCCTTTCGGCCTTACGAACGCGCCCTCCACCTTCCAAGCCACCATGACCGGTATCTTTAAGCCTTACCTCCGTCACTTTGTACTCATTTTTTTTATGACATTCTTGTCTACAGTCGTACTCTGCCCGAGCACCTTCATCATCTGCATCTTGTCTTCGAGATCTTGCGCACACATCGCCTGGTCGCCAAAGAGAGCAAGTGTGTCTTCGGCCAATCAAAAATTGAGTACTTAGGCCACATAGTCACTGCAAATGGTTTGGAAGTCGACCCAAGCAAGATCTCCGCTATTCAAGACTGGCCTGTCCCGACCGATGTCAAAGGGGTTCGTGGCTTCCTCGGTTTAGCCGGCTATTACCGCCGGTTTATTCGCAGTTTTGCTCGGATTGCTTCCCCACTTTTGGACCTGTTAAAAAAAGACGGCTTCCAGTGGATCGAGGCCACACAGTCGGCCTTTCACCAGCTCAAGGACTCTCTGAGCAATGCTCCCCTGCTCGCCCTCCCCGACTTCTCTTCCCCTTTTACTATTGAAACTGATGCTTCAAGCACGGGGATCGGGGCTGTTCTCCTCCAGCATGGACGGCCAGTAGCCTTTTACAGTCAAAAGTTATCCCCCAGAATGCAGGGCTCGCCGGCGTATCATCGTGAAATGTATGCAATCACTCAGGCTGTCGGTAAATGGCGCCAGTACCTTTTGGGACGACGGTTCTCGATTGTCACAGATCAAAAGGCCCTTCGGAACCTCACGGCGCAAACTATACAGACACCCGAACAACAACATTGGTTATACAAACTCGTGGGGTATGATTTTGAAATCCTTTACCAGCCAGGTAAAATGAATACTGTAGCGGATGCATTGTCCCGCGCTCCAACGAGCTGCTTCTTGTCTATATCGGTTCAGAGTTATGGCCGGCTTGAGGAATTTCGTGCTCTGAATGCCACCAATCCTGAATTAATACAGCTTAGGCAGAAGGTTGTCGCCGAAGACCCCCGTTATCGTCACTATATGATCCATGATGAGCTCCTTTTCTTTCGCAAGCGCTTGGTGGTACCTAATATCCCTCAATTACGGACGGCCATACTTGACGACTTCCATTGTTCCATCATTGGAGGACATGCTGGGGTCACTCGCACCTTTCACCGAGTGGCGGCAAATTTTTATTGGCCCTCCTTACGGCAAGATGTGCACCAATTTGTGAAGGAATGTTTAATTTGCCAGACCATGAAATCTTCCCAACTATCTCCGGCTGGCTTACTCCAACCCTTACCGTTGCCGGAACAAGTCTTTGAGGAGGTCAGCATGGACTTTATTACTGGACTGCCGCCATCCTTCGGCAAAACCGTCATCTTTGTCGTCGTCGACCAGTTATCAAAGTTTGCTCATTTCTTTGCCCTGCCCTGCCATTTTGATAGTCGCAAGTTGGCAACGGTATTCTTGGATGGAATTGTTAAATTACATGGCATACCAACCAAAATTGTAAGTGACAGGGATCCGTTGTTTTTGAGCAAATTCTGGGAGGAATTAACCAAGCTCCAAGGAACGACAAGGGCTTTAAGCTCGGCTTACCATCCCGAGACCGATGGCCAAACAGAGGCGGTAAACAAGGTATTAGAAATGTACTTGCGTTGTTTTGTTGCTGACACTCCCCACACTTGGTTGCCATTACTTCCTTGGGCTGAGTATTGGTACAACACTTCCTACCATAGCGCGGCAGGAATGACCCCATTTTGTGCGCTATATGGCCGGGATCCACCTGCGTTGATATGGTACATCCCCGGCACTGCCAAGCTTACTACCGTGGACCACGAACTATCCAAACGCGACCACATCTTGGCACAGCTGAAGGAAAATTTGCTTAAGGCCCAAACCAGAATGAAGAACCAGGCTGACAAGCATCGTCGGGACGTCTCCTATGAAGTAGGCGATTGGCTTTTTGTCAAGCTGCAGCCTTACCGCCAACTATCCCTGAAATTGCATCACAATCAAAAACTAGGGCCACGATATTTTGGACCATTCCAAGTCCTCAAGAAGATTGGAACAGTAGCCTACAAACTGGACTTGCCCCCCTCATCGCGAATCCATCCCGTTTTTCATGTATCAGTCCTAAAGAAATGCATCGGCACTCCACAGTCTCAAAGTATTCCTCTGCCTCTTATTGACTCCACCCATGCGCTACTGCGTACACCGTCCCACATTTTGGCCACCCGTCAGCTGGAGGTTGAAGGCAAAACCGAGCCTCAAGTGTTAGTACAATGGGAGGGCATGGATGCCACGTCCGCAACCTGGATGCCAACTGACGAGTTTCGACGCACATACTCTGACTGGAACCTTGAGGACAAGGTTATTTTTGCAGGAGAGGGCAATGTGACGAACCTTATTCCACCAACAGAACTCAAGGGAACTAAACCAGCTGCGATACCATCAGCAGAACCCAAAGCGGTTGATTCCGCAGAGACACCGTTAGCCCCCCGAAGGTCAAAACGAGTCAGGAAGGGAGCAGTGGTTCTAGAAGATTACGTGTTGGGGTAAAACAAATTCTGTTAGAAAAATCGGTTACAGAGGCGCTATAAGTTTCCTAGAGGTAGAAAGGATAGGACAGAAAATTGCTTGTAATAACTTGGTCTTATCTTCTTCTTCGCTGAGCACTACTCTGTGATTAGCTTTTCTCTTCTCAATCCCTCTGTATTCTGCTTGTTACCCTGATATAGCTATCAATTCCCAGTAATAACAAATTCCCTAAGCTTCAGTTAAATTACCTCAAAAATCCATCCGTCACATACCACATCAACTTTTTACTTTACATGTATATCTACAAGTAGTTATTACCTACATGATTGTTTAGTGCAATTTACCCATTCTACGTCGCTGAATTAAAAAGCTCACGAGGATTGATGTTTTTCTTCGTCTATCACGCTTTATTTCACGCTTAGTACTTCTAACTACCAGTGGGCAAGAATAGGCCGTTGCCGAAATTCTCAACTCTTCTGTTTCCAATTGGATTTTGTTTCTTGTCAATCGTATGTATTTGTGCTAGTTTGCCATTTGGGAGGTTGGAAACCCACCATCGTAATTTTGGCCAAGATGGATGTGAGATCTTCCTATGACATTTTTGAACTCAATATATTTTATTTCTGGCTGTTTCTTTCTGAATATCAGCAACTCGAGTCAATCGCAAAAAGGAGATAAATAGGCACACCATCTAATCACAAGTTTGTACCCGATCGATGTGAACTATCAACGCAATACCTAAGTTAATTTGATGACATCGTTTTAGCAAATAACTAAGAAGCACTCAGACTTGTTTGAAAAGCAGCGACACTTTTCTAACAAGTGGCTACAATGTTGATGCCATTGTTTTTGCGCAACATTTAGGTAAATCTAATCAGATAACTAAACTCCAGCTTGTTTACAAGGCAACCAAACTTTCCAAACAAACAGGCAACAGCTAAAGATTTGGTCTTCATTCAAGCTGGCAGGGTTGGCGAACTTAAACTTCAATAGCTTACAAGTAACAAATATCAGGGAGAGTGGTTGGTAGTGTTGTTATAAGGTTTGAGGTAGGTTCCTTTAGATTTTGTCCTAACTTGTTCCTTTTGATAGGTAGGGGATTTCTGTTTAGCAAATTTCTTGTTATGTATATGACCTTTTCTTATTTATATAAAATTTTACTGATTTATCCAAAAAAAAAAAAAAGTAACAAATATCTGTGTTTATATTGTAGTTTCACCTAACCCTCATTTTTCTATCTACAATCTACTTCCATCAACCCTACCCTCCTAATTAGAATAGAAAGCTGCACGCGCAACTTTCTTTCTTTGTAGGATTCTTTAAGATAAATCAAGTAAACATGCCATTTTTGTACGGACTTTCTATATGTACACCTTAATATAAGTAAATGTTGAAAATCTTGATGGGGACCTCATCTTATTGCAAACTAAAGCCCATCAGCTGTTGGTCTGATAACACATAATTTCCCATCTGTATATGTTACGGGGAGCAATCTCAAGAAACACAAGAAAATGGACGTTGCCCCGAAGAAAGACAGCATAAAAAGAAACTCCCCATATTATGGAAAGTTGGTTTGATATAGGTTAGTTAGAACAGAGAGGAATTTGTGTCTAAGAATGAATTGAACGGATACAGACTCTGCAGACCCAAGAAGTTTCCTTCTGAAATTAGAACATCTGTTTTGCGTGTAAGTTTTAGGTACAAATCTCCGCTTACTTCAAATATTTTAATGGAAAATGTTGAATTGATTTTGACCTTGATCACTAGATTACATAATACCAGAGTACGGACAATTCCAATGCTCTAGCTGGGCAACTGAAAGTGTAAAACAGTAAGTAAATGTTAAGATACATGGTATGTATCTTATTATTAATTTTGACATTATTTAATAATTAGACTTTCAAGATAAATTTAATAAATTTAAAATCTTAATTAAGATGGGATTTTAAAATGTATGTCCTATTGTGAGATAATGGTTATCTTTTGAATATTTGACTTGATTGTGGCTGAGATTCATGTGTGATATGAGTTTTTGGATGATTTTGCAGTTGAGATTCTCAGGATAATTTTCGATGATTTTTAGCGGTTAATGGAGAAAAAATAGAATCTGTCGATTGCACATCTTGTTGGTGGAATCACGTGACTTAAGCATTTTTTTTGAAGCTGCGTTTTTCTCTTTAGTCTTTAGTGGGTATTTTTCACCAGTTACGTTTTACTTGAGTTGCATTGTTTATTGGAAGTCGAAGTAGCTGCTTTTCCATTGGCGATTGTGTGACAGAGTTGTATCGTTGGTGCTGTAATTTCTGTGTGGATCATGAACCTAGGTTGAACGGGCGTGAGCTGCGTTTCTTATGTGTGTCGTTAAGTGGGTGTTTTTGCTGTTGAGCTTTTTTTTTTCCCTCTTGTTTCATGCTATACTTGGCTGGTAATCTACACACATGTTGTATTCTGGCTGATATCGTAGTTGTTTATTAGCTGGGTATTCTTCTATTATTCAAAGATAAATTTAGGTTGTTCCTTGGGAGTTTTGCAACTGATTCATTGCCTGTATTCTTTTTGTACTAATGTTGCTCATCTATTGCGTGGTTTTTAGTGAATTGAATTGATGTTGATTGTATGGTTGTCTATTGTGAAAGTGATGTTTGGAAAATCTAGTGGCAGAATACAACCGAACTATTAACGAATAACTTTTTGATACGTCATTGATGAAGTTACATTTTAAAGGAGTTGTTTTGTTTTTTAAGTTTCTTTGTTTACGTTCGTTGTATATTTAAATTATTGGAGTTATTTTATTTTTGTTATAAAAACCGAAACTAAAACTTAAGAATATTTGGGAGAGTAGAAGTTTTCTTATAAAAAATGATATATCTTACATCAAGTTAACTTTTCTATTTATAGTACAAAATTTCTAATAAAATACTATCATGATAATAGAAGTGGTACACTAACTATTAAGTGGTGCATTTGGTGCACTAACAATTAAGTTGTGCAATTGTGGCACACCATATTATTTCTATCTTTTATAACAATTCGTTCATATTTAATCTTTACGTTATGTATTTTAAATGAAAATTTAAAAATATTTAATAAAATTTAAAATTTTAAGTTTTGTAATTTTTTATTTTTTAGTATATATGAGTTGAGGAGGATGAGAATATGAAACATAAAATTAGAATTGAGTTAGGAATATACCATAAATTTAAAAATTTCATTTATTTGTATTTGTTAAATGTCAAAATATATATAATTTAATAAAATTAAGATATTATTTAAAAAAAATATTTTAAACATTAGATAGAGAAATTGGGCCTACTCTTTCTACACAGGCTAATAAGCCCACATCTTTTTGCTACCTCTGCCTCTCTTCCTCTTCATTGCTTGAGCTACCAATTCTCCGAGAACAGCAGTCTTCGTATTTTCATTGCTCTGTCTCTACTGTCAAAAGCCATGGATGGCTCGTTCCTGGTTGCTTTTAAATCCTCACGCACACTTCAAATGTAGTCTTATAGCTTTCATATTTTCAGTTTTGTAGATGACGGTTAAGTGTTTGCTGATTTGCGCGTTTGAGAAGCCGATTTACTCCTCTTTCTACTTCTGCTAAACAAATGGCATTTCTGTTCCTGAGGAGACTCAGTAGTGTTAGCTCAGTAGCTAGCTGTCGTTTTCTCTCAGGGGTATGTCACTTCATGTCCAAAGAATCGGTGATCGTTGATAAGGTCAACCTCATAACCATGGAAACATCAGCTGTCAAGGCTTATGCCCACAACACTTTAGCCTACTATTCTACTAAGTTTCCTCTATCTAGTTTCTTTAAGGACGATGGACCTTGTGAATCTTATGATATCGAGCTTGTGGATAATGACACTTGGCAGTTTTCGTCGGGTTTAGCTCAAGCATGGCGGACGTTAGATGAGGGAAGGGAAACAAAAGGTGAAAGTGAATCAGTTGATGATCAATTTGATGACGTTGCCTCACTCAGGGACTTTGATCCTGATTTTGAAGAGATTGATAATATGAGAATTCGAGGGAATCTCTTCTATAAACTTGATAGAAGTTCCAAAGAGTTCGAGGAATATAGTTTTGACTTCCATAGAAGAAAATCTTCAACTAGTAGAGACGATCAGAATGGGAATCAGGAGATGGGATCGTTTCCAAAGAAGGATAACAAAAAGAAAGAAAACCCTGGTCGTGATTTGAAGTGTTCTGAAGTTCACAAACTTCCACAAATCTTGAAGGATGAAAAGGTCTACACTTTAGTTAATAGTTTGAGTGATTATGATAAGGTGAAGAAAAAGAGACCTAGAGCATCTTTTAATCAGCTAACTGGTCCTTACCATGAACCATTTTGCCTTGACATTTACATATCAAAAGCCTCTGTCCGTGCTTGTATTATTCACCGGGTAACTAGCAAGGTGGTGGCTGTCGCTCATTCCATATCAAAAGACATGAAATTTGACTTGTCCTCCACGAAGAATGCAGTTGCTTGTGCTGCCGTTGGTACGGTTTTAGCGCAAAGAGCACTAGCTGACGATATCCATGATGCAGTCTACACACCAAGGAAGGGGGAGATATTGGAGGGGAAGCTTAAAATTGTGCTTCAATCCATTATTGACGGTGGTATTAACGTGAAGGTAAAGCTTAAGCAAAAGACACCAAGGAAGGCTGGTTTATTACTTGCTACTTAGAAGCCATCTTGTTATCATCTTTAAAGCTCCTTTACGGCTCTGCTAATTCTACCGATAAAATCTTGGGAAGTTTTTTTAGTATATGCTTGCAAACTCTCGTTCTGTTCTTTCCTAAGCAATACAAGGGATCTTGTCTTCCACTTTGTGCAAGCAGCACGAAGTGTAATGTGGAAGTCATTCTGTGATGGCAGCTGGCCTGCATGCTTACTGAGATTTGCATCGACCAACATGAAGGTGTGAGCCCCTGAGATTTATTGAGCTTAGCCAAATCGTTTTCACCTTTCAATCTCTAGCTGCACAGGCTCAACAGTGGAAACAGCTACATTCTTGCGGTTAAACACCAGCTTATGCTTTTCATATTTCCTGGTTAAACTAGTTAGGTTGCCCTGATGGTTAAAACTGGTGCGGGCAACTAGAATAAAGTCTGTCTCGAAGAATTTAACCATATATTGTATGATGAAACTTGGTAGTTGTCAAACGGGATACAAGTTTTTGTTGCAATGAGTCTATGGCTACAGAGATAAGTGTTGTTTGAAAGGACAGGTTACTGTCGAGTACTATGATTGATCTTTACATGACATTGGTATGATCAGCTTAGTATTACCATGAGAAAATTAGTCCTGCTTCAAGGACTCTTTGAAGTAAGAAAGAGGAAAGAAGCAAGCCTATCCAATATTCGTTAACAAAAAGGTGTTGGATAACATTACATCAGTTGAATGTGCAACATCAAACTCTCAAAAGTGAAGAATCAAGAAGGAATTCAGTCATTAGCTGTAGCTAGCTGCAGGGATAGCAGTTCTTCTTCGGGAATGGTCCTAATACGGCAATCTGACCTTGGATAGGATGCACAGAGCAGGGCATATCCTCTCTCTACAACATCATCACTGAGCATACCTTCACTCTGATCCACTGAGCCGCTTACTAGCTTTGCTGGGCAAGTCATGCACACTCCAAGCTTGCAGTCATGAGGGACTGAGAGCCCGGAGTCCAATGCCTTAGCAAGTATGGTCTCATCAGGTTCAACTTCCAGCTCTGTAGATTGACCCTGGTGCTCAATTACCACTTTATAAGACTTAACAATAGTCTTCAAGGATCTGGAAGCCCTGTAGTTGAGATTAAAGAAAGGGAGCTTGGTGGGTAGTTGTTGCTTGGTGAGAGGGAATGAAGGGGTGAGAGGAAGTGCTGCCATAGGTTTTTTGAGGTGGGCAACGAAGAAAGCTTTGACTATTGTTCCTCGGAAAACATGTGGTATATGATAAGATAAGGTTTTACTACGACGCTTTTTGCTGGGGGTTTTAAGGTCATTGTATTTTAGTGTGTATTTAAGAATAATTAAATAAACCATTTAAATTTAATATTTTTGTAATTGATCAATTATATCAAATTAATTAAGTATTTAAACAAAATAAAATTTTGAACTAGAACTCGAGTTTTAGCAATAATTAAAAATTCACCCGATTTTGTAAGTTCAATCGTAAAAAATCTTGAATCTTTTAACTTTTCGGGTCAGTTTTTAATTTTTCGGTTCGATTTATTTTAATAATTTTTGTTGTTAAAAATGAATAATTTATTAATTAATTGATAAATTTTGGTTCAGCCGGATTCTGGCCGAACGATGCGTTGCCATTTGGATCCATTGTTGGGTAGCCTCCTGTGATGGTCTTTA
>JAOTBA010000006.1:22159551-22172460 GCA_025629845.1 Erythroxylum squamatum | reverse complement strand
AGCCTTCCATTTATGTGACCACATAAATGGAAGGCTAAGATGCATTGGGACAAGGTTGGTACTGGGTTCTTGGGCCAGAAGATCAGCCCCCGATGATAAGCAGTTAAGAACTCATTCAATTTAGATCTCATGCCACTTTAAAAGATGGTATGAATTGTAGTTGCCCATAATTAAAGGTCATCCATGTTTGGAAACTAATTTAGGACCATTTGTTTGTATGATTGTTTTTATTTTATGTTTTTGTTTTCAAATTTAGTAAAAGAATTTGTTTATTTGAATTTATGATTTCTATTTTTTGTTTTGATCTGTTTCAGATTTCAAAATTTATGAAAAACAGAAATGGTAGTTTTTTTATAATCATATCTATTATTAATTAAATATATATTAATAAATTTGGAAATATATTAATTATTAATAAAAATTATGAATAATTTAATTTAATATTAGATTTAATTAATTAAAATTATAAATAATTTAATTTAATTTAACAATTTTATCTAATCCTTTAATAAAATTAAATATTAATAATTAATAATTAATATAATTAAAATTAAAATTAAAATTAAAATATCATCACAATATATAAAATTTAAATAAAATTTTATTTAATAATTAAAATATATTTAAAATAAAATTTAATTTATAAATAAATTTATTTTTAAAATTTTTTATTTGATTAAAATAAAATAGTGTTTCGTACTAATTTATTGATAAATATTTTATAAGAGATTAAAATAAATTTAATTAATTAAAAATAATTTTATCTTTAAATTTTATTTAGTATGTAATTATTATCAGAAATAAAAATATAACTATATTAACATTAAGAATTAAGCTTAATTTTGCTTTTATTCCAAAGAAAAATAATAACTAAAAATATAAAGCAAAAATTAAAATTAAAAATCACATAAGTGGAACAAAAGGAAGAGAAAATCGATCGAGTAACGCAAACGTCACAGCCTACTTGGTTGGGTTTCGTACTTGCTCCAAATATTGCTCCAAAAGGTGGAATCAGCCACCCCAGTTGCCCCCACTCACGGGCCCGACCACAAGATGAGGGAGTAAATCACGGTATCTACTCTGTCAACCTACCAGCAAAGCGGCCCTTTACTTTCCTTTATGGGAATCGAACCTGGGACCTTGCTCCAAATAACCTTGCTGGAAGACCAACCGAGCTACACCCGTGCGGGCAAGTGGTGCACTTTCTTGAATCTAATGAAAGACAGGTCCAATTATTAGTAATCTAAAAGTTTGGATAGATACTTTGATTCCATCTTTCTTAACGTTTGAATAGATACTTAGATTCCATCTTTCTTAACGTTTTTCCTTTTTTTTGTTCCCTCATAACCAAAATTGATCCTCTGTTTCCTTAATACTGTATATTTTCTTCATTCCATTTTCTCAAAATTTTACTTGATACTCCAAATCCTTGTTCTTAGGCTAAGTATGATCAATAGGTTCGTGTATCTACGTAATGGGGAGAGGGTGTGTAAGAAGTATTGGAGCTTACCAAAAAACTTATTGGATCAGAGTTCTCTCTTTTGTGAACATTAACACTCTTTTTTCTTTATGTTTATAAGCTATTTATTTCCAAACTGGAAATTTGTTTATATAGAGTTTGTTCAAAATTCATTTCTTGCATTTATAAGTCTAGATTGATTAGAGATATTCCAAAATACCCTGCGCTTTAAGGTGCTGAAACTTTAAATTCACTAGACTTGTATTAACTGAATTAAATTTAAGTTTTGTTTTGCCATTTCACAAGTTTTATAAAGTATATACCAATAAATACTTGTCAGAAGAAAATCAGTTAATGCATCAGCAAATGAAATCACTTGTGCCAGTTTTGCTGTTCCAACCCTGTTCCAATCACCTGTGCAAATTTTGCTGTTCCAACCCTGTTCCAATCTATGATCACCTATACCAACTTTGTTGTTCCAACCCTATTCCAAGATGCATGGGACATGACCATCTATGCCAATTTTGCCGTTCCAACCTTGTTCCAACCCATTCACGTCCCATGTATCAGCGCAATCACTGCCTTACAATTAGAAGCAGAGGTGAGAGTGTAAATCTTTCTTGTGGAGGGAATGGAAGTTCTCTTCTATTTCGTTGTCAATCTTTTTCTAACCCAGAGGAGGTTGGAGAGAATAGAAAATGACGAGAAATCAAATTTAATGGAGAATGCAATTTCTTGATTTCTTCATGTTTGGCATTTCAATTGTTGGGAAAGAGGACGTGGAAAAATAAAAGAGAATCCTATCTTCAAGCCAATAAGCAATTTCCCCGACGTAGAAAAATAAAAGAGAATCCTATCTTCAAGCCAATAAGCAATTACCCCCCACTAAGTCCTATGTAGTTTCACACCTGATTTTGCATTCAAATTTCATACATCCTCTTATTCCATTTGCTATTTTCTTAATGACCAACGAGAAACAATGCTCAACTTTCCTATTCCTGCTATACTGCACAAAGTGTAAACAATGATATAGTAATCTGATAGGGTCTTTCGCGAGCTGCTGTTACAAAACTTTTGTGATCTGTAAATCTTCGAAACAGCAAAGGTAAAGAATGAGTTCTTGAATCTGAACATGCAAATGTACCAAAGGCAACAAAAAAAACCAACTGAATTGTCACCGGTGAGGATTGATACAAGGGAGCTTTTGCCCACTACATGTATATATATATCTATATAGCCGATCTCAATGAGCAAAGTTGTTAATTATCATCTGACTGCATCACAACCTTTAAATAAAGACCTATAGGCAAGCTTCATTGACCTTACGGTACTGTAGGAAGACTGCAGCATCATCGTCAACTTACCTGTTCTCCAATCAAATCAAGACCAACAACTAGAAAGCTGATCCCTTGAAATAATAGGAAATAGAAGTGAATTCCTTGGGCAGATAACAAACTCCTTACCGAGGCAGTTAGTAATATAAATGCCAGGCTAAGTTCCATCCTATACAATCGATTTATTTTCTTTTTTCCTGCCTTCTTGGTTTCCTCTAGCTTGTTTAGCTCAGCCAGGCCTGATTCTGAAGAAGACCTTAGGAGACTCGTAGTTTCCACTAGAGTCTCAGCCTCCTTTTCGGCAAAGGCAACTAGGTCTGCCTCTGATGATCTTCCTGATTTCTTTGTGACTATCCATTCATAAGAACTTCCAAACCGAAACAGTCCTGATATCATGGCATTGAATTTGGTCACAGACATGGTGTTCTCAAATAGAAGGTATGGGACAATAAATGGGAATGACCGAGGAGCGGGAAGGATGTTCAAGACAGACATGATGCCAGGGACATAACAAACAACCCATGCTGGTAGCTGAGCTTCAGGTAGGAACATGGTAAGTGGAAGTATGACGCAGAAGAGAGTGAATGAATAAAAAGGAAGGACGAGCTTCCGTAGCAGGAAGAAAAGAAATATCATATTGGCCTTTTTTGGCAAACTCACCTGCAAATACCAACCATTAGGAAAAAGTTGAATCACTCATGTTTAAAATATGTTACGAGGCAACAACTGTTCAATAACAAAATGAATTCTTTGCAATATAGCATTCAAGCTGCCAGGTTTGCTTCTTTGTTCAAGTATCATTTAAATAACCCTTTTCCAAAACATAGAGTAACTGCATTTCTTATGCAATTTGACCCGAGAGTCAGGTGAGAAGCTTACAACAAATTGTCCCTAAAATTATTATTTGAAGATTTACAAACTTCCATAAGTTCAAAAATAAACTTGAAAAATATGGATCTGAAATGCAAAGGGTAGATAAATACCAATGAAATTTAGTTCCATTCATATGGTTATCCATCTCCTAACTTTTGTAAACGTTACAAAACATCTGCATCTTAGAACATAGAATATCCCTGAAATTTTGAAGATAGGCTAAGATGCACTGATGTTGTTAAACCTGAACGAGACTGACACTTGACATGTATTTGTGATTTAAGGTAGCCCCAACATGGGTGTTGGGCACACCACTGATTTTCTATTTGTTATCTCAAAATCCAATGGTTATAACATTGCAAGTATTTCAGACAATTCAGAATACAAAACTATCTCAGCCACATTGAGTAGCCCTCTTCATTTTGGTGTGTCAATAAATTTTGAACCCCCAACAAACTACATGAACAATCAATGGATATAGAAGTCAAGTGTATATGAAATATTAATACAAAACACAAAACTGCAATAGATTTTGGTACCTTAGAGCGAAGTATGTCAACAAAGCACAAGCGAAGTAACTGCATTGGACCTGAATGCCAGCGATGTTGCTGTTTCTTGTATGCTTCATATGATTCTGGAAGTTCACAAAGGCACTGCAATAGGGAGGTTGGTTTTAGTTTCATTGTTGACCTTGAAATCCAGCACAGACTCAAAAGTGGCAATAAACTAATGCACCTTAATGTCATTAAGAAATATGAACTTCCATCCACATAGATGAGCACGGACAGCAATGTCCATGTCTTCAACAGTTGTCCGTTCTAACCAACCACCACAATCCTCGAGGGCAGTAATTCTCCAAACACCAGCAGTTCCATTAAAACCAAAAAAGTTTAAGAAGATGCCATTAACCTGTTGCTCAACCTCAAAGTGGAATGATAAGTTTATGTTCTGCAATCTAGTAAGCAAGTTCTCATCCTTATTCACAAAAGCCCACCTTGTCTGGACCAAAGCTAGGTCATCATTTCCCTTCAAAGAACAAAGGAAGAGAAACAGTTTTACCATCAGAACATAAAACCAGCAAGAGATCACCAATATATTATCATGAAATTCAACAGAAATAAGAATACATTACAATCACAGAACTGCTACATTTTATACAGGCAGGTCAAACAAGCCTTCATGGCTCTAAATGAATTGCAGACGACTTGCATGGAGGCAAATAGTGCAAATTCAAATTTGTTGAAGCAAGAAATCTACAAGCTCTCATTTATTGTCTTTGTACTATCCATTGGTGAGACCTTGTAATTGTATGGGGCTAGCAACAATCACATTTCATCCATTTGGAAAGCATTACTTTGACAAAAAAAAAAAAAAAAGGAAGAGCACCTCCATATAAAATCTTGCCAGACTGTATAAATTGATCTTAAAAATGGAAATTCAAGTTGACAAGGCAAACAGACAATTCACACAGCATATGAAGGCAGAAAGAGAAAGACAGCAAGAGTATGTAAGATTTTACTGACATCAAAAAGCGTCAAGTTGATCTTTATATATCTCTAGGAGCCTAGATGTGATAGTATGGCATTATGCAACTATGAACAAACAACATCAGATTTGGTGCACTACATTTAGAAAATGATCTTACAGCTCCCAAATGTCAAATTCTTATCTCAAGTTTGAACTACTGCCATAGCACTGTTCTCTTAAAATGGAATTCGTATTCTCGAAATAATGCAGAATGAAATCGTTCATTAGGAAGGTCTGTGTTAAGCACACAATAATTGGTGACATGATATTTCTTTGCAGAGTTTGGATACACATGCAATAAGCTCTATCAACCTTATATGGGAACATGCTTACGCTTGTCAAACTAAAACCAGCTAGATAGATGTCAACAAGGTTACCTTGAAATAAGGAATAGTCTTCTTTAAGAAATCAGGTGTTGGCTGAAAATCAGCATCAAAGATGGTTACAAACTCATAATCTTTCACATAATCACAGCTCATTGCAGATTTGAGATTCCCGGCTTTATATCCTGTTCTTATAAGACGGTGCCTGTACAATATATGTACACCCCTTTGCTGCCACTTATGTACTTCTGCCTTGATAAGGAGTTGAACATCAGTATCATCAGAATCATCTAATACCTGTACAAGCATTCTCTCCTTCGGCCAGTCTAAAACACATACTGCTGCTATAGATTGTTGGTAAACCTATATGTCCAAGGGAAGATAACTACTATTAGAGGTAGTTGTGGGTCATAGGAAAGAAGCACATTTCTCTGGATTATATCAATGCATAAACCAAGATCTAACATATGGGGAAGTATTGTTACCTCTCTGATCACCGTGTTAGGACACTTGGTGGTTAAAAGTACATCACTTTTCACTATAGGGATAATCATAGATTACAATGACGTATGAAATGAGATGGCAATCAAGCACAACCTAGCTATGTCCCTACAACATTTAAAATTAGCAATGCAATGCAAAAATACATTTTTTTAAAAATACTTAAACAGAACCCATTCTCAGCTCTACTAAGTCAAAATTATGAATTCTTTCCACAAACAGATAAAGAAACAAAAACTCAATAAAGAAACATAAAATATAAGAAATGGAGGATTGGAACCTACATCAGCTTACCTCCCGCTCATTGCACATAGGAATTTGCACCAAAACCATGGGGTAGCTCTCCGTATTCCCATACTCCACAGAAGCCACAGGTTTCAATTTCCTAATCTTAATCAAAAAACAACCTAATATCAACACCACTCGATCCACCGACTGTATAAGAAACAGAACGATGCAAACATTCGTCAAGGACTGAAGCGGAGGTGCCAAGTAATTGGCTCTGATCTCCAACCACTTGGCGTACACTCTCTCCACCATCGCCTCCGCGGACTCCACGGACGGAGGACTGAAATGCCATCCCTCGAAGTACGCAACCAGCTCGAAGCAAAGCAACAGAATCACCAGCACTAAGAAGAATCGGATAGCTCTGTAAAGCCGAGACGATGATGCATCAGAGGGAGAGGTAGGACTCGCGATCCTCCGACTGGCGGTGCGGAGGAGGTTGACGGAGGAGTTTGTGAGCCACGTGACCGAGGACGCTAGTTGCTGGAATTTGAGGATACACAGCCAGGAGAGCTGACGGGCGCTGCGGGTGCGGGCCTTGTCGACGGCGCGATCGGCGACGGGGCTTCGGATATCGACTGTTAAGAATGCGTTGGCGTCGGGCTGTTCCAGAAACTCTCGGTGTTTGTTCCACCATTCTTGAAACTCGTAGTTTTGAGCTACTGGACTCATAGAAATCCAAGAAAATGGCACACTGGGTCTGATCAGATCTCTACGTCTCTTCCTCTCTGTGTGTGTGTATTGCTGGGTTGTGTGATTGTGACAGAGTGAGAATAGGGAATGTGACTGACTCGGATCTCGCCCAAATTAGAAATGTGAAGAACGCAATCCTTCGAGTAAACACTGGACAGGACAGGACAGGACAGGTCCAGGTCGGTGTGGTCAGCTTTCTCTCACGCGCTAATCACGCTGGCCGCTGCATTATATTTGATCGTGGAAATGAACAGAGCTTTTAAATTTAATTCTCAAGTTATACCGTTGCTTGTCTTGAAATTTAGTGCCCTCATTTGTCTTTGGGCATTTTAGGATCATAATCATAAAGAAATCAATGTCCCGCTCTTTTAGTAGTTTTACTTGTCCACGATTCTAATTTTTTTTTTTTTAAGTTTCGTTCTAGAAGGGTCCTAATTATGAGAAGATACCTTTAAACTATTCACACTTAAACTAATCCCCGCTCGAATCGGGTAGGCCTCTTGCGGAAGGCAAACTCTGATCTCATATTTTAAACAGCTGCATACATAAGAACGGCTCAAACCCGTGATCTCACTTAAACCAAGAGAATCCCTTACTAACTCAGTTAAAGTTTCCCATTCCTCTGTTCGGATCTACTTGATTAAATACAGTGTAACATGCAATCCTTCCGGAATCCAATTTTTAACACAAGGGACGTGTATATATATCTAATAAAATATGAATACATTTTTTAAGAATGTCAAATGATACAGGTTTTAATAAATCAAACAAATCATCGTATCTTGTACCCATAAATTTGTCTAAAGATTTGAATAACAAGGTTAATAAGTTAATGGCATAGAATTTATTTTTTTCTTTCGTTTTTTAAGATCACCTCTTATATACGCAGTTCTAACAATCTTAAAAATCTTGTTAAGCTAAAATTGATATCGAGAGGACATTACATATAAGAATAAAATGTTAAAGGAGAATAGAATGTGAGGTAGCAAAGATGGTTATAGAGAATATAAGGTCAATAAAGGACTTTGTTGCACCAAGTTCCTAAGACATCAACTCAAGCATTATGAGACCTAGTACGAAGTTGTTAAAGATAAAGCCCTCTATTTTATCTATGGTATAGCATAATCATTTTGAAGGTTCATCATGTAAAGACCCTAACTAGCATCTTTCAATGTTTCTAGAGTACTACGACACGTTGAAGCTGAATGATGTGCCACTTGATGTAACCAAGCTCCTCTAATTCCTTTTCTTTCTAAGGGATAAAGTTAGAGTGTGGCTATAGTCCTTTCTACCAGGGTCAATCACTACATAGGATCGATTCTCTCGTACATTTTTTGGCCAAATGGTTCCCTCCAGGTAAGACTTCGTAGATAAGGAACCAAATTACCACCTTTTCCCAGAGGGAATGTGAGTCTTCAAATGAGGCATGAGAGAGATAAAAGGAGTTATTGAGATCCTATCCCCACTGTGGTTTAGAGAAATGGTTGATTATTTAGACCATCTATAATGAAATGACCTAAACCATGAAGACTTATGTGGATATTGCAACCTCATAGAGGACATGGATTAGAATCATTATATGTGTTCAATTTAGAGATCCACTCCTAAGAAAGTTCCAGGTAAGTATGATATGGATGCTTTGGATTTTTGTGTTACTAAGGTAGAGGCTTTGTCCCAAAAGTTCTATAGTACAAATGTTAATATTATTGGTGCTACTAATATGGTTTATAATATATATGGATCCCTACGAAATTTAGTTACAAATTACTAGTTAAGGAACCAGTTATGCATTAACCCTTACTAGTTAAGGAACCAAATAGAAGAATGACCGATTTTCAAACGCTTACAGTTCTAGTTGGAGAAACCATCCCAATCTTTTATATGAAAATAGGTTTAACCTTGCAGCTTAAAATAGATAACCACCTAATTTCTAGCCTAGTCTATTGGACCCCGCTTCCGGAACCCAACTCTAATGCGAAACACAACACCTCGAACGTGGCTATGACCCTGAAAGGTTCTTCCATTGAACCTTTAAAAGACATTATCAATTCATATTCACTACTGGTTCAGCCAGATTCTGCTGAGGTTAAACGTCGTGGTTCTGATCCATGGTCTGTGCGATTCTAGCTGTGAGATACTTGCAAAACAGACAACGACGGGCCGGGAGTTGTTTCCTGGGAGGCCCCTCCGATGCTCAAGTCAGTATTTGCGAGAGGTTTTGGTAGCTGAGAATACAGATGAGTGGCTAGGGCTACAGTCTCATACCTGGATCACGGTAGAATAGTACCTTATATATGTCGTGGATGCTAGGTTTACGTAGATCTTTGCATTTGCATGGGAGTCTAACTCCTGATGGGCTGAATAGGCCGTGGTCTTGTGAAAATGGGCCTGGGCCTAGCACAGCCGGCCCAACCATATTCTATTCCTCATCTTTTCTATTTCTAAGAATAGCTATTCTATTCCTTATCTATTCCATTCTTTGAACCAAACAAGCTGTAATTTTCAGCGTAAGCGCAATGACAGTTGAGGTACGTGTCAAGTGTACAGCCTTTGCATAGGTTTATGTAATTCGTATGTAAATTTTGTACCATACTATTGGTTTTCTTCTTATACGTGTCAAGTGTACAGCCTTTGCATAGGTTTACGTAATTCGTATGTAAATTTTGTACCATACTATTGGTTTTCTTCTTATCAATGAAAGTTTTAACTTTTCAATATATATTGTGAATACTATAGCATTTGATATCAGTTGCACCGCGTTGGAAGGAGAGGCCTTTGTAAATGTTGACGAACAAATTGACGGAGAAAGTGGCAGTGAGGTAGAAGGTGGCGAAGCTGTGACTTGCTGTGAAAGCCTTAAAACCTCAATCTGACTTTACTCACCTGCATCCTCATGTTGAAGAATGATTCAAAATTTAATATGTTTATTGTTAATGTCTTCCTTTTTTTTTTGGTTTGAATTAGTCAAATAAATGTTCGCTGCTGTTATTGGGATAATGTTGGTGGGCATGATGGATTTTATTAGTTGCTTAAAATTATCTTAATTTGTTGGTAGCTGTAAGCCTATATATGTGGGTAGATTTGCTTTTGTTTAGTGCAGTAATTTATTAAATAAAGATTCATCTCATTTGTTAAGTTCTCTGTTCTTCTCTATTATTTTTCTTTTTATAATACTATACCCAACATTTGTGGTATCAGAGTAGTCTTGAGAGAGTGAGTGGAGAGTAAACACGTGAGTTGAGTGAAACACTTGAGAGGAAATTTAATGGCCAGCAACAACAACGCATTGAGTACAGCAGTACCGCTCATTCTCATTTTCAAAGGAGAAGGTTATGAATTTTGGAGTATTCGTATGAAAACTCTGCTCAAATATAAAGATCTTTGGGACCTTGTGACACAAGGCTATGTTGATTTTGATGATGAGAATAGGTTGCGGGAAAACAAGAAGAAAGATTCCAATGCTTTGGTAATCATTCAACAAGTTGTCTATGATAGTGTTTTTGCTAGAATCGCAGCAGCAATCACTTAGAAGCAAGCATGGTCAATTTTGCAGAAGAAATTTCAAGGTGATTCAAAGGTCATTGTTGTGAAATTATAGTCGCTTCGACATGACTTTGAAACCTTGATGATGAAAAATGGAGAAACAATTGCTAATTTTTTGTCAAGAGCAATGACAATAGTTGGCCAAATGCGAACATATGGTGAGAACATCATTGACCAAACCATTGTTGAAAAGGTGGTTAGAAGCTTGACTTCAAAATTTGATCATATGGTGGCAGCTATAGAGGAATCTAAGGATTTATCAGCTATGGCACTTGATGAGCTGATGGGGCCGGTTCAAACTCATGAATCACGAATTAATAGGTAACTTGAAAGGAATGATGAGAAAGCACTTCAAATGAAGGAGACCAAAAATGGAGAAGGTGAACGTTAAGCAAGAAAATCAGGAGAAGGAGACCGCTAATCAAGTAGAGAGGCCGTGGAAGAGGGGGCTTTCATAATCGTGGTTGTGGTTATGGTAGAGGCAAAGGCAAAGGTAGAGGCATATATGATGGACAAAGGCATTCTGGTGAACATAGAAACACAGAGAATGACATTCAATGTTACAATTGCAAAGGATATGGTCATATAAAGGTTGATTGTTCGTATAGAGATCAATAAGCAAATTTTACAATAGAAAATGAAGAAGAAGTAAGCTTTTTATTGCCCTATCTAATACTAACCAGAAATCAAGCAATTTGTGGTTTGTGGACAGCGGTAGTTCAATTCACATAACAGGTAAATGATGACGGAGCAGTTTGGTGATGGAAAGAACTTCAAGTTGAATGGAAAGGTACAGTAGGACTTGAGACTAACTATTAGACCCCTAAGTCGTGATAGTGGAATCGTGTAGGCATTGGCGAGCCTTAACCAGTATTCGACGCGCGAAACAGTGGAACAAGGTAAGGATTTGCGGGGAGGCAAGGAAGAAAAGGGACAATGTCAAGTGCTGGCATGTATTGGTGCACATTGGTGGAAATCTTCGACAAGATGCAAGATTTAGACGTGAGATCAAAAGAAGGCTTGAGACGGACATCAGGTAGAAGGTTAGCTAGATCACAGTTCTAAGGTAACTTAGCAAGTAGATCAAGCATGGTGTGAGTTTTGGTAGAGTTTCATACCTTATACGAGCTGACTTGGATAAGGCTGGTTTCTTGATAGACTAAGGACTTAGTGTGTCCTCAAATAAATGGACCATGGCTAATGAAGTTGGCATGGCTTAGCATTGGACAGACCAGTGTGCTATTGGGTTGGATAACTCATCATCAACGGATAGAGATGAGGAGATCTTGGAAGATGTGGCGGATAAGATCACAGTGGATGAACATCAACTCTATGAGATAAAGATCATGTGGAAGGATCATCTGAAGATAGATGTGATCTTCGAGGATATGGATAAACATTCCTAGATAGTGTAATCTTTTATCTTGTTATTGTGATGTAGCTTAATCCTATTAGATAGAGTCCTAATTGGATGAGGACGTCATTTATTGGTTAGTATGATGTAATCTGATACAGATATGATAGGATAAGATTGTGATCTTAGTTAGTAGAGTTCTATTAGGATTCTAACTTAGTCATCTAGAGGCGTCTATAAATAGATCATTTGAGCCTTGCTCTTCTCAACAAGAGGAAGATGATTATGGGAGACATTTAGAGATTAAGAGAGTATTCCTTTGTATACTTTGAGGGAAGTAATAAAGGTTGGCTTTTTAGTTGTATCTCTTTCTCGTTTTCTTTTGTTGCCATGTTTATTTAGTTATGTCGTATTTTTCTTGCAAAGGTGTGAGAGAGAAACACTACGAAGGTCGTGAGGTGTTCGAGAATGAGTACGTTGGTTGATGATCACGAGACAAAGATGAATCTTACTTTAAAGGAGCTAAGTGAGATTGATGTGCAAAGAAATTAGCGCATCTTGTGGGACAAGTTCGTGCTTGAAGGCAAACCTTTGTAACACAAGCCATGGTAAACTTAAGTTCTTGCATAACATTCAATTTGTTCCAATTTTGGGATATAATTTGTTAAGTGTTAGACAACTAATGGCTGGTGGATGTTTTGTATTTTTTGATGACGATGCTTGTGTTATCAAAGATAAGAAGTCAGGCCAGGAGATGGTCAATATCAAGATGACTCATAACAAAATGTTTCCCTTGGATGTTTCAAATATGGGAACTTTGTTCTTACTATTAGTGAGAAAGTTGACACAAAGCTATGACAATTACGCTATAGGCATCTAAACATTAAAGGCATGAAACTATTAAATGTTAAAGGTATGGTTCCTACCAAAAATAGGTTCTATCACTACAAGAAATTGTATTTTTAGTGAAAGTAAAAGTTGTCACTAAAAGCAGTAATATTAGTCACTATTATTAAT
>JAOTBA010000006.1:22126210-22137102 GCA_025629845.1 Erythroxylum squamatum | reverse complement strand
ATACCGGGAAATGTCATGAATGCATGTACAGTTATTTTTCATGTGCAAAATTTCAACTGTTCACAATTAAGGATATGCATGAAAATGTTCAATCAATCCTAATCACTCTCACCCATTTTCAAATTACTATTCTACCCTTCCCGTCTGGGGTGGGATGTTACAACATCAAAGACTATGGAATGATTATTTTGTTGAAAATCCAAGATATAATGCAACAAGGTTTCGTAGGCGATTTCAAATGAGCCGGAACTTATTCCTACGACTTGTTGGTGTTATTGAAGGTCATGGCGACTACTTTATGCAACGGAGAGATGGATGTGGTAAACTAGGATTGTCTAGTTTACAAAAAGTAACAACAGCATTTCGGATGTTAGCGTATGGTATATCAGTTGATTCAACTGATGAATACATTAAAATTGGAGAATCAACTGCAATTGAAAGTACAAAAAGGTTTTGTTAAGCCATTGTGAAGGTCTTTGGACAGATTTATCTAAGAGCACCGGATGCTAATGACGTTGCAAGACTGCTTAAAATTAATGAAGAACGTGGTTTTCCAAAGATATTAGGGAGCTTAGATTGCATGCACTGGACATGGAAAAATTGTCCAACAACTTGGGTAGGACAATATAGTGGACGTAGTGGATTCCCAACTATTATTCTTAAAGTTGTAGCTGATTATGATTTGTGGATATGGCATGCACATTTTAGTTTGCCAAGGATAAATAATGGCATTAATGTGTTAGAGGCATCTCACTTGTTCGCAAACCTTGCCAAAAGTATAGCACCTTCTGCTCGATCATTGTGCTATACTTTTGGTCTACCTTGGTACAAAATAGTACGATAATGGATATTATTTAATTGATAGTATTTATCCAAAATGGTTTACCTTGGTATAAACCATTCAATGATCATATTGTGCATTTTAAAGAATATTGTGGTATATTCTTTAAAAATAATTTAGTGTAAATATTTGGTGTAAAATGAATGGAGTAACACCAAATTTGGTGTAAAAAAATTATCAGAATATTCTCTTTTACACCAAATTTGATGTATTCCTCCGCCAAAACGTCAGCATCTAATGCGAGATAGCCTCGTTAGCTTTTTATGTGACTTGTAAATGAGTATCTTTTGCCAATGTTGAGGTACCAAAAGACTAAAGAGAAAAGAGTGAGGGCACAATAGTCATTAACTCATAATTTTTATCAGCTAACATCAAAATGTTTTTATTGAACAATTTTTTTAAAATCAGCTAATTAGGTTCAGTCAACTAACTTAATCAACTAATTATCAAATATATTTAATACCTGTTTGATATAATGAAATAACTAAAACTCTTCGATGAGCTAAAAATTGGTCGAAAAGTTACGCGCCAATTATTTTTGTATCTTGGAGGACGTAAGGCCGAGATTTGGACAGGCACAACACAGGATACACACGGCCTGTCTTTCACCTTTTTGTTATGATCATCTGCATAGCCCTACTTTGTTTTTATTTTTGGAAAATCTCTATAATTAATGCCC
The DNA here is from genome assembly GCA_025629845.1 of Erythroxylum squamatum. Lineage (NCBI taxonomy): Eukaryota > Viridiplantae > Streptophyta > Magnoliopsida > Malpighiales > Erythroxylaceae > Erythroxylum > Erythroxylum squamatum. The sequence goes on along the minus strand of JAOTBA010000006.1, from coordinate 22,135,582 downwards.
CTTTCGTAATCCGTACGATTTCTCACCAGAATTGAAGGAAAATAAATCTTTCATTCTTGTAAAGAATGAAGTGGTCCAAGCCTTGTGTTTAGCTCAACACGCAGTAAGATTAATTATAGTATCTAGTGTATAATATTAGTAGAGTATGGCCATATTATTGAAATAAAAATATCATAAACGAGAGGTTAATGAGAGTTACGGGTGGTGCGGGGACGTCATTTAAAAAGTGGGAGGCCAAATTGTTGACTAATCACTTCTGACACGATTAATAAATACAAAGCGGACACATTATATTAACCTAAAGATTCTTTCATGTTAAATTAAGATTTAACCATTAAAGTAGATATATTTAAGAAATCTTTAAAAGTAAGGCTCGATTTTATAAATTTATTTCATATGTAACTTGAGATTTTTATTTTTCATCAAATTAATAAAATAGTTTTATAAATTAGTGAGCCTGCAGATAGGATAAATTGTATGGGGCAGGCCAGCAGTTGTCCTTTATCGTAAAATAATAATGGTGACGGTGGCCTGGTGGGGGACCAAGGAGCACAAATAGCGACATGACGGGGGTACTTTAATCTTCACCAATCACATGCCTTATCTTTTCAATTCCTTCCCCACGCACATGCCCTATTCTCTTTTTTTATATATAGACCTTTCCTTGCTGCCTGCGCCATTATTCTCCATTTGTTTTCCTTTTAAGATAAACCACGCCATTCGTGGCATATTAGGTGACTGACTTTTTGAACATATTTCCATAGTTATGAAAAATAAATCAGACTAACTTAGTATCCAAGTGGGTTGAACTCAGTCTTGTTGGAGGATGAACATAGTTTTGCTTTTGAGTTCATTTTTAAACCAAGAAATGAGTTACCCTGACTAAAAGTCATACATGACTCTTATTACTTAAGTATCACTTATTGTTAATAATATATTTATCTTTTCTTGCAGGAGTTTGAATATTGATAAGTAGAATAGTGTCCCCACCTTTAAGACCACTAAACAAAATCAATATTTATTTGATACTTAATCTTTCTTATTCAATTAACGCTTGATTTGCCTTTCTCACTTCCATTTTGTTGGTTATATCCTATACGAAATTAACATTATCTAACTATTATTATCTAATCAACTGAGTATGTATACAACATTTGAAAGCCGCATGCTATCAAGTTAAACACGTGCAAAGTAGTTTCCATCTCGTAATCATTTCAAGAATCACAGCCGCTTATTGATGTTTGAAGTGTTTGTCAGTACTTTATCTTCCTTTTAAAATAAATAAAGAGTCGTGAACTAGGGTTCTTCTGGTAATAGCGATTATGTTTGTTTGATTGATTGATTTTTAATTTGTTTGTTCTGCAATTTTATATTGATCCTTATCGTTTTAGTCAGATGATTCATGAGCAGGTAGTTTGATCGGTAAGATTTCGTTTTCAATATAGATGAATAAGGTAAGTGAGAAAATTACTATATATATATATAGATTATAGATAAATGTAAATATAGCTTATTCACCCTCCCCACTCTCTTCAAAAAAAGGGTATCCTCTACTTCAGAGGTAACTTAATTATCGCAACTTTTATCAAAGAGAAGATTATTTATCAATCATACATCTTAATATTTAAATATGATTTGAATGAACATAAACATTAGATAAGATGAAGCCCTTCCTCCCATTTCCTCCTTGTGGGTTGGATCAAATTTTGTCTATTCTTATTATGGTCATTATAGAATACGAGAAAGAACAAGAATCTAATAAGTAAAAAACCTAAAAAAAAGGAAAAATAAATTAAAGCTTAATGCACTCCCAAGTTTTTTCTTTTTCTTTGGCGTTTACATACCATCTACCTTTATTGTACTTGACCAAACATTGAGGTACATTATGAAAGCAGGGAATGAAACGTTTTAACATGAGTGCTTGGAGTTTCTAATGTGAAAGGACCACGGGAGTCATTGACAACTTGTGCGTCCCACTACCACATGAAGTTTTGAAAAGGAAAGGGCATAAAAACCACAGATAAAAGGATATCTGTGCTATAAATATGTCGACCATTAAAAAACTAGGCGTACCGTAGGAAAAAAATAATGCTATATCCTTGAAGTCTAGATGAAATAACAGAAACTATCAAAAAAAAGAAATAACAGAAATTAATTATTCTAGAACTTTGAACGAAAAATAATTGAGGATGGCTCATAATTTAAGTTATCGTTATTTTATCTCGTTGTAAAATTCGAAATTCACAACATAATGATGTTTTAATTATTTATAATTAATATTTTGATTTCGTGTGATAGGTGAAAATGTAATTGACATCTTTAATTACACTTTTGTTTCTTTTGAGTTTTAGCTTCGAGGTCTCGAAATACACAAAGTGACCTTTTTTTTAACAAGTAAAGATTTACGGCTTGATTGGTTCACGGTAATAGGTATTCTATTACAGTAAAATTAATAATCCAGACCAAACATATTTGATACTATATTAAAATTTTTAATATAGGTAGAATGTAGAGTGTTAGATACAAATGTCAGAGAAACAGAGAATAGGCGAGCATAGTAAAAGAGAGTTAGCAGGGGAATAATCGCACACCTTTTTCATTTCCTTCATTTTAGTACTTATATTCTTGTAAAGCATAATCATTTTTTATACTCTAGTATCACGAGCTCTTAGTGAGCTGGACCTTTATAAAATTCTAAATAGTTTATGCAATTACAAAGAAAATGCTTAAAATGTAAAATAATCATTGAACCAAGCATGTTTGCGGGTATCACGCTTTGCCTTGGCAATATATTTCTCTTATGTTGTAACAGTACTCTCCCCTTCTGACACAACCTTGCCCTTAAGGTTGAAGGTAGGATAGCTACTTGTCATATCTTGTTCCCATTCCCAAGTGGCTTCAGCAGTAGGTAGGTGCTTCCATTTAACCAACCATTGAGTCAGCTTCTCTCTTTAGTGCAGTACCAATCGTTGTTGTAACACTAGTTCAGGCTCCAGCACTGGTTGTCCTTCTATTACCATTGCAGGCAATGGTACGGCTTGAGTTGGTAAATCACCTCGGTATGCTTTAAGGAGAGAGACATGAAAAATAGGATGGACCTTGGATTCCACAGGCAATTGCAGTTCATAGGCGATAGGTCCAATCCTACGCACAATTTGGTAAGGTCCAAAGAACTTTTTAGCCAATTTTTGGTGGTGCATCGAACTATTGATTTTTGGCGATAGGACTGTAATTTAAGAAGCACACAATCTCCAGTGGCAAATTCTTTTTCAGTCATGTTATAATCTGTTTGCATCTTCATACGATTTTGAGCCTGTGACAAATTGATCTTCAACCTTACTAGCAATGGCTATCTAGTTAAGCGATTTTAGTAGTCTTTGGTAAATAGTCACCAACTGTAGGAGGTGGTTGGCCATATATATCTTCAAAGGGAGTCATCCAAATGGCTGAATGTAGTGACATGTTATAAGACCATTCAGCCTAATGTAGAAACTTGCTTTATGATCATGAGTGATCGCTTGCAAAGCACCTCAAATAAGTTTCTAGATAACGGTTTAGCACTTTTAACTGTACATCTGATTGAGGATGGTAAGAATTACTCAAGTTGAGTTGGATACCTTGGAGCTTGAATAATTCTTACCAGAAAGAGCTCACAAACAATAGGTCCCTGTCGCTGACAATGTAACATGGTAAACCGTGTAATTTTTTAATTTCTTAGGAGAAGAGAGCAGCTAGCTGGGGTGCATTAATACCCATTGGTAGTGAAAGGAAGTGGGCATGTGTAGATAATCTGTCAACAACCACCCAAATAACAATTTTGCCATGAGACATGGGAAGGTAAGTGATGAAGTCCATGGCAATGTCTTGCCATATGTGATTTGGAATGGGCAAGGGGTGGAGTAAACCACTTCATTTGCTAATAAGATATTTGACTTCTTGGCAGGTGCGGCAGGTGACAACAAAAGCAATAATAGATTTTCGCATGCCATTCCAAAAATAATTAGCCGCTAATCTTGCCAGAGTTTTTGCTACTCCAACGCTCTAGTAAGAGTACAATGATATTCTTGTAGTAATTCTTGTTAAAGAGGGTGTCCATCTAGGATGACCACTTTGCCATGCCTTAGCACTAAACCATCAACTAGGCTGTAATTTGGGTCATTTGCTAGACATTGCTGTAGTTTGGTGCAAAATTCTTTGCCTTTAGTATCCATGGAGTAATACTATCTAAGTTGGTCCAAAAATGAGAATATCGGCCCTGAGACTATAAGATAGGAGTCTTCCACTTGTGTTAACCGTGATAGAGCATCAACCACTTTATTTTGTAAGCGTAGTTTGTAATGTATGGTGAGCTGAAACCTTATTAATTTGGCTAACCATTTCTGTTGTTCTAGCGTTTGAATGGTTTAATGCAATAAAGTTTTGTAACTTTGTTGGTCAGTAAGTATAATAATAGGTATCGCCACCATTTTTGAACAGTTTCTATGATGGCAAACATCTCATAGACATAGGTGGAAGCGGCTTGCATCTGTGGACCCAATTTCTTACTGAAATAGGCAACAGGGTGGCCGTGTTGAGACAAAACTACTCCGATAGCTATAGTGGAAGAATCAGTTTCCAAAACGAAAGGTTCATTGAAATCTGATGTAGTCAAGCTTAATGCAATAATTAGTGTCTGTTTTAAGGATTCAAAAGCAATTGTTTCAGTAGTCATCTAGGAAAACTGATCCCGCTTTAACAAGTTTATTAATGGTGCTACAATTCAAGCATAATTTTTGAAAAATTTTCTATAGTAGCTTGTAAGACAAAGAAACCCACATAGGGCCTTCAGGTTCGTAGGTAGGGGCCAAGTGACAATTGCTTCAATTTTAGGAGAATCAAGTTCCACACCTTTTCCACTGATGATATGCCCCAAGTAATCAAGAGAACGTTATCAAAAGGAACATTTCGAGATTTTGGCATAATACTTCTTGGAGGCTAGCATATTCAGAACCAAGTCAAGGTGCTCGATGTGCTCTAATAAGGACTGACTATAAACAAAAATATTGTTGAAGAAGACAATAACCATAGTCACAACTTTAAGAGCTCAATAGTCAACACAAAAATTCCATGAGCCATCTTTTTTTTAACAAGTAATACCAACTATGGAAAAGAGTTGGTGCTTGGTTGAATGAGGCCTTCTTGCAACATCTCTGTGATAAGGAGCTCCATGTCTTTCTTTTGACTATAAGGGTAACGATATAGTTTGACATTGACAGGTGGAGTGTTTGGTAACAGATGAATGTGGTTATCACAGTGTCTATATGGGGATAAGCCCTTTGGAGGTTCAAATGACGATATTTGCATAGCACAACGTGAAGCTCAAGTGGGGTTTGTGGTAATTCTGGTAGACTAAAATCTGGGCTACTTCAGCCATGGCCAGTAAATGAACAGATGCAATAGCGTCAATTTGTGTAAGCTATTTAAATTGAGCCAACGTCATAGCCGCAGGTTGGATTGGCCTATCCCCATGTTGTGTAATGATTGATCCCTTATGCACAAAAGTCATACAAAGGCCAAAAAAATCAACCAATAAGGGACCTAGCTGTGATAGCCATTAAACCCCAAAATGACGTCAACCCCATAAACATCCAGTACATAAAAATCCAAGAAGAACTCATTGCCTTGTAGTCCCAGTAAGATTATCGGTATATAGCCCAAACAATGTAGGGTATTGCCATTGCCAATGAAAATCGACAATGGCAGAGTGGGTTATACTGAATGCCAAGATACCTGGCCAATTGTGGTTGTACCAGATTGTATGTGCTGTCAGAGTCAATGAGTACTGGAAAGGGATGCCCATTAATATAGCTGATCATCTGGAAAACATCGGTGAGATGAATAACTATTAAGAGCATGTAGAAGAACTTGAAATTCTTCGGAGTCAATCTCTGTAATGGCAGGTAGAGGAGGGGGTTAAGGAAGTGAGGAAAATGGTATCGAGAATGTGTCGACAATTGATAGATCACCAGAGATTTCCTTATCCACCTGTAACAAGAGGAATGGGGTTGTTCGAACTTGTGGCCAAGTTTGTACATATCATCACAATTAAAACAGAGCCCTTTGGCTCTTCTAATTTGCATCTCAATGGGAGTAAGCCTACGAATAGGCATGGAGGATGGTGAAACTTGCGGTTTTGGGTTTGTAATGGCGGATGGTGAGATTTGCGGTTTTGGGTTTATAAGAGGGCAAAACGGAGGGTTTAAGGATTATTGAAAGGTTGATTTGGAATCTAATAATTTAGACTCAATGAGCTTAGCCAGAGCAAACACGTGAGTTAAGGAGTGAGGTTGAAGCACTACCAACTCGCGTTGGATCTCTTGTCACAATCTAGAGATGAAATAGTTAAGGAGATGTTCCCCTGATAATCCAGATACTCGATTGGAAAGATTTTCAAACTCAAGCTGATAATTGGAAACAGAGGAAGAATGTTTAAGTTTAAATAATGAAGATTGGGGATTAATGAAAAGGGAGGGGTTGAATCTCAATTACATGGCTCTAATAAATGAATCCCAATTGGAGAGTTGGTGGTTTTGATGCATCCATTTGAACCACGATAGAGCTTAGCCAATCATGAAGAAGGCGGCGATGGAGAGATGATTGGCTGGGGAATAGCATAAAATGTGAAATATTGCTTAGCTTGAAAGAGCCAATCCTGCGGGTTAGATCCATCAAAGTGTGTAAAATGGAATTTAGGGGTTTTGAGTTGAAAGGAACAAGACAGTGGAGGAAGGTTGGTGGAATTAGTGGCTACGGTGGAGGAAGTATAAGATGGAATGAGTAGGAGAAGTGGAAGTGGTGGTTGTTGTTGAATGGTTTGATTCCCAGTTTCCAAATGGCCAAAGTTTCATTTGAAGATCGGCTATGGTGGCAACATGATTCTGGATGGAGGATTCTAATTTAGATTCAAAGGAGTCTTGAAGTTCATGTAGTTGCTCACTGAGGCTCAAATTTAGGAGGCATTGAGGAAGGAGACGAGGGACCAATGTTAGGTACAAACGTCAAAGAGGGAGAGAATAGGAGAGCAGAATAGAAGAGAGTTAGCAGGGGAATAATCTCACACCTTTTTCATTTCCTTCCTTTTAGTACTTATACTTTTATAAAGCATAACTTTTTTTGTTCTCTAGTATCACGAGCTCTTAGTGAGCTGAACCTTTACAAAATTCTAAATAGTTTATGCAATTACAAAGAAACTGCTTAAAATGTAAAATAATCGTTGAGACAAGCAGGTTTGCGGGTATCACGTCGTGCCTTGGTAGTAGATTTCTCTTTTGTTATAACATAGAGCCTAATAACAAGAATTGAGCTTGGGTCAACCATTGCCAAAATGATTAGAACTAGTCATTTGGTTAGTTGCCCTTACTACTTATAAACCCTTTAACATTTTTATAGTCAATATAAAATACTCTAACACTCTCCCCTTAAGTGCAACTGGGACGTGACATCTAATTGTCACTTGAAATAAATACAGTAGTAATCGAATTAGGTTGTTGGGACTAGACATTTAGACAAACAACCAAAAAATTAAGAATTCGGACCAAACCTGCTCTGATACCATATTAGAATTTTTAATATAAGTAGAGTGTAGAGCCTATTAACAAGAATTGGGCATGGGTAACCTTTGCCAAAATGACTAGAACTAGTCATTTAGATAGTTGACCCATACCATTTATAAACCCTTTAATATTTTCATGTTTAGTTAATACGAGGAACTCTAACAATATTTACAATAGAAATGTTCACATTATCTTTTAAATGTATACTAAATAAACTTTTGAAGTTTATGGTAATTAATAAATTAACACAAATTTAATTTAAATAATAATTTTAAAATTGAGGGTTTAGGGAATTTCATTTGACTAATAGACTATAAATTTAATTGCATATGAAAAGTTTAATAAGAACTAGAATGGACCCTTATTTTTGGACTCTTGTTCTTCGTACGGTTAAGAGTAAGCCCTAGTTTATTTTATGTTATTTTTTATGAAAGAAAAAATGAGCCATATTTTACTGTTATAAGGATGGGTTTTGAGCGAGTGCTTAGACTATCCTTCCCTAGGACCGTCCTGTTCATGCTGATAAGTTTTGCCATGCAATCCCATGGCCTGTATGGTCTCTAAGAGCAATTTTAAAGGATGAGCAACCAATTAATCCAATTAGTGCTCTGATTTTCGTCCTAGATTTGTACGTTGAGAAATTTATTTCAGTTTGTATGCAAGTTATCTTTAAAACAAATATAACCATAATACTTATTAATGAAATCGAATGTAGTACTTCATTTGTGCATATATAAATAAAAATAAAAAATCCACTGGAATTTTTTTTAAAATTGCACATAGTAATTTGTAATTATGGAAAGCATTCACTCAATAACCAATCTAAGCAATTATCGTATAAAGGAACAAAAAAATAAGTAATCAGAAATTTGACTAGATAAGCTATCCAATCCAAAAGTCACTGGCGCGTAAGAAAGGAGGCCCATCGAACGCCTGGTAGTGCTAGTCTAATGTCACATGTCATAAACTTCACAAAAAAAATCTGATATTCCCCAGTTTGCTATCGTGGAAGAAAACTCTCGTCTGGTTTACGCACGCGACCGTGACAGGGCAAGCAACAAGTGGCCCATTCAATTTAAGAACGTAATCCCCAAAAATACAAGAAAGAAGAAACATCGATACATTTTCTTAAAAAAAAAAAAAGAAAAAAAAAACATCGATACACGTGGTGCTATTGTAATTGCTGCGTGCACCGTGTCCCTTTTCAAAAAATAAAATAAAATAAAATATCTATAGGCATTAGGCAATGCTGAAGTCTGAACGCCCATGGAGAAAGTGTAAAAATTTAAAAATTAAGTTCGTTGCCACTTGTCGACTCCGCCACAACAAGACCACTTACTCATGTGCACAAGAGCCACCAATCCAACAGCCGAGTGACGCACGTGGTAACCAATATTTTAAAAATTGGACTGGTAATTGAACCGGAGAAGTAACTGATTTAAGGGTTAACGGTTCAATCGGAATTTAACCGTGGTTGAACCGGTGATTAATAAATATATAAATTTTTATTTTATATATATTATATAGAAGATAATTTTTAAACATATTATTTATTTATTTATTCATTTATTTGTAAACTTAAACCTTTAAACTTCAAAATATACAATTTTTTTAAAAAGTTCACCAAACACAATACAAAATAAGATAACAAAACTCGTTAGTCATATTTCATCAAAAAGATTAAAAAAAAATCACTAATCATAATATTCATTCAAGTTGAAATTATCAAAATTAAGGCATTTTAAATAGACCGGCCGGTTCTTTCTTTCACCGGTTCAAC
>JAOTBA010000006.1:22105747-22115834 GCA_025629845.1 Erythroxylum squamatum | reverse complement strand
CTACTTATTTTATTTATGCATTTTACGTCAATGAAACCCAAATAATTCCAAAACATGATAAACCGACTATGGATAAATGTAAAATGAATGCAAGTCACTCTGAATTAACTCCTAAAGATATATAAAAATATGAATGAATCAAGGTACCAACTCCCAGGTGTTGTTTGCAACCAATGCATTAAACTCTTCAACCATTGCTTGTTTCCAGTCAGCGTTTCTAAGAGCCTCAATTACAGTGGAGGGTTCTTGTGGTAATAGAGATGTAGTGTTAGTGATGAGGGAAAGTTAGGGTTTGCGTTTGTGGATGCCAGACTTGCCTCATGTTTACATAGGGTGATGATTGGCTAGATTTAAAGGGAATTTAAAGATACAGAGTGCTCGTTTGGAGAAAAAGATAGGTGTTAGGCATTTTGTGGTAAGATGGTAGCGTTTTCTGGAATTTGGCATGATGGTGTGATTAATGGAACTTCATCATATGATTGTGAGTTTTAAATTAAGGACTGAGGCTATACGATGTCGTTTCCCAAGGTTGGTAATGGTCGATGTCGGTTGGTAGAGTTTAAGTGCTGCATTGGAGCTAGATCGATGTCGTTTGGTTCTGCAAAAGGAAATTCTGTCTCAATGAACCGAACATGGCGATTGACATAGATTCCCCTAAAGGCTCAATGTAGATAACGATAACACTTCTGATTTGAGCTATAACCAAGAAAAATATATGGGAGACTTCGAGGCTCAAGTTTATTTTTGCCATAATGGTGTAAATTTGGATAACAAAGGTAGCCAAAAACACAAAAAAAGAGTAATATGGTCATTGATTCAAAAGTTTCTCAAATGGTGATCTGTGCTCGAGTATAGGAGTGGGAAGCCTGTTGATGATGTAGATATTTGTTAAAGCTTCAACCAAAAAGAAGAGGGAACTGAGGCATGTTGGAGAAGAGTGTGACCTATTTCTATAATATGGAAATGCTTATGCTTAGCCACACCGTTGTGCTCAGGTGTACGAGGGCAAGAGGACTCAAAAAATATTCCATGAGACTTGAGAAATTGGAAAAGAGCCCCATTAATAAACTCACTACCATTGTTAAAGCAAAAAAAATTGATTTTACAAGAGCCATGATTTTTAACATGAACTTTAAACTTTTGAAAACATTGTAGAGCATTAGATTTATAATGTATATGGTACAACCATAAGAACCTTGTGAAGTCATCAATAAAAATAATGTAATATTTGAAACCAGAAATAGAAGAAACTGGAGATGTCCATACATCACAATGAATTAAATCTAAAGATTTTGCAAATAGAGTAGTACTACTAAAAATTGGTAGATTGCAAGGTTTGGATTGTAAACAAGAAGAACAATGAGGGGTAGAAGATGCTTTATTAGCAGAGATTAGTGAAATATTCTTGAGACGTTGTAAGGTAGTCATGAGGATGCCCAAGATGAGATGACAAATGTCAAGAGGAGCGATAACAGAAAGTAGTGCTTCAGGATCACTAGATGCGGGAGTAATGCTCTAAAAAGTATATAGAATGGAGGAGCTACTGCTACGAAGAAGTATCATCCCTATTTTTGAGTCCTTCACTAGAAAACCCCATGGATGAAATTCAATAAAGCATTTGTTATCTGCAGTGAACTTTTGAACATAAATTAGATTCTTATATAAATCAAGGATATGTAAAGTATTATTGAGGTTGAACAAGCGAGTATCAGAAGGTAGAACCACATCACCAACAAATAAATTTGGCAATAATTCACCATTCCAGTGGCAACAGATATGGAGCTAGAATATGGGGCAAATGTCAAGATACCAAGTCGGATCAAAAGAGTCTTCACGGCTTAGAATTGCAAATTGGCTAGCACTATCATTTGCAGGAACACGAGTTGGATAGGTAGAAGCTATGTGACCATACTGAGTTGGACAGGTAAAAGCCATATGACCACACAGACAACAATTATAGCAGTAACCAACAAAGGAAGTACGGTTAGCTGGAGCTTGAAAAAGAGGAACAAGTCTAAGGAGCCCTTTACCATTTCGTCATGCTGAGAAAGGATAGAAAGTAGTATACCCATGAGCTCCAAGACCACACGAGTAACCACCTCGAGAGCGCCCTCTTCCACCACCACGCAGACTGGGAGAACCAGAAGATTGAGGTGATGAGATAGAACGAGAAGAGGATTGCTAAGACGTCGTAGCAAACAAGAGTAGTTTGAGGGGTTGAAGCAATAGCAGAAATAGAATCAATGTTATCAAATCGAGCCTCATGATTCAACAACATCGTCCAAAGCTCAGCAAACGTTGGTGGTGGTTTTTGATTAGAGGCAACAGTGACCAATGACTCATATGATTGAGGGAGTCCCTGGAGAACACGACTAACTTTTTTACAATCAGAGAGAGGTTGTTGAATTGCAACTAAGGAATCAACAAGTTCTTGAAAATTTTTGACAACAAACATTAATAGATATAGAACCCTTTTTGAGTTTATTAAGTGCAAATTTCAATTGAAGTTTCCTAGTAGTAGATTTATTCAGAAAATGAGAAGACAAAGAATTCCATGCTTCAGAGGATGTTTTAGAGTGATATAAAAGAAGTTCAGTTGAACTTCCCTTTTGACAGTAGCATTGATCCAACTAAGGATGAGGCGATCTACTTTGTACCACAAGGCATAGGTTGGGTTCACCATGGTTGTCTTGCAATCGGAGGAGAGAATAGTTTCAGAGGGAGTCTGAGGTGATGGTGAAATATGATCAGATAGATCATATATGTCAAGGACGGGTTTGAAGAGGTAGTACCATGTGAGATAATTTGTCATATCTAACTTTTCAGCTACAAAATTTAAGATATTAACAGAAAACACTTGAGGAAAGAGGGAGGAGGAAGAGGAAGAAGACAGAGAAGGGAAGGTAGCAGTCATTTGAAAGACAAAAACTAGAAGAAAGGGAGGCCTAGGATCCTGGATTGCTCTAATACCATGTAAAATTGGTTTTCCCACGCTCATTCATGGTAGGATCCATTGATTTATATAAAGAAGTTTGTTACATGAGATGATATCAATTAGATACAACAAATAGAGATTTTTTATCATATAACAACTAACTTGATTTTATCCTTATCATTATCCTAACACTTGTTAGGTCCCAAATACTGCCTTTCTAAATAGTCACCACTCTTGATCCAAAACCAATACAAATTACCATCTTGATGCTTTAATTGGACGCTTTTCAGATACCCCTGTTTAAAGGAGAAATCTAAAATGATGATTCATGTACAAACTTGAAAGCCATAACATCAGCTCTCCTAACATTTTTTCAAACAGTAAACAATCATCAAAACTATTCTAGGACTAACACACAGGTTGAGAGGTTAGAAAACAATGAAAAACAAATGAGAATTTATATGAATAGTAAAAAAAGTTGTTTAATATAAGTAGAGTATATGCTAAATGCTAATTGACAAACTCCATACGATATTGCTCTTAAATTGCTATCTTGGTCAGTCAGACATCACAAAACATAATCTCTATGGACAAAATAATAGAACCTGAAAAAAAACATTCAAGCACTATGAATGGTACATAGATGGATGATTTTTGTAGTGAAATTTGTTTCTCAGCTGCAAATCCTAACACATCAACAAATTTTGATTTCTTTGGACCTTAAGCACTTTTGAGATAGAATCAGTGGAGTAGATACGAGTAATATTTTGCTATATCAGTATCAATTGACCACTGATCAAAAACTAATGTTTCTTTTTGTTGTCACACTTTTTTGATTTCATATTAAAGCTTTCCATTGCAAACAAGCAAGACAAATTCTCATTGTTGTCCATTTGGCTTCTCTTAAGGGTTTTGAAAATTCTTGGAGGTGGGTTAAATTGTTGTGAAATTGAAAAAAATGTCTGGCCAGCAGTTTACTATTAAATTGGACATTTCGACACTAATTCAACTAGTCAAGTGTTAACACGTTTTACATTTTGAAGTAGATCTGGTTCATCTCGTGTCACCTGCAGATGGAATTTATCAACAAAAATTAAAGACAAAGATGCCAAAAGCAACAAAGGTGTGGCCTAAACTTTAGCATAACACAAACAGACTAATTGGCAATTCAAAAAATTGGAAGTGAAAGCTTATCCTAGTATGAGGATTATCTGATACTGAATGAGAATTGCATCATAGCTAAATCTATAAATTGGCGTCCAAAAGTTTGCATTGAATCACAAAAATTGTAATTGTTACTTAAGGAAGAATCGTAAAATTGAGCATCAATTTTTAGATTATGGCTCGTTAAGCCAAATCCAATTAATGACTTACAGTATTTAAACAAGAAACATTAATGACTGCACACCTCGTTAAAATCAGTACACTTAACACTCATCCATATAAATAAATGGACAGATTCACCAATTACTAATGAAAATATGCACACCAGATTCAGTTAGCATGTGATTTCCACAAATACAATACCAAACACTTATCTGGAACCAACGTGTGGTTGTTTACCTAGGCAACAATTATAGCTAAGTCATGCCAGAAAGAGGTTGGCAGAGGTAGGCCGATAATTAGTAAAAGGACGCAGTTATGGGTTACACGAAAAGGATATCAAATCCAATTAAATTCTATAGAAAAAGCAACCTGAACTAGCATTGAGCATCTACAGTCTCAACCTTGAAATTTAATAAAGGTAAATCACTCAATTCAAGAGAAATAAACTTTCTAATGAAGAAAGCCACATCAGAACAATCTTCTTCTATATCACCAAGGCCAAATTAAGAATTCCAGTTAAGTCATAAGTAAACAAAATTATTGGAATCGTGAAGTAATTAACAGAAGAGGATAATCAGAGACTAGCAAAGAACCTAGAGCAATCTCCAAGGAGAATTCGACCATATAATAGGATCAGCAGCATGAGCAAAGTCAACTGTCCCCATGAACCAGTTGATTCGAGAAGAGTTATCTGTTTCAAAAGCCATCTTAAATCTCATCCAGAGCACCACTGAATCCTCATTGTTGCTCTCGTCGATGAAGCCTTTACAAAAACCCATAGTGTACTAGCCCTGGGGTAGTTAATGTTATAGAGTAATCGGAGAAGACGATAATGGAATAAGAATTAACGAACGTTAAGTTTGAGAGACGGAGAGCAATGCACAACGTTTAATTAAATAACGGAACTAGAGTAATAGAATAGGGCGAATCGTAGAGGAATGTAATAGCCGAATTTAAGCCGAATACGTGTGGCTTCAATGGCGTGATTCAGTTTGTATCATTGTAATCCTTTCTCTCTCTATGAATGGATTCTATGTCTTCTCTCTCTCCTTGATGTGCGTCTCCCTCTTCTGACAAATTCCCTTCTGCGTACGTTAATCCCGTTAGAATCTTTATTTTCCTAACAAATTGGTATTAGAGAAGTCGATTATGTGAACATCAATCATGGCAGATAACACCAGGAGCGCGGAACTTCGAAGAATGGAAGAAAGTTTGAAAACTTCAATGGAAAGGATGTTTGTGGAAATCCAAAATAGAACGGAGAAGGTTGAGAAGGAAATGTCTGAACTAAGAGCTCTCCTCTTACAAAGTCTTCAGAAATCGAGTGAGGCAGGCACAGCAGAAACTATACCACAGGGAAGCTCAGTTGCACAAGAGCACGATGGGAGCACTTTTACGAGGATGAGCAGAATTGAGTTTTTGCCTTTCAACGGTGAGAATGTCAAAATGTGGCTATATAGGTGTGAGCAATTCTTCACGCTCGACCAAACTCCGAAGGATGTGAAGGTGAGTGTAGCTGTCCTACACATGGACAAAAATGCTCAAGAATGGTATCGTTTACATGTGAGGAATTGCCATATCGCATAAGCAGTTGAGTGGGAAGAGTTCACTAAGGCGTTGAAACAAAGGTTTGATGTAGAAATGTTTGACGATCCGGTTGGCGATTTCAAGGAGCTTAAACAACACGGATCAATGCTGGACTACTGCGTGCAATTTGATCATCATTCCAATAGGTTGATGCTGTCCGAAGAGTATCTGGTGGGATTCTTTGTGAAAGGGGTTGAAACCGGAGATAGGGGTAACAGTAAAACTACACGAGCCTCACTCATTGCACCAAGCTTATACGTTAGCAAGGAAACAGGAGGCTATTTTGGATTCCACAGGGGTTATGATAGTGAAGTAAGGATCGCTGATGAGGGGAACGAATGATTGTAGTAAAGCCCTGCAAGGTACACGAGTGTCATCGGATGGGATATTGCCCACCCCTGCACCGTCATGGTGGTCTCCATCGTCGGTGGGAACATCAAAAAGTCAGAGGCGTTTTAGTAGTAAAGACTTCGATGAGAAAAGAGCTAAGGGTCTTTGTTTTTGGTGTGACGAAAAATACCATATAGGGCATCAATGTAAGAAGCGTCAATTCCAGTTTTACGTGGTGACGGGAGAAGACAACAATGGTGGCACGTCACCAGAGACGAAGGAGGACGATTTAGAGCTAAGCCCAATCGAAGAAAACCAACTGATAGTATCCATGCAAGCCATGTTGGGACTATCAGGGAATACGGAATACAAGCAAATGAGAGTGGTAGGGGAGTATCAACGAAAGAAGATATACATACTAATTGGTAATGGAACGTATAACTTCATTGACCCATCGGTCTTCCGTAAGGGAGATTGCCAGCTTTAAGAAATGGAACCAATCTTCATTACGGTGGGGGAAGGATTGCAATTGAAGTGCCATCAGTACTATGAAGGATTCAAGTGGACCACGCAGGGAATACAATTTTCCATGGATGCGTTAGTTCTGGCCTTGGGAGGGTGTGATGTGGTTCTGGGAGTGTAGTGGCTGAGTGGCTTAAATGAGGTTCTTTGTAACTTTAAACACCGAACCATGGTGTTTAGATGGGAAGGGCAAATGAGAACGCTATGCAGGAACCCGGAGGGATGATCGAAGATAATCTCCAGTAAAGAATTCCAAAAGCAGTCGTGTAGATCATCGGAGAGCCAATTATGCATGATACAGTTGTCAACACTAATGAAATTTCAATTACAACAAATGCGAGTGACGGCGGACCAGTGGAGTGCTTTTGATAAAATCAATGTCATCTTATTGGAATATGCGGACGTCTTCCGAGAACCGACCGAGTTGCCTCCAAATCGTCAGCATAACCATCAGATAGTATTAAAAGAAGGGGTGGAAGCCATTAATGTCCGGCCCTATAGGTATTCAGGAGCTCAGAAGGACATCATAGAAGAAGCGGTGAAGAATCTTCTAAAACAAGGGTTCATTAGATAGAGTTATGGGCCATTTGCTTCGCTGGTGGTTTTGGTTAAGAAAAAAGACAATTCCTAGCGAATGTGTGTCGACTACAGAGAACTGAATAAGTAGACGGTGAAGGACAAATTCCCAATACCACTGATTGAGGAACTTCTGGACGAGTTACACGGAGCAGGATGGTTCATTAAACTAGACTTCCGATCCGGTTACTATCAAATTAGGATGCAAACAGAGGATGTA
The DNA here is from genome assembly GCA_025629845.1 of Erythroxylum squamatum. NCBI lineage: Eukaryota > Viridiplantae > Streptophyta > Magnoliopsida > Malpighiales > Erythroxylaceae > Erythroxylum > Erythroxylum squamatum. The sequence continues at coordinate 22,108,338 of JAOTBA010000006.1, read as the reverse complement.
GCAAAGACGGCGTTCAAAACCCACGAGGGTCATTACGAATTCCTCGTAATGCCCTTTGGCCTGACGAATGCACCTTCGACATTCCAGCGGTTGATGAACGAGCTATTCAAGCCACACCTACGTTGGTTTATATTGGTGTTCTTCGACGACATCCTTATTTACAGCTCCTCCTTACAGTCGCACGTTCAACACATTTCCACGGTCATGGAGACATTAAGAAGAAATCAATTATTTTTGAGGGGGGATAAGTGCGTATTTGGAGCGTGACAAGTGTAGTATTTGGGGTACACGATATCGGAGTTAGGAGTTGCCACCGACCTTCGGAAGGTTAAGACAATCACATAATGGGTGACGCCTAAAAACCTCAAGGAGCTCCGGGGGTTCTTAGGAATTACGGGTTACTATCGATGGTTCATCAAAGGCTATGGGGTGTTAGCTAAGCCATTGACGGAGTTGCTTAAAAAGGATCGAATGAACCAGTGGAAATGGGGGAAGGAGGAGCAGAACGCCTTTGAGCAATTAAAATTAGCGATTACGTTTGCTCCAGTACTAATACCGCCTGCTTTTTCAAAGATGTTTATCATTGAAGCGGATGCCAGTGGGCACGGTATAGGAGCGGTGTTACAACAGGAGGGGCATCCTGTGGAGTTTCTCAGTAAGGCGCTTGCAAGAAGACATTACGGCTTATCAACATATGAAAAGGAATTCCTGGCTATCATCAAAGCAATCAAACATTGGCACCATTACCTGAGTTGTAAGCCTTTCGTGGTCAAAACCGATCACCGGAGTCTTAAGTACCTATTGGAGTAGAGATTAACGACACCATTCTAGCAATCATGGCTTCCTAAGTTTCTAGGATACGACTTCGAAGTCCAGTATCGGAGCAGGAAGGAGAATAACGCCGCCGATGCTCTGTCCAGAATCACGAGTGTGGAATTGATGACGCTATCGGTGTCACAGTTGCATGGCCAATTGATGGAAGAGATAAGAAAAAGTTGGGAACAGGTCCGTCGATACAAGGTTTAATTACGGAGTTAAGCAACGACATGAAGAAATCAAGCGCCTACGAGTGGAAGGATGAATTGTTGAGGTGGAAGGGTCGACTGGTAATTGGTAATAACTTGGCATTGAGGAAGCAAATAATTGGAATCAGCCACGATGAAGCAATCGGAGGACATGCGGGGGCAGCGGCTACGACCAAGAAAATACAGAGTATGTTCTTTTGGAAGGGATTAGCGAGGGATGTGCGTCGATACATTCAGGATTGCATGAATTGTCAACGAAACAAGTATGACAATGCTGCTTATCCAGGACTCTCACAACCAATAGCTATTCCAGAAGGAAGTTGGAGGGAGGTTAGTCTTGATTTTATCGAAGGGCTACCGACATCAAAAGGGAGGTCTGTCATTTTGGTGATCGTCGATCGTTTTACAAAGTATCCCACTTTGTAGTGGTGAAGCATCCTTATGCGGCGAGTGATATAGCTGATTTGTTTCTTACGAATGTATTTAAATTGCATGGTATGCCGGAGTCGATTATTAGCGATAAAGATCCTATCTTCATGAGCAAGTTCTGGCAGGAGCTATTAAAGCTGCAAGGGGTTCAGCTCAAATGCTCTATCGCATACCACCCACAGACGGATGGTCTCACATAAGCAATTAATAAAATTTTAGAGACGTATTTGCGGTGCTGTTGCGGAGAGATTCCACAAAAATGGAGTGAGTGGTTGGCAGTGGCAGGGTGGTGGTATAACACGACCTACCGTCCTTTTATTAGATGTACTTCCTTCGAAGTCTTATACGACTATTCACCACCTGTTTATACGTCGTAAATTGTAGGGGATTCCAAGGTGATGGAGGTGGACGGAGTGCTTAAGAACCGAGAGGTGATCATTGACGTGACGAGATTTCATTTGCAGAGGGCGTAAAATAGAATGAAACAGTATGCGGATTCCAATCGCTCAGAACGTGAATTTGCAGTTGGGGACATGGCGTTACTTAAATTACAACCCTACATACAGTATTCATTACAAAGTAGGAGTAACCAGAAGCTGTCTTGTAACACCCCACTCCCGTAGGACCCGAACCCGACATCGATGGTGATATCCGAGTCCGTGCCCCGCAAGGATGACGCGCTAAAGCACTGAAACAGTCAAAAGTCGGTATAAATTTTTTTCAGAAACCACAAACATAATGTACGGAGATCCATAACCAAATTGGGCCCAATTTCATTCATAAATATTTTCAGTTACACATAACAACCAGTTCACAACTCATCAGAAATTCACTAATCACTTAGAGCTCATTATGAATACAAAACACTATATGTAGCACCCCACTCCCGCAAGACCCGAACCCGACATCGACAGTGATATCCGAGTTCGTGCCCCGCAAAAGTGGCATGCTAAATACTCAATCACTTCAGATATCGGTATACCTTTTTTTTAAAATAAAAAAACACAATATGCGAAAGTTCATAATCAAATATGGCATAAGCCCTTTTCACTCATACAACGCAATTTACCAAAAATTCCCATATGTCCATCTGGACCCTTTCACAATTACAAAATCCTTAAGTCATTTCAAAATACA
>JAOTBA010000006.1:22053080-22064343 GCA_025629845.1 Erythroxylum squamatum | reverse complement strand
AAAATTGCAACGTTGTCTTTTCAGGACCGAGAGACGACTCTAGCTACTGAGAGGCTCTACCAGCCGTGTAGATTGTGATTATGCAAGAGAGGTCATGGCTCAAAAGTTGGACAGTTGTGATTTTTGGACAAACTAGATAGATTTTGTATATTTTCCTCTTTCATGTAGATACTTTTGTATTAGGTTTTGACGATGTATATGTAGGAATGATTGAAAGACATAATGTAGACTTTCGGTTTTTGAGAAATGAAGTGAGGAAAAAGTTGGTTTTAAAAATATTGTGATTTTCTTATGATGCTATCCATATGAAGTGAATGTAGTAATCGAATGTAGCACGCCTTTATTATAAGATATGTACCGGAATGACTTCCAAGCTTCCCGGTGTGTACCCTACGGTAAGGTGGTGCTACACCTAAACACATAAAGAGTTGCAGGTGTTTAGGAACATCACTTTTGACATTACATTTAATATTGTTGTTACAAATTCATCTCAAAATGTTCATCAGTTTTGATATGAAATATGATATTATAGTTACAAATTTATATCAAAATGTTCCTATCTTCACTATTCTTAATTATTAGGTCTATTTTATCAAAAAAAAACCACTTTATTTTTTGTCCTTTGATTTATGGGACTTAGTTGTGAATAGTCTTGATGATCTTACAGATGCAGAATGATTAACTACAAGACAATGCAATAAGTTGAAAGATAAACAAAAGAAGGATGTAAAGGTTTTATTTCTAATCTAACAAGCATTAGATGGGGAAAATTTTCCATGAATTATGGGAACAATAATGTCAAAGGAATCTTGCGAGCTGCTAGAAGAAGAGTATTAAGGGTCAATCAAGTTGATTATTGTAAAGCTACAAACACTTCATTGAGATTTTAAGAATCTCCTAGTGAAATAGCTATAGTCTGTTTAAGACTTTTTCATTAGAGTTTTTTCTTTAATGAATCAAATTAAATCAGTAAGGAGAAAAGATGTCCAACTAAAACATAGTTAAGACTTTTTGAAGCCTCCCCTTTAAGTTTGATCATGTTGTTGTTGCTGTTAACAATCAAAGGATTTGTCAGACTATTCCGTTCATCAATTAATGGGATCACTTGGATCTCATAATCAACGATTAAGTAGGACTGTAGAAGCTTCTCTATAAAAAAAAAATTAGTTGAAGATCAATGAAAAAAAGGGTCTCTAATGTCTCAAGTAGAGGCATTAATGACAGAGGACAAGGTGACACTTATGGTGGTAGAGGGAAAGGCAAAAGTAAAAACAATCAGCAAAGAAATAGTTCTTAAAGTAACAGTGCTTACTTAGATTTATGTTCTTGCTAATCACAAGGAAGAAAATTGCTCTTAAAAGAAACAAATTACAAAAGATAATTGGAATTCATTGTTATGCATGCAATAAATACTATCGGAAAAACTAAAAGGCAACATAATTTTAGTAAAGAAAAGTAAGATATAGTAGAAGAAAATTTGTTTCTCTCCTATTTGGCTAATAATGTCGATGTGTCTGAGGAGATTTGGTACTTTGATAGTAGGTGTCACAATCATAAGATAGTAAATAAAATATTTTTTATGGAGATTGATGAACATGCTCAAACAAAAGCAAACACTGAGAGAAGGTAAAATGTATGTGTTTTATAATTCAAATGAAATGTCTGTAGGTTTGACTCTAGGTCCAGATTTGGGAAAAGAGAGGGCAATCTCAATCCCTACTTCAGTGTTTACACGTATAGTATATAGTTTGCTACCTGTTGGTTTTCCAAGTCACAACTCACAGTAGCTTTGCCAAAAATGACGCCAACTAGTTAAGGATTGTCGTACACTGAAATAATAACTATCGTAATTAACATGAAAATAAACTGATAACTTAGATGATTTACAGTTAGAAGATAAACTTAGAAAATGCTGAAATATACTTTCGTTGATTTTCATGTATACCTTATTCAAATCCAATAATCTTTAGAACAAAAACAAAGTATCATGCATATCCCAGATTCTTAATTGTAAATTAACGATGTGGAAATGTTCTTACTGTTATAATTGCATCCTTATCACAGTGATGATAAATAGATTGATTATAACCAAAATCCTTTATACAAGTAGTGATCATAAACAGATTGCCTTTTTGGTTGTATATAGTCTTTAATTAATGAAATCAATTACCTTTTGAAAAAAAAACTCCTTTAGCCTTTCAGTGATTTTTACATTTTATTATCTCGAAACTTACTTTAACCAATAATATATCTTCTCATTGTAAACGTATCCTTACAGCTGCATTGGTATATCCATTGGTTGTTAACGTATATAATTCTTCGTCCAAGAAATATGTGTTGTGTAATTGACTTAAAGGTCATGACCGAGAAACCCCAATAACTAAAAACAATCCATCTACATCTAATTTGGCTACTCGTGAGAATCTCTATGTGCCTTCTATTCAGTAATATCATTTGGAAACGAAACAAACTTTATACCTATTAAAAACGATCAAAATACATCCAATTTAGCTGAGTGAGAATTTTGCTGCATAATCAACCACTTCTATTTGGTAATATCCTTTGACAATCAGTCGGAACTTATACATGTACATATTTTTATATAAATATACTTATTATTATAGACCAATTTAGATCATATGTATTTTATCTACTGATAATGTATTTAACTCCTATAGACTGTTTATTCTGGTAGAAAGAAAATAATTTAGTCTTTTTCTTTTAAGAAAAGACAATAATGTAGTTGCTTGGTGGGAACTAAGTACATTATGACAATATTGACAATACAACATATAATTTCTGGGCACTCCAAAATTACTTTAGTTCAATGGTAGACCAAGTCTTTGACAATTAATTTTATTTAACAATTATTAGATTATTTGATTTGTTTTGTGTCTCAAACTTGTTGGAAAGTAAGGACGGGATCAAATCCCTACCATAATTGAATAATTACGAAACTTTTTCGTATTTTGATTTCTTGAATACCAAGATCACTTTAATTCTATAAAATAATTATCAACTAAATCATAATAAAGCATGAATCTTAAATTTATACTTTATTCCGAAGTTTGGTCCTATTCTCGTAATATCTCTCTAACCATTTCCAAAATTGACCTATCTCAACTATTTTAGCTGCACAAATGTCCAGTTTCTAACGGTGTCTACAAAACAGGTTAAGAGAACTTTGTAACTCTTACAAAGAGGGTTAAGTAAGAAGTGCTCGCTCTATTAGATCTTAAGCCTATTTATAATAAGTTTTGGACATTTTAGTAATTTAATTGAAATTAAATTCTATTTTGAATTAAACTTTAATTAAATTACAAATAATTCTAATTAAATACCAATTATGCCCAAATAAGATCCAATATCTCATATTGATCTTTATTTTCTAAATATTTCATATTTAATCATAAAGTTTCTCAAACTTTGCAATCAAGTCCAACTTGATTAAAATATCTTTGCTTTCTCTAATATGTTCTTTATATGAAATCCATTAGATTTCCAGTTGGCAATGATTATAATATAAATCATAATTCTAATTTATAATTATAATTAGATATCCTTTTAATTTATCTTTAATTCTCTAATTAAACAATTTATAATCATAGATCAAGATTGGTATCTAGCAATACATCATGACCACCCAAATTTTTAGGAATGTCAAAGTGGTTTTGATTAACCTTTCCGTATAATTCAATCCTTTCATTATACAATGTTTTGGTTAGACACAGAGCATGGAATTAATGTCTAGTCTATTTGAGTCTAATCATATTAGTTTTCCATTATTAGCTATTGATTCAATTAATGAAATTTGTAAACTATTTACAAAATGTCATTCCACCTTACCCAAGTATTGTATGAATCAATACTAATCGCAAACAACAGAACATTCTCCCTAATCACTTTAAGGTGATGAATCTTATCTTGATCACTTAATTACCTCCATGTAGTTGAGGCTACATCCAATTATTACAGGTTAAATGACCTATGATTATAATAGGTCATAAGTAGTATCAAACCATAGAAATTCCTATACAAGACAACTTTGGAGACCTCAAATCAAAGGCTTACTTATACAATCATCACAATAAGAATTTCCATAGACATAAAATTAATTTTTCAAATGGATTTTCCATATTGGGTTAATTCAGTGAACATGTTCTCTAATAAGCAACCATACGTTTGTTTAAGTATCTCCATACTTTAGCCTATGAGATTGACTATTTCCTTCATAAGGAAAAACATAATGTGTGCTAGTCCTTTTACATTCTATTAATGTCAAGTCTTAATAGAACAATGATCAGGAACAATTTAGGAAAAATAGATAAATGCAATATGAATCTCATTGTTATAATTTCATTTGCAATGTATAATTCTCCCACGAACTTTATCATATACATCTAAATATGTACAAGTTAAAGAGTGCTTTTAAATTATTTATCACTAAACGACAATCAATCGATTGGCTGTAAAGCATAGACAAACAAAAATGTTATTTGAAAAAGTCTCAAACTATTAGACAATATTTTTTTATTTAGACATAACTCCTAAAGAGTTTATATATAACTAATTAACTACTTGTAATTGTTGTTTCATTTCACGTAACTATGAAAAAGGATGTAAGGCATTGATTAATCTATTTCTAACTCTTTATACAAGATTAAGTACTTGCCTTTTATATTAATAAAAGTCTCACTTTATTATATTTATTGAGTTATTTTACTCTTTGTCAAAGACTAATAATCATAAGTGTCTAAAAAGAGTTCAAAAAATACATTTATAAAGTGTTCAACAAAATGTTTATGTGAAGCATGTATAAAGTACTTATCGAAAACTCAAACTAGATTGCTTAAAAAGTATTTGATATAATTTTGTTGAAAACTTGGTTAAAAATTAAATAATAAATACAGTAAAATTAAATGCTAAAATATAACATTAGTTTGAACCAAAATAATGAAAATAATGTTGACTTGATACTGAAGATGTATAGAGTTGTAATATTATTATTCCTTTGTCAACTTTTTGGACAACTTAATTTACCCCATATTTTTTTCTCAAATCATACCACCATCATGATAAAGCACATTAACAACTTAATTTACACCTTTTTTGTCAAATCATACCACCATCATGATAAAGTACATTAACTATTATTGACAGAATTTTCCTACCAAAAGAAAATTGATCTCTTCGTTGACAAGAACTTTACTGAGGTTATTCATCATATTGTTTTCATCAATTTGCTTCGTAAGTTGTTCAAAAAGAATTATTTTAGCCTAAGTAATGCATACCACTTTCATCCATGCTATTGTTGTAAATTAATTTATCAAGGTAATTCGTGCTACCAAAAGAACTCTATTGGCCAACATCTACTTTACTCTCTACCTATGGATTAAATCACATGAAGCAATCCATTTTCCTCTAAGTCATTCAAGACTTTACTGTAAATAATTGTTAGGACTATACATCCATTGGCAACCTTTTATTGTCAAAGAAAGTTTGAATACTACTGCTAACTTGTTTATGTTCGACGGCTCCAAATTTCTTGGCATTCCAACATACATTATCACTCATCAAAGGGCCTATAAGTCCCACTCTTAGATGTATTTTCCATCACTAGAAATAGACAATGACCATCTTATCGTTTTATTCCTCTTCCACCAGTATTGCGTTCAATTTATTCTTTTTTGGAAAAAATTTCACATAATATATTCTACTATATACGAAATTAGTAATATTTCATTAAATAGAATATTAAAAGCTTGACCATTGATACCTTTTCTCAACCATCTAACAAATTTTTTACTTGCTAACCTACCATTTCTATTATTGTTAGAGAGTTTCTCCTTGCCTTTGTTTGATCGTAAGTATACTAAGATGTTGATCTTTTAATTGGAATTAGGAGGATATTACATTTTGCTTCCATAACTTAATTTGTGTCTAAAGTTGAAGTGTTAATAAAAAATTAAAGAGCATGTCTTCCTCTACATGTTGTATTTGTCTAGTATAAAGGAATTGAATGCCTTGCATTAGTTACAAATTATTATGTCATGTCTCAACTTTTAAGAGACTTCTCTTGTTATCTAGGAGGTGTTACATAACAATAACTACTCATTGAGTACTCTTACTAGTGCCTGAGGATGAATCATATTCATGCCATCATCTACCCATATATGCCATCATAACATCACAAACTAAGTACATGTTAGTCAATATGTCTTTGTTTTTTTTAGGACGCTTGTGATGTGGAAATATTGTTACATATCTCACATAAGGGTCTTTAGCATCTTGTCATCTTGGACATTATCAAAATTCCTTAATTCCAATATTTTTAGTTTTATTCAGTTTGCACCATTATTTTGAACAAAATTGGTTTCAAAGTGTTAATACATCCTCCATCACCCCTAAGCGCCTATTGGCTTCACCAAAAAGATAATCCAACTTTTTCTTAATATTTTTCATTGTCTCATTTATGCTTTCCAACTAAAAAATTACCAAAAATCATTCACAACTTAATTCTCCAACTAACTTTTTAGCAAAAATTTCTTTAAAAACTTTATGTACATTCCAGTTTGGTTTTTAGTCAAGCACTTTGTGTATACCTCACGAAGGCATTCTGTCGATCACTTTATAAGTGTATTTTCGTCGAACACCTTCTTAGAACTTATGATTTTTATTATTTTAGGGACAAAAGTAAAGGAACTTAATAAATATAATTAAGTGGGACTTTTATTCATGTAAAAGAAAGAACAAAATCTTATGTGAGGACTTACAATAGTCTAATCTATGCCCTACATAATTTCACACTTGTATGAAATGAAAAAACATTTACAATTAGTAAGTATTTACATCTTAGCTACTAAGGAATTATGTCTGAACTAACATAAGTTATCCAAAATTTTATGACTTGTTTAAACAAAAAAACTTTTAAAGGGATAATTTATGACACCCAATAACCAATCAAATAACTACTAAATAATTGTCAAAATAACTTTAAATAACTTAGTCCACTATTAAGCTAAGGTGATTTTAAATTATCCAAAATGTACTACTAGTTTTGCAACAATATGCTTATACATAACAAAGTGGTCATATTGTTATCTTTCACTAAATTAGGCAATCTATGCACCTTGCAACATTTTTTGTCCTTTGTCGATTTTTTAGGCAACGTAGTTTGTACCATCTTATTATTGAAGCATGCCTAATAATGGTAAAGGACTTGCACTATTATTTTGTTGTCTATCTTTTTTTAATAAATAATTTGTTGTCTATCTTGCCATAAAGAGGGTCTCATATCTACCCACTTTGGATTTTGCTTTATTTAATTATAAAATTTATATTCTTATGTGACATGCATATTTTAAAAAATGTATTGGGAAAAAAAGTATGAGAAACAAAAAGAGATAAATAACAGTTGTATAAGTTATACTCGTAAATATCTTATAAGCTAAATCAATAGTTACTAAAGTATTATTCTTTTTGTAGAGATAACTATTGAAATAAAAAAAATGCATCCATAATGGTTTTGAAATATTTTTTGAAGTTTGAAATAGAAATATTATTATTTATAAACAGTGATTAAGTGTGAGGACTAAAGCATGAAGAAGAATTGATAGGTGAAAAAGTATTTTGAGTTATATAGAATCACATGCTTAAAAATAAATACTATGAATTTATAGATTTTTTAATCTTTTCTTCTCTTTTTATTATGAGATTTTACGCTATCTTATATTGGATATTACAATCTTCCTTTATTATATCCTTTATATCCTCATTAGTCCAATGTCTTTATTAAGTCTTAGTTCCACAATCTAGATTCATATATAAATTCTTTATTCCTTTTCAATGTTAAACATTTCATTTCTATAGTTTTGCTACTAGAATTTCTCTAGGAGCTACTCTTTGCTCATAATTTTTTTAGTTGACCTACCTTTGTCATCATTAAATGTTATAGATCCACTATCTTTCATTTAATTTGCCTTTATCCTAACAACATATTCATGGGTCTAGTTCTAATACCATTTGTATTATTCTAAGTTTAAAATAACTCAATAATAATTTAATTTTGAACTTTATGACACCACGAGCCTAAAAATAACTTGTTAAGTATTGATTAGTTGTTATGTACTATGAACTTATAAAACGCTCTTATCTTATATTTTTGCTTATTCAGTATGATGATTTTCATACAAACTATATCATATCACTCTTTATGGTTCTATAGGTCTTATGATATCAATTTTTATGTTTGACAATGTAAAGGAAGCCATGTTTAATGGAATGCTTGAGATTTGAATAAGGTATTAGGAAACTTTTATCTCCAAAAACTATTATATACTTCCTTTTCATGTCTAACAACCATGTCAAGCATCATAATGGTAGTATCATTATCTCAAAAAAGTCTTTCAGCTTCACTTATGGAAATGTTTAGATCAATTTCTCCATTGTGAGGTATGGTTTCCTTAACTTAAAGCCCATATTGTCATTACAACTATTTATGATTCCAACTTTGATTTATGGAGAAAGCAATTGTGGGATAAACTAACTTGCTTGGTAAATAATATCTCCATTCTATGGCTCCTTATTGGAAACTTGCCCTATATACTTGTGAATAAGATGGGCACAACTTTTGTTGAAAGCTAAAGAATTTGTTTTTGGCTAATTTCACATGCACCTTAGGCTTAGATGATTTGAGATACATTGAGAATTTATTCACCTAGAACAAAAGGAAAATTGGGAGGTACTTTTTGCAAAGAAAGTTTGACCAATAACTTTAGTTATCCACATTACCTCTCAGCAATTCAAAGTTTCATAACAATCTTATATTTAATCATACTCCCATAATCACTTGTCTATACCCTCTAAACAATAAAATGAAAGCTCCCTTTAGATTCTTTAATGTATTAATAAAGAATCATGGATTCTCTGAGCCCATTCATTAAGGATTGAGTAAAGTGGTAACTAGTTTTAATGTATATCGATGTTAAAAAATTCTGAAGGCTATTAAGCTATAACTAATCTCCTTAAATAATTATAAGGCTACTTTATCTTTCCAATTGGAAGTTCAACTCATTCATCTTTTTAATGGTGCTTCAAGACCAATTAGCTTCAAAACCTACAAAACTCTCCGTAAGGTCTCTTAAAGTTACTACTCTAAGGGATTACTCTACAACTCTTAACAATTATAATTCTCAGCTTAAGCGAAGTCCAAAATTAACTAGCTAAAGGTTGGAGAACTTGACACCTTCTACTAAGCCATACAAGCTAGAAGGAACATAAATAAGATTTTCTCCTTGCTTAATATAAAGGGTATAATGATCTCTAACCAATAAAACTTGAAGGTGTTAGCATTCATACTCTTTAAAGCCATCCTTGGCTTCGACTAGGTATTAGAACCTCTTCCTAGTTCTCTTAAAAACTATCTAACGAACTCCTTCATAGGTCATCTTGAAGCCAATTTAATAAGGAAGGTTACACCTAGGGAAATCATGGTCACTATTCAGTCTCCATCTAGATAAGGCCCTATGACCTAATATATTCAATGTAAGATTCTTCCAATCAATATGGAACTTGACTAGAAATCTATGTAACACTAGTGCTCAAGGTACCAAATCCTTCTTCCTTACATGATTTTAGACATATGACCTACTGCAATGTGATTTATAAGGTGATATCTAAAATTCTAGCTAACAAACTCAAGAAAACTTTACCTAGCTTGATCAATCCTTCTAAATAACTTCTATACAATATAGAAATATCAATGATGAAATCATGTTAATGTAAGAACTATTCAAGAGTTAAAAATCCAAGATATCTGTAAAGAGTTGTGCACTCAAGATTAACTCTACAAAGGCATTGACCCTCTAAATTGGAAATTTCTAACTAGTTCAATTCAAGCTATGAGATTTCCTAGAAATGTTATCACCTAGATCATAAAATGCATCACCACAACTTTCTTCTCTATATTGATAAATAGATAACCTTCAAGAATATCTAAAAGAGCAAAAGGCCTCAAACAAGGTGACCTTTCATCACCTTACTTGTTTTCCATAAGCTTGAAAATTTTCTCTAGACTGATAAAACTAAAGACAAATTCTAAACTAATGGCAAGTTTCATAACAAACATAGAAATTAGGCTTAGTAAATCTGCCATTTGTAGTTGATCCATCACTTTAACCCTGAATATGTCAATTTACTATTTAAATCTTCAAAAGCTTTCAGGTCACTATTAGATTTGAGTTATTCCATGTTCCTTTCAGTAGGTGTTGGTTAAGACATTGCAAGCCTTGTTACTTTAATTGGCCTTTCAATTTAGCAACTCCCCATTCAGTATTTAGGAGTATTAGTCTCTACTAAGAAACTTAGGTTATAAGATTATGCTCCTCTGATTGATTCCATATACAAAAGAATCAAAAAATGGACTAATCGAGCATTACCCTATGGTTGGTATATGTGAATTGATCATCTCTATCCTATCCAATCTCTAAAACTATTGGTGCTCCCATCTAGTACTACTTAAGAAAGAAACATAAATAAGTTACTGTAAAATTTCCTTTAGAATGGAGTAAACAAACAATTCTTCAAAAATATCAAAGGTTAAATGGTCAAATGTCCATTTACCTAAAGATTATGGGCAGTATGCATTTGCTAAATTAAATTGATTTGAAAGGTTCTATTAACTAAGAAACTTTAGAAAATCTATATAGATAAAGAAGGCTTATAGGTTAGATGGATACAAGATTATTTCCTCAAATGTCAATGTATTTAGAGCATACAAGCTAAAGGTAATATATCATGGACCTGTGTTAAATCCTAAAGTTTAGGGAATTAAGTCAACCTTTTATCAAACACAAATTAGGTAATGGCAAGGACATATACTTCTTGTTTGATTGCTTATTGGAAATTGGTCTCTTGTACAAGACTAATCATTTCAAACACTGAAATATGTCATTCCAAAGAACACCAAAGTCTATGATCTCACCAAGAATATACTTAAACCTGGCCATCTTGCTCCATTAAAGTTTCATTAGCTCTAGTGGAAGGCCTTCTTGCCTATTCCCCTAACTGTAGCACCTCCTTACCGTAGAGTACCCACCGGAACACCCGTAGGTCATTCCGGTACATATCCTACGATAAGAGAACACTACAAACGAACACCACTATACTCCACATGGCATCACAATAATAAAACATTAATAAGAAATTGGCAACTTTTTAAAACCAAACTGTGTTCCATTTCATTCACTAAACTCAGTAGTTTATA
>JAOTBA010000006.1:22020281-22032415 GCA_025629845.1 Erythroxylum squamatum | reverse complement strand
AACCAAAACCAAAAACAAAAACTAAAAACTCAAACAAACAAGATTTTTTACCAAATTTGAAAACAAAAACAGAAAACCAAAAATAAAAACAGAAACAAACATAAACATTTCTTCTCTTTTAACTGCCCATATTAAGTGAAGAATTTCATGAAATCATATAATTATTAAAATGTTTCATTCAAATATTTCAATGTCAAGCTGTTACAAAACTATGGATCTATATCATTTAGAAGGAATTTACACTTCATTAAGTTTTTCTTAACTAATAATAACTCTACTTCACAACAATAATAAGCTTTCTTTTCCTCACCCCATTAAGATAAGAGATAAAATATTTCATGGAAGTCCTTAAGAATGGTAGATTTCTCACCAACTTACTTCTCCATAGATTTCAATACCTAAAAATTAAGGATTTTATTAAATCTCTCTCTTTTAATTAATGATTTTGAGTATCCATATTAAATGATGATTTTCGTGAAGCTATAGAATTTGTGAAATTTATTATGTTTAGATTCTTAAAGCAAACTATTTCTTTGCGTAGATCATATAATCCGTATGGCTTATTCTACGTAAAGACAATTTAGGGTTAAAAAACTTGCATCTAACATTACCAAAACAAAAAAAATAGAGAGAGAGAGAACAGACATATGGCGTCTGACTAGAAAGATGTCACACTTATACAATGTTTAGGATATGCAGAAAGTCCTCATGTACACTAGAGTTTGGTCTCATTGAGACCAAGACAACTCTTAAATAGAAGAGTAAAGTTGAATTTTTATTTAAGGTTCGCTGTAATTTTTCAAGCCATGACGCAGCACCTAATAATTTTCCAAATTAAGATTCACCACTGATGGATAGAGCTATAACACCAACCAAAATGACATGCTGGAAAATTAATAGCCTTTTATAAAAAAGTATTTATTCATTTTAGCCCTACTAAAAAGAGGAAAGTTGTTGCCTATTGAATACTAGCTAATTTAATAGTTATCATAACTCACTGACACGAAGGATTTTGACAGATATTAAGTTTTGGGGTAGATTTTTAACTATAAGAGCTAGTGCACTTCAGTCAATCTGCTCCCCAGCAGCCACGCTTCGCTTTTCTTCTTCAACTTGCTCCAACAATGCTACTAACTCAGCCTCGGACAGACCCTCCAACCGTTTCTGAGAAACCAGAACAAGGCACAGTTAAAAGCCAGAGGAAAATGTATAAAGGAAAATAAAATCTTAGGATCTTTTTCAATTGTAAGTTCCCAATGCACAAATTTAGAGGTACTACAATGTCCCGGAAGCATAATTCTGAACTAATTGAGTACCAAATAATCAAAAAATCATAAGCTGGCTATGTTCTGCAGTAACAAAGTACACTCTGTGCCTTCATCGTTAGGGAAATATGGACCATTGGATTCTATACTTTGCCACATCTGAAAATGCAATTTATATGGCATACCTCCATGACTTTGTTTTCATAGTCACGCAGTTGTTGAGCATATGTCATTTCCTTGTTTGAAACTCTAAATATATATGTTGATATCCATCCGATTGTTAGGCCCAAAACCAATACCAATTGAACAACATTTCCAGCTTGCAAAGGATCAACACCAGCAAACTGCAGAGGAGGTAATGAATACAACAATACTATATAAAAGCAATGAACCATGTAAATATAGTATAGTCGATACTAATAAACAATTCTGCAAAATCTCAGTTCAATGAAACATATTACTCCAGACGTTTATTTAGCTTACAAGTTATAATTGTTAAGCTATTTGTTGATAATTGATTCCATGGATAAAGACAGACACACATATGAAGACATGACAGCCAGCGAAATGGAAAGTTGGAATCATGTAAAGTATGATAGTTACAATACCTCCAGTCCACTTTTCAAGCCATATCCAAAAACTGTAATTCCAAGTCCAATCAGTAATACATCCTTCCGGGTGTACCCAAAAGGTGTCTGCCAAGGGAACAAGTGAAACAGATGAGTCAAAATCGAATTTGATGCGTAGGAACTCATCAATTCAGAAAATGATGATTTCTACAGCAGCTAATTCATATAATTGGAAAGTAAGTGATGAATTAGTTAGAGCCCCACCCATCTTGTAATGCAGAGTAATATCATCTGTCTCATTTTAGATAGACTAACAAATGATAATCATCAGAGGACTATAAGAATCCTAAAGACTTTTTTGATGGTTATTGTAAGACCCAATGGAAAAACTGGAATGCTTAGTTCAGTCAGAACAAGCTGAACACATGCCTTGCCTTGGTTGGAGGAATCATCTTCACTGCCACTGGAATTTGGGGAGCTGCTACATTTAGGAGCAGTGAAGTAGATTTTCTTTGATCCCATGCTACTCAGTCCTTTTCTTGGAGAAGAAAAAGTTCCATTTTTGTAACTTCTTAAAATTGGTTTTCCTGACATTGACATGGGAATGAACCCATGGTTAGATAAATAGGTATAAAGTAACACTGAAGACTGCATGGAAGGATTGCTTCAAAAAAGCAATCTGCTTTCTCAACAAGCACACAAAGTGATTTTCTCTTGGTGCTTCTCATGGTGATTACTAATATGCTTCATTGACCATCTTAAGGTATATTTCATCTCTCTGAATTCCAATGTGAAAGAAGCTCGTTGGCAATTTCATACGACTACAGTATGTTCTTATTACAATATTGAAGGTCAGGTAACATGTTTCTTAAAAGAAACTACCAATAGAAAGCAATAGAAATACAGGAGAATGAGAAGGAGAATTATATCATTGTCGACCTTGAGTCATTGAATTCATTACTAGACAGTTAGAACATAATGTCAGCAGTGTGAATACGAGAACTAAATGGAAGCAAACAATGTTCAAACAAAAGAGTAATCTTAGAATTTGCATCTAAGTTGGACATAAGTTTTGCTATACAAGAAAATATTTTACTTAATTTGTATCACATGTTGGTCAGTCATACCTACTAATTCATCAAAATAAAATAATGAATAGCTGAAAGATGAAGATTTGAGGTCCCTTATAACGGCAAAAGCACAAACCTTTCTAGTACATACAGAATACCAAGAGCACTCCAATAAAACAATCATAAGAAAGCGAAATGAAGAGTGGCAAAAACTAACTGACCTCTGTAGCAGCCAAGGAAGCCTCTATTACCCAATTGCAAGAACTGAAGAGTTGAAGAACCCTCAACCGAAGAGGCTCTACTTTGACCGAGAATGTTAGAATTTACACTTCCAATTTGAACGGGAATCATCTCCTGAAAGTTTAGTAACCTGAACAAATGATCAGATGGTCACCAACAGAACGCAGAGAACTGAGAACTATGGAGATCCAGGAAGAGTACGCTTAAGTACACAGCCTTGAACAAGTTCTTATCACTGATTGTTAATGAATATCTACAACCCAATCATAACCAAAACAAAAAGAAGTGAGCAGAGGGAAGCTACCTGAGCGGTGGTGCTGGATATGAAACCCGTGGTGGGTGGCAGAGGAATGGAAACATTTTATAGCTTGTGGGTCCCATAAAAATTATTATATTCGTGTTCGATTTTTGTACTCTTATTTAATCACCTATATTAATTAGATTATTTATAAATATCATAAATTATCTGTAAATGTACTTAATTTTCAAATATTTTCTATTTTATAACAAAAATATATACAAATATTTTGGCAAGAGTTATGCCTGAGTTTAGAATTATACTAATTTTGATTCGTAGTTATTTATTGGACATCGAATTTACATTTTCGTGACATATGGATACATCATACATCAATCTATAAGGACTAAATCTCAATAACCAAATGATGGTAGGCACAACTTTTATACATACATATATAAAACAACAATATATCCCGTGACAATTTAGCCTTTAAATTTCAATGTCATCACATAATTCAAAGGCTTGTTTTAAAATTATTTTCTCTACTGTTTTGCCTTATATTCATTTAACAAATGCGACTTTAGTCATATGACTTATTAAGAATTAATTTATAGTAATTTAAAATTATTAATTTGTGACATTATAGTATCAAAATTTTCTAATTTCTTGTCTCCTTTTATGAAATATTTAAGGTTTTTTTTAATTAAGTTCTAAAGTGTTTTAAAAAGATTCATAGTAAGCTTTTGTATAGACTAATATATATACTTATTAAGGAATTAATTAGAAAGGTTTAAAAAGATTTTTTGAGTGTAATTATGTCCTTAATACAAAAATTAAACGGATAACAAATTCTAAACTACCAAATCTTTTGGAATTTTTTCAATCTAGTGTCAAAGTTTTAAAAATTTTCAATCAAGTATTTAATTTTTATAATCTTAACATCTAAGATGAATACGTTAGTTTTGTTAGTATTTTGCTGGTTTAGCTAATAGAATGTTCTTTTTTTTTTTCCATAACATGTAGGCTTTTCACAAGAAAAATTAATGGTCACCCATTACCCATTTTATTTAAAATACCTACATCATCTACATCTCCTCTCCTCTGTGTCGTTTTTTGGGAAGCACCATGTTCTACATCATCAACTGGGAAGCACAATTTTTTGAGTCTTCTCTCCCCTGCGTCTGTAATTGGAAGCACCATTTTCTTCGTTCTTTCAAAACTACGCACTGTAGGGTTTAACATTAGAGTTTGAAACTTCTTAAGCTAGATATTTTTCCCCCCTTTCTTTTGGTTGTTTAATCTTGTATTATAGTGTTTTGTGTGTATGCATTGGGTTAGAAGTACGGGCATTTCATTGAACAGCTTACATGTTTCCGTCTGTCTTTACTATTTCTTAGTTTATGTCTCTACATAAAAACCATTTTGTTCATAAATTTTTTTAATGATATATTTTAATTTTATCTCGTTGAGAATTTTGATTTGGATTATTTTGAGAATTTTTGTTTAAGTGGGCAGTTGTTTCATAAACAAAAGAAAACTGAAATGTTTTAGGTGCTCTATTGATATCATATGATATTTATGTTTCTAACAACTCAGACACAAAGTGATCCTTCTATAAGAGGCATTGATTATCATATTGTGGTCTTAAGGACAATGTCTTTGCAAATTTGTTAAAGGAATAGCTTTTAAAATTGGTTTGACGTTAACACTCTAAAATGACCTTGGTGTAAATGAAAATCTAATATCAAAAGTTATGATCCTTCTGACTCTAATCGATATAAATTTATGATGAATTCAGAAAATAACATCGCGTTGTTACTTTGGTTTGCAATAATGAAATCGAGATTACCTATTATTAACTAATTTTGAATTTCACTATTAAAAATTGTTGGTCAAAGATTTGTCCTTTCTATTGATAAGTTGTTATTAATGTAGATCATATCCTTGTTTAGATTCTCTAGATATAGATGTTTTTTGTTCATTTACAACCATATGGATTATATATAATTGCGGAGAAGTGTAAATGATCTTATCTATCTTCCTTTGGCTAGCTAAATAAACTCATGCTACTCTTTTGAAGCTTCTTTATGTAAAACCCATTTTGTGCCTCATGTTTTTGTGCTCACCAAATCAAAAATTTTTACGCAAATCCTGAATGTCCAAACTGCCGTTATTGCATAGATGATAGTGTTGTAAGTTCCAATTTTCTTAGACCTTTTATATGGTCATTGTGACATGATGTAAATGAAAAAATTATTTTAGACAACATGGTCTTGGCAAAGTGTTTTTTAGGTTGCAATAATGTAATATTCAAGATTGTTACCCTTTAAGGTCTTAACCATGTTTTGCTTCCTATCCCAGTTAAATAGGACTTCAGTTTTGTTGCACAATATTAATTTATTTTCTTTTGCTAAGATTATAGTTGATTATTATCTTTTAACTCTAAAATAAACTTCTTATCATGTTACCATCTTTGACATAACTAGTTAAGATTGAGTATTATGAGTCTAAAATAAATAGAAGTTTAAAGGCTGGATTGGACAAAGAATTTTTTTTGTTTTTGTGGGTAAATGGTTGTCATATGGACTTTATTGATAGAGAGAAATCCCGAAAGATGCTTTGTTTTTTGGGCTCAACGTGGGGTGATTTATTTCTTCATTTTATGGTTGTATGAGTTATTTGAGTTTTTAACTCAATATTATTATTGAGGGATATATTAGAGTCGAAAGGTTTTTAATTGAACAAGATTAAGACTGAGTATGTAGATTGTAACTTTTTAAACCATAAGGTGGTTATCAATGTGGAGATAAATATTGGTTTAGAAGTTATGCTAGAAAAGGAGTTTGGTTTAGAAGTTATGCCAGAAAATGAGTATTTTAAGTATCTAGGATTTATCATCTAAAGCAATAAAGAAATTAATAAACACATAGTTTACCGTATCAGGTCAAGGTGACTTAAAAGTGTTTGAGAAGTTTTATGTGACAAGAAAATATCACTTAAACTCAAAGGTAAAATATATCATTTAGCAATCAGGTCAATCATGCTTTGTGGGATGGAATGTTGACCAATCAAATATGTGCATAGTCATAAGCTAATGATGGAAAAGATAAGAATGCTTCGTTAGATGTGCAATCTTACTATAAGAGATAAGTTAAGGAATGTAATGGTAAGAGACAAATTAAAGGTTAATATTAATGAAAAATTAGGAGAGACAAGGCTTAGGTAATTGGGCATGTTAAGAGCAAACATCTAGATACTCTAGTGAGAAGATGCGAGAAGATTATACTTAGAAGCTATAAGAGAAAAAAAAAAAAGAAGAAGGCCTAAGACGATATAGCCCTGCTAGAACTTACCGAGGAAATGACCCTTAATAGAAAACTTTGAAGTACTAAGATACGGATAAAGGATCTCATGTAGAGAGATCATTGTTGTTCTGACAAATCTTTTAAACACTTTCCTCTTATATTTAGCTTAAACTTTTAAATAAGTAATACGTCCCTTTTAGTGATTTATACTAAGCATTTCCTTTCTTAGCCTAAATATTTACGTGATGACTTGTTTGATTTATTTATTTGCTTGTTTTATTTCTTGTTTGTGTATTTATTTACTTATTTTATCTTTTATTTTGACTCTTTAGCTTGTTCTATTTTTATCATATTACTTATTTTACTACTTATTTTATATTTTTATTTATTACAATTTATTTATTTATATTTTATTTTATTATCTTTTATTTTTTTCGTGATGACTTGTTTGATTGATTTATTTGTTTGTTTTATTTCTTATTTGTGTATTTATTTACTTATTTTATCTTTTATTTTTACTCTTTCGCTTGTTCTATTTTTATCATATTATTTATTTTACTACTTATTTTTATATTTTTATTTATTAATTTTTTATTTTATTATCTTTTTTTACTTTAATTAGTATTATTTTATTGTTTTAATATGTATATGCATATTAGATTTTTTTCTTTTTTTCTCTTAATGTGAGTTTGTTAGAAACAATGTCTCTACTAGTTAGAGATAAGGTTGTGTACTGTTGGACATCTCTAGATCCTGTGTATGGGTGGGACTTTCACCGAGTTGTTCTTGTTGTTGTTGTTGTTGTTTAATTTTAGCATCAAAATCATTAGGTTTTTGAGTAGGTTAATCCTCCAATGTGTGAAAGAGCTTTAAGTATCATAAATCGCCTGTTGAAGAAGATAAAAGTTAGAAGAAGAAAAAAAATGCTAAAGTTGAAAATTAAAATATTAAGTATTATATTATTAATGGTTGCCATTAAAAACTATTATGAGTAGATGCAGAAGTCTAAGATGATGATGGAGGAAAGAAACATGTATGAGAAACTTAAGGTGATTGTTTTTTCAAATTTGTTGTCATTTGTGGGTTTAAGTGAAACTTTGCATGTTTTTGGATAATTTTGAGACTTGTTCTCTTGTACTTGTTTTAAGATTACTTTATAAACCAAGTAGAGGATTATAACTAATATTATTCTAGATTATAGCAATTCTACTTTAGACTTGTGTTTGTCAATGTTTAAAGGAATTTCTTGTTTCTGTGTGGTAA
This sequence comes from Erythroxylum squamatum, assembly GCA_025629845.1. Classification (NCBI taxonomy): domain Eukaryota; kingdom Viridiplantae; phylum Streptophyta; class Magnoliopsida; order Malpighiales; family Erythroxylaceae; genus Erythroxylum; species Erythroxylum squamatum. The sequence continues at coordinate 22,024,462 of JAOTBA010000006.1, read as the reverse complement.
AAAGCTACCATATTGCTTTTTCCTTTTGTAAATCCTCTTCTGTTAGTTCTTATCTCTACTATAATTAAGTTAGATTTGATGCATGTTCCTTAGTCTCATTTAATATTTAATTATTGTGAAGCTCTATGAAGATTAGGATGGCAAATATGAACTTGAAATCCTTTGATGTTTCCTTAATCAATATGTTTGGTAACTTGCCACTAAGAAGCACATTTTAGCAATTTCATATAAGAGAACTGATACATGTTAAACCAAAAATATTAAACTTCAATCATTAATGGCCTTGTATTGTTAAACCATTATTCTAGTGACAAAGACACTTCAATAACTATCTCTTGTGATGTATACCTTGTGCGCATTCCCCTATCCCCACTCTATAACTTTCTCTTTTGTTAAATTTTCACCTCAGTTGTTGAACTGTTCACACTGTTATATTATAAATAATGGTATTCTATATTTTATTCTGACACATATATATTCAATACGATTACCAAAAATGTGTAATCTTAAATTATTTTGTGATTTATTAGGCATATGAACTATACAACAATAATAGGTAAACACAAGATCGAATGTAGTGGAGAAATATGATAACAAAATACTTAATGTCTTATTAGGAACCCACATATAAATTGTATTATCTAAAAGTATTTCGTTTTAAAAAATTATTTCTTTATTCCCATCTTGTAGGACAAGGCTTATAGGTAAAATACATCTATAAGACATACTAGAATATTCAATTCAATGAATTTACATAGTACTTCCTGAAGCTTTTGATTTTGTCCCTTTCATCCTTACATTTTTTTCCTAATAAAATGGCAACACATAATCATAGAATAACTTAATTGTCAAAATTGATTTAAGACCTACAAATCTTTGAGATTCTCAATACTTATAACCTTTGTAGAGTTACAACTTGCCTTGTAATTGGTGGTTGAGGTTCTCCACCCTACAATATCCGACATCCACTGATTGGCCTCTTTCTTTCATTTGGCTTTAACATAGGTGGTTGACTTAAAGGATTAATATTAGAACAATTTTGGTTGGGAGAGCATATTGGACATGTTTTTCTAATATGTTGTTGCCAAAAGCAAGTTTTACAGGTCATTTTCATTTCTCTCCTTGATATCTTGTTGCCTTTACTAGTAATCTCCTAATCCTCTTTCCGCTTATTCTTCTTTGGCCAGCCTGACATTTTTTGAAATAAAGGTGGTAATGGTAGTACTTGTTCAGTTTTAGGTCAAAATTTATCTCTTTGAACTGGCACCATCATATATTGATAAGCTTGTAGATACTTGTCCTTCGTAAACCAATGAGATACATATTTTACAAACTCTTCATTATTGTACTCAATAACAGCAATGACGTGTGAATATGGGATTTTCAACACATCTAAGCTTCTATAATTACATGTCTTATTTCTCAAATTCACATGTTTAGCTCTTTTCTATATTACTTCGAATCCACCATCACCATTATTCTCAAGTTCACAATCAATGCTTAACTCCTTATTAATTCTCAATTTTTTTTTCTTTATTTTTGGACCAATTTCATCTCTTTATTTACTTATGGTCTTAACTAGTTGTTTCATCACAAGTACTTCAACTTCAATTATACTTTCAATAAATGATTCACAAAGATTATTATCCATAATATCATATTTGAATGAAGTGTCTTTGAGTATTTTCCAAGTCCTTTTTTAACTCCTTCCAATGAAAAAAAAGTCAAATTTATTATATGACTTATAATATTACCATAACAATGTTTTTAATTTGAGTCATTTATGATACCTTTTTCTCCAATTGACAAACATATATCTCAGACAATACCTTACTTCAACCTTTAGGAGTTGTTTACTAAATGCCTTCACAAGAACTTATATAAATTTAATTGAAAAGTTTTGTAAATAAGGAATAAGAATAATTATTTATTAATAAAGTTTGTAGAATTCATATTATACATTTTATCGATCAGAAATCACTTCCCATCCACCTCTATCTTTTAGATGCAAGTATTTCTTCAACAACTATAAAAATCAATTCCAAGATTATTATTTTTAATATGAATCAAGCCTATGCCACAAGAAGCATCTTATTGTTATCATCTCTTCCAACTTTTGTTAATAACTCACCTTTTACAATCCCTTCAAAAAAGTAACCATCTACTCATATCAACTTTCTACATCCATTAAAGAAGCCCTTCTTGCAACACTGGAAAAAGCATACATCCCTTTTTACAACGGTGAGAAAAATATACATTTTATCAAATGATTGCTGTTGGGCCCCATTTTTGGAGCCCAACTATCCGGAATCATAAAGCGTGAGCGGGTTTCCTTGTAGGGTTATGCCAATGTACCCTAATTAGCCATCAACGGTTCCACATTGTTCATATAACAACTCAAGCCACAAAGGAGATCCCACATAATGAATTCACAATAATCACAATTGACTTCATCAAAATTGTAGCTCTTAGTCTCTAGTTTATTTTGGAGTAAGAACCAACTAAATCGGAGTTCTATAGATGAAGATATGCTTCAGAAACCAAAGTATAATCATGCCCCAACATGCTCTCCCAACCAACCCCTCACTTTCTTCCAATCAATCTTTTTGAACTCAATAACAAAGGCTATAAAGTTTTTTGGAAGGTATGAAAATGCATTAGAAATCTATCTATTCAAGAATCACTTAATTTGGAGGTCGGATGAAGAAGTTATAGCTAAAAGAATCCAACATGTCCATATCCTTACTCACATTTTATATGCCTTGGCACAATTGCCATAACTCTCATTACAGATGTCAGATTGACTTCGTTTTTAGACGGTTTCGAAGAGGACTTCTAGATCTACAATTTCACGAAGAACTCAAAACGAGATTTGGTCATTTGGAGGGTCAAAATATGGTCCGTGTAAACCAACACGGGCAGCCCGTGTGACTTTCTAGTGTAAGTGTGCTCCTGCGCTAGAAACACACGGCCTGTGTGATTTTACACGGGCAGGCCGAGTAACCTTCAGGTGAAACGAAATTTTCACCCTCCAAGACCCCTCCAAATGATCCTAAACCCATCCTAACATCTCCTTTTACTCATAATCTTGCCAAATCGAGCAATCCTAGTGCGATATCGCTCTATAAACTCTAATTATTCGGGATACACATCCTATGCAACATCACCTACACAAACAATCATATCTCTCAACTCAGACATCCAAAAATCGCATACTTTCTATCGTTGGAAAGCTAGAAGGACAAGCTACAACTTCTATGAAGACAACTTGCTCAAATTCATCCTAGATTAGTGCAGTTTTTCTCTCAAAGCCAGAACACAAATCTTACCCCTATGAAAACTTAAAAATTTTAAATGCAAAGACTTGAAATGCCACAACCAACCATAATATATAAGTATTTCATTCACATCAAAATAAGAGTTTTACAGCGCTTTAGTGGGCATTTCGAGCTACCTTACAACATAATCCAAAATACAATGTTACAAGAAATACAATTTCTCAAAATGCAACTAAAGCATTGCTTTTCAAAATCTAGCTTCAAAAGAACAAAATATGTAAGTTGGAGTGATGCCTTAACGATCGACTCGATCACTCAAAATGTTACTCATTGCCTGCGGATGGGAAGGAATGGAGGTAGGGGTGAGCATATTCGGGCCCGAAATTTTTTCCATCTTACCCGGCCTGAACCTGAATATTCAATTACCCGAACTTACCCGGCCCGATTTACCCAAATTACCTATTTATCCGGCCCGATTGGCCCGAATTACCCAAATTATCCTGGCCCGATTTACCCGAATTACCCTAATTACCCTATTTCATTATTCTTTTAAACCTAATTCGGGTAATCGGGCTGGCCTGAATTTTTGCGAAGTTACCCGTCCCGGCCCGAAAATAATTCGGGTAATATTCGGGCCGGCCTGAATTACCCGAAATTTAGCATTTGCTTACCTGAATTAATTTGGGATGGGCCGAATAATGCTCACCCCTAAATGGAGGGGAGCTTAACACTCGTGGGTAACAGTCTTATAATCGGTAACAAGCAAAACCACTGACAAAAATCATGATCAAGGCAAATTTATATGAAATCCATGAAACATATATTTCTAAAATTCTCAACATATCAAACCAATTCACAACTCACATAAGTCAAGCATTCATCAAACTTGTCAATGCAAGTAAC
>JAOTBA010000006.1:22008395-22020181 GCA_025629845.1 Erythroxylum squamatum | reverse complement strand
GAACACATGTAGCCATCGAAAGAAGAGTTATGTCTCTGTCGCATTGAGACAGAGGCAGCTTAGGTAACTCATGCATAGTTAATGGTTATAAAGGAATGAATTATAGTACTATTATTTCAAACTTCATAGTTAATGGTTATCTGCAGAGTGGACATGAAGAAGAATAATGGTAATTTTAGAAAATGGTGAATGAAGGAGTTCAATCGACCAATATTAATACCATGAAAGCTTTACATATATGTACCTTGGAAATCTTGGTCATTATAATTTTAGGAACAATTCATCAATGAGTATGATCTACTCTTTAATAGTAAAGGAATTCTATTTTTCAAAATTCCCGTCTAACTCGTTTGATGACATTAGCAACTGATTACATGCTTTACAAACTAATACTGGTTTATTTAGAAATAACATCTAAATTTGAGGTTAATTAAGAAAAAAAGAGTAAAGGAATTAAAATGTACTATAAGTAAAAGTTTGAGAAGTGTTTCTTTATTTTTTAGCTTCAACAGTTCAAAGAGTGAGCTAGTCAAACTATGTACAGAAATTAACAAGCATCATTAGTAAAAACTTAGTTATAAAATTTGTAAGGGAACAATAATGTATTTCTAACTTAATTTTTGATCTAAATATCTCATCTTTGTTGAAAATAATCTTATATTTTACTACACACGTTTCTTTTTGTGGGGTTATTGATTTGATTTATCCTTAGAATCTTATATGCTACAGATTATAGCTATCTTTAAGAATTAGGATATCTTTTGGTTGCTATTTTAGTGGAATAGTTGTTATCTATTTGGCTATAAAGTCTGTAAAAGGTCTTTTGCAATAAAGGCAAGAGAAAGCATTCTCTCTCGAAAATCATCCCTCTTTTCTTATAGCCTTTACTTTATTTCTTTCTTTTATGATATCAATAGTATCAAAGCGTTCAGATCCTGAAGGTGAAAACATATAAGGCGACAAACAATTTCTCCTTCTCATTTTCATGACCACTGATTCAAATTTTATCCAAGCAGCCATCCCACGGTTTGATGATCACTATGACCATTGGAGCATATTGATGGAGAATTTTTTTATGATCAAAGGAGTTCTTGTCAGTTGTTGAATCTAACATCCAAGAGCCAACAGTAAGAACGAATTTGGAAGAATCCTAGACAAATTACTTGGAAGCTAGAAAACTAAAAGACCTGAAGGCCAAAAACTATTTGTTTCAACCTATAGATAGTTTAGGTTTGGAGGCTATTCTTTGCAAAGAAACCTCCAAAGAAATTTGGGTTTCTATGAAGAAGAAATATCAAGGCTCAGTTAGAGTGAAGCGTGCACAACTTAAAGCCTTGAGAAGGGACTTTCATACACTAGCAATGAAGGAAGGAGAATCTGTCACCAGTTATTGCGCTAAAACAATGGAGATCAACAATAAGATGCAATTTCATGGTGAAAGGATGGATGATGTCACAATTGTAGAGAAGAACTTACGCTCGTTAACACCTAAGTTTAACTATGTTGTCTGCTATATTGAAGAATAAAAAGATAGATTGCAATATCACATTATCCCATGTTAAGGGTTAGAACCCTAAATAGTATATATGAGAGTTCATTAAGAAGTTAGAAAGTGCATTTCATGCTTATGCATAATATAGCAGACACACACACGTGCATATTGATTTTTGCACATTAAAATGGTTGTAAATACATTCATTAACATTTTTCCAGGTATAATTGATTTTATAAATGTGATTATATTGAGAATTGTGGTTTTATGTGTTGAAAATTGATTTGGAGAGTATATGTATTGACTTAGAATATTTGGTGAATATTTAGGAAATTTCTAAAATTTTGGGTATTTTCGGACTAGGAAAAATGCTAAGTGGCAAGACAATTGATAAATGATAGTAGAATTTATTATCCAATGGCAATGGAAATTTTGATAAATGACTTTGGAATTTTTTGACAAGTTTCGTTGAAAATTGGGAGACAATTGGATTAGAAATTGAAGACAAATAGGCTAGTTATTAATAAGGGTCCAAATGGGACAATAGGAAGGTGACAAGTGTCACAACCACTCACCACTTATCTCTCATGTTTTACATTTTTACAAGACACTCTCCTTAATGTCTTTCATTTCTACTCTTGTCTTCATCTTCTTCATGGCTTTCTCTTCTTCTTCATAATTTTGACTCACCAAACCTTCATCAACGTTACACCTTGCTTTCATCAATCAAATGTTACCTCCATCTTGTTGCCTCTTCCATTTTCCACAAGAAAACCTAACGTAATCTACCTTCAAGATGATGATCGTGTGACATGGGAAGTTAGGGCTTCTTGTTGTGTTTGAAGACATTGAAGATAAATCAAGTTAGTAGCTTGTTAATATTCATGGGTAGTGTTTAACGAAGCATGTAAGATGATAGTTAGAGGTTAAATGGACATAAAATGATGTTTTATGTATGCTGAACGTGAGTGATGAAATGTGTATGTAAATGTCTTGCTTTTGTATATGTGTATGATGATTAATGACCCATAAATTGTTATAGAGATGATTTTGAGGTAGAATGATCATTATAATGGTGTTAGATGAGTGCAGAAAATTGATGATGAATGGGTAAATGTATATGTTCTATTTTTGGGTTAATGACGAAATATAGATCATGATTTTTTTGTGAATGATATTGAGTTGAAATTGAGTTAATAATGTAGGAAGTTATTAAAAATCTAGAAAATTGGAGGAGAGTGTGCTGGAAAATGTTAGCTATAACATTTCCACTTATTAAGCATCTGTATTTTAGCCATAACTTGTTCTATAGTTATCCAAATGAGATGATTTTCAATTTCGATTACATTAAATACATATGGCTACATTTTTTATGAAGACATCGAATTCAAATTCTAGCTTTAAGAGTTTCAAAATTAAACTAGAAGTTGATTACTAGGTACAACAGAAAAATGAAAAAGTGCAGAAAATGATGAACATGTGTGAATGATGTTTTGTTTTTTTATGCCTGTGTTTATTCATGTATTTTGATTTGTTTGTGATCAAGTTGAGCTGAAATTGAAGTGAGAATGAATGTGAAAAATGAAATAGAAAATGTGTAGAAAGTGTGATAAAGAATTGTCATAATTGGAGTTAAATGAAGATTAGTGAAGTAGACAAAATTGCATAAAAATGTGATATAGAAAAGTATGAAAATAGGTTCTATTTTTGGGTTATAATCAATCATGAAATTGTGAATTGTGTATAGAGAATACTGAACTAAAAGTTAACGTATACATGAAGAAGTTATCAATTTGAAATGATGAATGTTGAATATGAATTGTTTGAGACTTATGAATGAGATATGTTATGGAAAAAGGATAGGATTTCATGAATGATGAGTTTTAGTGAAAATGATGAATCAAATGAGTTGACGCTTGAGAGTTTAATGAAATCAATTTGGTAGTTGAATTAGTGTAAAATGATGTTGCATTAGAAGAGGTGAATTTGGGAAAATTTAGATTGAAAGTGATGTTAGAATGTATGTAGAAACCATTGGAAATGCTCTTAAGTGAGTTGTATTTCTCACATATCTGTTGGATGGACTTTAGGTCCGTTGGACAGACCTTCTCGGGTCTGAAAAACTTCCCATCCTTGTTTCTATCCATTAAACGGACTTTAGGTTCGCTGGACGGACCTTCACGGGTCTGAAAAACTTCCCCCATTTTGGTGGGATGTATGTCCGCTGAGTGAACATTCACAGTACACTTACACAAATTTGCAATTTTGGCCATCTAAACTATAAAATCTCTCTTCTGGGTCTTCACAAAAGTTGTAGATCTCAAAGTCCTCTTCGAAAACATCCTAGAATGACATTAATCAGACATCTACAGACAAAGTTATACCTTTTGTCCCAAGATATGTTTGTTTATATATGATTGACTTATTAATGTTTTTCCCATAAGATATTTATGCTTGATTGTGATCTTGAATGAGCCTAGTTGATGTAGGATTGAGCTATTAAAGTAAGGAAAGTGTATTATATGTTAAGAAATGATTCAAAGATCATGTTAATTGGTTATGAGACGAGTATTAGGGACATGTACCTGGGATTGTCATTGAACATGTATTGTACATATTCCATATATACACATATGTGCATAAATGAATACTTATAATTGTGCAAAGTTGTGATGTGTATAAATGTGTATGTATTGCATGATTTTGAAGAGCATATTGAGTGACAACATCCAGACGTTGCCAAGACTTCGAGGCAATAGCTTTCTGGAGCAAACAGTGAGTAACCTAGATGGCCTCACTTAATTGATTGTTGCTTTAAATTTTGTATTGAACTGTTTTATGGAGTTGATTGTGTTGATTCCTGACATTGAATGTCCGAGGCGTTTGATGCATGAATGATGTATTGGAAGTGTTCCTTGTATGTGAATTTGACAAAATATATGATTTCTTAACATTTTATTGAATGTCGAACCAAAGTTCGAAGATAAATATGAATGTGAATGTGATGCATTTCATTACATGAATGCATGAACAAATAATGGCAGTTATGACCTAAGTAGCCACCGAAAATGAGCTTAAAGGTGATTAAGAGCCAAAGGCTTGCTATGTATAATGAGCCCTGTATCCCCAATAGATAAGGGACAGTAACAATGAGCCCGGTATCCACAATGGATATAGGACAGTTTAGGCACTCAATCACAACAACGTAATAATCGAAAATGAGTCTCATGAGCATTGCATGTACATTTAATATGTATGTTTGAGTGATTGAAATGAAATGTTGACTTGTCTTTGAATGAGAACGTGAATATTTGTGAACAAAGTGCTATGTAAGGCTACATGATGATAAATAAAATGATGTGAATTATGTGGTTATATATGTTGATGTTTTGTATGAATTAAGTGAACCATCGAGGATGGTTACCTCACTGAGTTTGCAAAACTCACCAAAATTGCAACGTTGACATTTCAGGACCGAGAGAGGATACTAGTGACAGAGAGACTCTACAAGATGCATAGTTCTTGAACTTTTGGAAAGAAGAAATGACTCAAAGGTCGACCAGCTGAGAATGAAGGATTAGATAGAATTTTTGTATAATTCCTTATATGTGTAGCGTGATATGTATTTAGTTATGATAATGTACATATTTGGATGATTTTGTAAAGCTACAATGTATATTCGATTTTTATGAAATGAAATGAGAAAATTTTGGTTTTTTAAATATTGTGTCTTTCTTTATGATGCCTTATAAGAGAATATCACTGCTCTAGCTTTCCATTATTATAGGTTACATACTAGAATGTACTCAGGGCATTCTGGTATATACTCTATGGTAGTGGGGTGTTACATTTCTTGATATCAGAGCATGGTTGGCATCCATAGGGACATATAGGATTATTAGACATGAAATATAGTAAGAAATGGGGATAGTAATCGAAGTTATTGTCTATTATAGATCATCCGCCATAGGTGATCAAGTGGGACGTCAACTGACCTAAAATTAGTGGGAGCCAGTAAAGAGTCTTCTGTATCTCGACTAGAGAGAATGCCCCCCAGAATTCTCAAGAGAAGGGAAAGGAGGTATGATAAACTGCGAAAGCAGTGAGCTGTGGACTTCTACAAAAGAATAGACCCTGCAAAGGCCGAGGGATTGCTAGAGAGAACGGAGAGAGTTTTTTATCAAATGGACTGTGGGTCGGACGAGAAGTTCGACTATGTAGTTTCTTTACTGCAAGGCCCAGCATATCAATGACGGAAGACTGTTATAGTACCACTAGGCCTTGTAATCTGAAATGGGAAGACTTTCTGAGGGTCTTCAAGGAGAATTACATGCCCAAGATCTACCTGGACAAAAAGATGAAGGAGTTTTTGTATCTTAAGTAGGACAGATTATCAGTAGTAGAGTTGAGATCAAGTTTAGTAAGTTTATGGTGTATGCTACTGCCATGATTCCTACCAAAGAAGATAAGTGTAGAAGATTTTAAGATGGGCTAAATAAGGAAATTAGGACAAGGTTAGCAATCTCCAACTTGAGCAGTTTTACTGATTTGAGAGCTGACTCAATCAGAATTGAGTAGCTATTGAGAGAGGGACAAACAAAGCATGGGCTAGGGTTTAGAATGAAGAGGCCCAGTGAATTTCAGGTTGGTTCTGGCAGAAGATTTAGTAAACACCAGAATAGATCTTTTCAACAACTGGCTAGATCAAGACTGTTGGGGTTCAGACAGAGAGGTAGCTTCACACAGTTTGGCAGTGGAAATGTTGGGCCCCGTTTTCAAAGCCCAACTATCTGGAATCATAGAGCGGAGCGGGTTTCCTTGTAGGGTTATGCCAATGTACCCTAATTAGCCATTATCGGTTCCTCATCATTCTCATACCCATACATTTCCTAAGCTCTTTGAACCGAAATCCCTTTTAAAAATCCAAAGATTAAACACAAACTTACCTTGTATCTTCTTCCAATAATTTGTTTCTTGGCTCTAATGGAAGCTCTAATCCTCCTCTTCCTCTTTCCTTTTTGAACAAACTTCAAAATCACTCCTTAAGACTATGAAAAATCAAAACCTAGCTTAGCCTTCTTTCTCTCCTCTCTTTTCTCTCCAACGACACTCTCTCCCTCTTCTCCTTCTAATTTTCGTTTTTTCCTCTTCAATTGCAAGACAAGTCTTCTTTCTCCCTTTTATAGTCTTAATGAAGCTAAAATGTCCAACTTGCCCTTCCTTCAATGCCTTAAGTCTTTACAATTTAAGTGATCTTCCAACAATGCCCCTTATACATACTTACCACTCTAACACTTAATTCAAATTACCTACATCATATTGTCTTACTCGCATTAGTATGCTAATTAATTCCAACATAAATTAATCTAGCAATACCCCAAAAATACTTTAAATCATGCTTAATAATAAAAAAATAACGAGGCTAACAATTGCTACTAATCATCTTTAAGTGATGACCTTTTTATAACCAGTTCAATTCTCAAACCGTGATTTAAACTTAAAAGTTTTCTCCTATAATCTCACAAATTGTTATTTTTTGCCCTTACACTTCCTTGCTTTTCCTTTATCACCAACTTCGTAGCCCTATAACAAATATTTTAACTCACATTGACTCTCAAATCTTTCTTCATAAACTTCCTTAAGTCTATTAGCTTCAGTGCAGCAAGTCCTAGAAAGTCTTTTTAATTAATTGTTAGCAAACCACACTAAACCCACACTTTTATGAAGAAAAATAGGATTACAAATGTGCTTCTGTTCATAAACTCTTACATATATACATATGTGTAAGCGGTCAGTCCACAACAATAATGAAGCCTAAATTTAAAATTACCAAAAAATTGAGAATACTTGAAAATATTTAAATCTTTCACCAAGCTCACCAAAATATACCATTTGTAGTACTTTCTCACATATTTGACTTTCACAAATTGTTTGGTATTCCTCGTAAAAGTAAACTCCCTTCTTTCATCAATAGCCATCTTGTGAAATGCTTCCTTAAATTGGTTAGAATTGTCAAACAACATACCAAGCTTAATCCCAATCTTTTTCTTATGAGGGTTAAATATACAAACATTTAGTTTATGTCTTAACCCCTCATCCACATCCAAACCACCTTCTTCAAAGCTATAATTATGATCTGATTCAAAGTATTTTATTATAATTTCATCTTCTATTTCACTCCCATCAATATCATCTCCATCATTTGCTATTTTTCTTTTGTGGCTTTCCTTTTTTTATGTTATATGTTGCAAGTATTGCTCTCGATTTTTTTCTACAACTATCCCCTTTTAGGTGAAGCAGTTAAATCCCTAGATAATTCCAACTCTTTATCCTCCAAATATGATTCAAACTCCTTTATAATCCTTAAACAAACAAATTATTTTCTTGTTCATCTAGATCAACTTCATTCCCACTTACACCTATAGCTTCTTATTTATCTACATCTACACTCGTGCATTGCACAATAGTGGACTCAGTGACATTGATGGGGACATCATCAACAATCCTAATAATAACCTCTACCCCAGTATCTTCATCAAAATATTGTTCTAAATATGCCAAATTTGGATCCATGGCCTATATAGATCTTTATCGCCTTATATCATGTAGTTAGCTTACATATCACTATTACACAAGCATCACTCTTATTGTTACAAAGGTTTTTCTAGTCATCAACTTATACTGAAGCCGTGTCTACTCCTTTACACGACAATTTCACTTAGGTTTGTTTAAGGAAGGCTGAGCTTTTTCACATGATTATTAACCAATGAAACCTTATTTTCAAATGCCTCACAACCCTCGAAGTGTTTAACTCTCACACTCGAGTAAGAATACTATGAAAGTATTAAATATTCATAGGCAACAATAAATACACAAAAGCTACAATAAAAACCAACTTTTGTTACTTCCCAAAAAGTATACAAAGGAATGTTCTCTTTTAATATGTTCCCTTGCCCTCCTATCTCTCTTTTTTAGGAGCAAGACTCAAATAAGTTATCTATAGGCACATCCGACATGACAATTCAGAATCCTAATTGAAATAAACTAACTAGATTACCTTTATGGTTATTAGATTACATCCCACCAATATTATGATAGCCCCATCCAAATAGGTATTAAGATTTAGTTACATCATAACTAACAAGATAAGAGATTATATTTAACTAGGAATCATATATCCATATTCATGAAGAACTCTTCTATCTTTATATGGTAATTATGTTTTAGAGCTGATGTATATCTACTGTGATATTATATACCACATCATCGAAGATCTCCCTTTGATCTCTATTTATTGATGATGAGTTATCTAAGTCCAAAACCTTTCACAGCAAACTGGTCCAGTCTAATGCTTGCCTATGTTAAGTTCATTAGTCATGGTCCTTCTATTTGAGCCCACTTAACTCTTTGAACTCTTATGTCTCCTTTATAGATGTGATCTAGCTAACTTTCAACCCAAGGTACATCTCAAGCTATCTTTTGGTCTCACATCCAAATTTTCCATCTCACAAAAGATTTTTATTAAAGTGCACAAATACATGCCAACTCATCGAAAACCTACTTGCAAGTCTTTGCCTTGTTTTGTTATCCCAAGTTTCAAACATTGGTCAAAGCTCACCAATGCCTACATAATTATGCTATTAGGACTCAGGGTCTAATACTTATCTACCTCCATTAACCTATATTTAGACTAATTTTTGGTACTCTATGCATAAACTTATTTGCTAGCGAACCTTTAGCATCTTCCATAAGCATCATCTTAAGGTCCCAATAACAAAAGCTATCAATTTCATTATCCCAACTTTCAACATTTCTACCCATATATTCAACATCTTCTCCATATACAAACTTTTCACCATAAAACATAGTCATTTTTTTCATCCCAACCATCCATCTTCACTTACCTATATACAAAAACATTTAAAAAATGTAGGATTATGTCTACCTACCATATGGGAAAAATTAAAATAAAAACATTGTTTTCAAACTCCACATGTGGCATCATTACAAATAAATCAGTAGTCACAAATTATAAGTCAATACCAAATAACCAAAAATGATTCCTATCTAAAATTAAAACTTAGAGGAGAGTCACTGTAATAACAATGTTTACTAAGATGTTTTGATCCATTGTTATGATAGTTTCTGCTCTTATTATCGTAGACGAATATGGCTCTTTTTCTATTTTCGAGGATCTTTCTCTACTGCTATTGGTATCGGCTTCTATATATACTTTTGCTTCTATTGGTGCTTATGGATCACTTGTTGAGTTAAACTCAAAAGCGAAGAGATTTGATTAGCCCGACATTAGGTGGTGTATCGCATGAACACTCAACTATGTCATCACAACAGGATGGATGTCCAATAAGTTCATATAGAAAGAAAAATTTACCATACAATTCTAAGCTAGTTATTGAATACCCAACAAGAGCTTTGGATTAAAGGAAATTAACACCTATTTCTGCTGCAAATACCAAAAGGCTGGTTGTACCACATGAATTTGATAATTTCAATTAAAAGTCCTAACCACAATACTACACACTTAACCTCAAATAGAATTAACTAAATAGAAAAATAGGAAACTTCATTCTACTTCAGAACATGTTGTCAACTAGAATCTTTGATAAAGAGATTTGCTACCTTGAATAAAAATTAAAGACTTATCAATTTCACTGTAAAATAAAGTTAACTCTCCAAGGAGTAAGGACAAAGATATTGTTTGTTGGTCAAAACAGGTTATGCATAAATGGCAATATGCTGAAGAAAATATTAAAATAACTAACAAATACTTTCATAATAGATGTAGATGTAATGCAGCACAACAAAAGTAGAAAATGAAAACAATTGCTAGATCATGTCATATATTTCATTGATAGAAAAGTGAAATCTTGTCAGTATAACATATTATGTTATCGTTAGTACAAATTCTCATTCATAATTAAAAGGCAACTTTACAATGTAGCATATCTCATCCAAAGATAACAATTCCATGATGGAAAACAAGGGTTTGACATAAAAATTAAATGACAAAAAATGAACTTGAGATTGATTTAAGGTAACAATGAAATTCTACATATTAAGAAAATTAAACTTCACCCATTAAAGCTATAACAGAAATTCCTAAGTCTTAATGGCAACTCTAACTATATTTAAAAAGAGCTACCTTGTTATATTATCTAAGTAATATCCAAATGAAGTGAGAGTAGTTGTTAAATTCAACTAATAAGGAATAAGGAATGAATCAACATCACTAACATGCTTTTCCAAGTTTCACCAAATGTGAACAAGAACCCAGCTAAGACTAATCAAGTTATGTAGCTAATCATGAGTATGCCTATGAACTATAATCTCGATTAAGAACTAAGTTTATCCAAATAGGGTGATTTTGTACTGACTCTAAAATTGTCATTAATCAAGTACAAACAAGAGGAAAAATTAAGTAATCTTAGCTAGAATGTAATAGTAGGTAAAATCAATCCAAAGAATCAACAATCTCAACCCAATCTAGGCACCAAAGATTTAGAATCGTATAGCCCATTTCTAATTTGTAAGAAGTTCAATTTATAACTCACATTATCAATCCATAAAAGCATATCAAAGCTTAAACAACATGAACATCACTCATACTCCCATAAGATAAAAAACCTAAGCAAATTTCAGTTACTTTAACTATTGATAACACCAAGAAAATCCAGCCCTTTACTAACCTAATAATAGAACCAACATCCCTATCCTCAACACCTTGAGATTGATATGTGCTAAAAAAAACTTGAGTTTTTCATAGAGAGATAAATAGAGAAGAGAAGAAGCGAAAAATAGTAGCAGTAAGACTTTAGCATTGTTTGTTGATGAAGAAATAATAGATACATGGCTTGGAAGCAAACACATACAAGTTTCTTGATGAAATGCTCGTAAGAGATGTGTGCTTACACTTTGACTTCGATACACACAAGCAAACCTAAAACACACAAAATAAAAAACCATATAAAAACCATAATACAAAATTGAACAGCTAACAGAAAGGGAAAACATATCTAGCTTGTGAAGTCTCAAACCCTAATGTTAACTAAACAACGCGTAATAATGAAGAAAATGGTGCTTCCAGTTGCAAACGCAGAGAAGAGACATAAAAAATTGTTAGGTCCCGATTTCGGAACCCAACTCTTAACAAAATACCATCATAGTTGAGCGTGGTTCCTTGTAATCTCTTCTTGCTTTGATACCACAAATGTTGGGCACCATATCCGGAGCCCAACTTCGGATACTGAACGTGAGCTTGATCCTATGGAATTTC
>JAOTBA010000006.1:21944997-21963334 GCA_025629845.1 Erythroxylum squamatum | reverse complement strand
ATATTATATAAAATATTAAAATAAATTTAAATAAAAATAATTTATTAGTAATAAAAATAAAAATAAATTATTTTTAAGTTTTATTTAATTTATAATTATTATTAGTAATAAAATATTTATTATTATTTTTAAAAAAAATTAAAAATTCATAATAATTATAAAAGTTGAAATAAATAAAATAACTAATTAAAAAACTTTGAAAAAATGAGGGAAGGAGAGATAAGAGGGAGGGAGGGAAATTATAAATTTCTTTGAAAATTTTGCAAAAAATTTCCCCTATTTTTTAAAATTTTCGGTGTACCGACTGGTATTTAAATTCGATACGACCCACCCTTTATTTTGTACTGATTTTGGTCTGGTACAATACGTACCGACCGGTACGTACCAGTATTTATAATATTGTCTTCAACTATTCTTATTGCTCTCCTGTTAGTAGGGTTTTGAATATTTTTGCTCAGAAGTTTCAATCGACAATCTTCAGGTTCATATTTTTCCTTATTTAACGATTTCTATTTTTATTTGGTTTGTAAGGATATAATTGAAAACATAAGTCCAAATTAAATTATATTCTATGAAATACTTTTGCTATCAAACACTATAATAAGAATGCACCCAATTTTTCTATTAAAATTCTTACAAGTATTTAAACGTGTGAATATCTTTACATTTCATAGATTTATTTTCTGAGGAATCATATTCCAAATTTTCTTTACTTTTCTGCCAACCAAACGGGGCAAAAGGAATTCATGGACGAAGGATACTGTATGAAAATCATAGACATACTCATATCTTGTATTTCTGATATGTATATTGAATAGGTCCAAAAGTTGATTAAAAGTCCCATGTCGGCTATTGTATATTGTTTAGAAGAAATTTGGTATCATAAAAAGCTGAAAGTTAAAATATTGTTTCTCGCTTTAGTGATAATATAAATATGGAGCTATAACACGGTTAGTGTGTAAGATTAGATAACATGGATATATCAATTTTTAATTAAAGTTGGTGTTAAAGCCTCAACACTAGTAAAATTGTTATGTGATAACGAGACTGGTCTTCATATTACTTCCTAAATCTTGTGTTTTATGAACAAAACTTGATCTCTAAACAATATGTGAAAACTAGAAAATATTTTCACAATGGAAGTAACCTGTGTAGTAATTTATAAACAGTCTCAAGGGAAAGGTTCGAAGTTTGCATAAAAGCATAATCTACGTTCGAAGGTTGAAGTTCTCTTCACCGGAAGAACAAATCAGCAAAGCATAATGAATAGAGAAGGCATGGGAATTGGACATGTACCAGGCAGTGGCCACTGTTTCTGACTGCGGGCCATTTCTTAGTGGAATCCAATTTCGGATTTGGTCCCATCCCTTACTAGGAAGTCACTCTTAGTGAAATGCTTTCAGATTTTGACAAATTTGCATTGAAAGCTCTGCATGTGCCCAGTTTGCCTTGTCACCACCTTGCATCCTCGCAAGACCGCTATGATTACACTCCTCACAACTCATTCACTTTACGATTCAAAAACGACATTAAAAAATTCACGAGGTTCATGTGAATATCTTTATTATCCAATTAATTAACCCCTATAAGCTACTTTCCTTTTACTTTGCTACTTCTAAAACTTGAAGAAAATCGCAGATTGGAGTAAAATAGAAACGGTGCAAGATAATAGACAATGAAAAGTTGTGGGCTGATAATATAAATCTCAACTAATGAGAAATAAAAAATATTATGTTTTATCCACTCCCACCGCTGCAAATCCCAGTAAGAGAAACCGGAAATCTACGGAAAACCCCAGCCGTCGAGGTCCCCACAGCGACCTGCGCCGGGGGCAACACCCTTCCATCGGCGAACAACAGCCGTCCATGAACCACATGCTCCGGCTGCCCCACCACCATACCTTCAAGCTCGGCGGCCGTATGGTTGCAAAAATCAACGTCCCCGAATCTCCGTTCCACCTCCAGAAAATCGCCAAGAGACGCCGGTTTCGAACCACCATCCCTGCACAGCCTCCACCACCTCCGGCGCCGCCGCTCTGCCACCGACACGATGGCCGTTGTTTTCTTTTTCTTCTTACTACTGGGCACAACCCCAGCGGTCGCTTGGTTGTCTCGGTGCTGAGAGTTTGCCCTGAAGGTGATCGCCGGGAAATTCACGCCCATTAGAGTACCCAACGTTGTGCTTCTATCGTGGAAAAACGAGCCTGTCGACTGTAAACAACAGAAGAAAATTGGTAAAGAAAGCACGTCTTTAACTTGGAAATACTTAAAATGGAGATTATACGAGAATAGGAGATATGGATATCTACCTCGGTGTCGAGATCGGAAGAGGAGACGGAAGAGTTGGTGGGAGAAGCCGGTGGTGGAAGCATTGTATCTGATCCAATGCCGAACATGCCTGCTTCTGTCAAAAATTTGAATTTGTTTCAAGTTTTATGTACGAGGAGAGGCGAGACAGGGACAGACAAGGAGATGGTGATAGGATTTTGATGATTTGAAGTGGGTTTGGGGCATCGTGCTTGAAAGATTATTACAATTAATAATGTTACCACTGTCTTACCAAAAAAAAACAAAAAATAATGTTACCACTGTTTTTGTTCTCTCTGCAGTCCAATCACACTTCTAGCTTTTTAGCCATAACGATAATAGAACAACACTGAAGCCTTCGTTGCTCGGGATGCTATGTTTTTATAGCTATTTCACCTTTTTTATATATATATCTGTTTTCTTTTTCATCTTTTCATTTTACTCTACTAGATTTATGTATCTGTAGCTTTTCCACCTTAAAATTCCAACTAAAGTTGAAGCATGAACTTTATCCCTCTATTTAAACCAATCTTACGAATACCCTACCGGGTTTAATACGAGATTTAGTTCTGCAACATAACTGTATCGGTACCGGTTAGTATCAGGTACTATTTCAGAAAATTTTTTAAATTTATAAAATATTTCCTAAAATTTTTAAAAATTGCAAAATAGTTTATATTAGTATGTTATACAGTTTTACTGTATACTTTACTAATTTTCTGTTTACATCAACATTCCTTTCAAAAATTTTAATAATAAATAATAATGACAATTAATATGAAATAACAATAATTTTTAAATATTTTACATAAAATAATAACCACAATTAATATAAATAAAGACAATTATCATCATACAATTATAAAATTAAGAATAATGCAAAGTATTTAAAATATTATAATAATACAAAAATATTTTTTAAATTTATAAAATTATCCCTGAATTTTTAAAAAATTACAAAATAGTTCATTGTCATATTGTAAACTTGTAGATTATTTAATTTATTTTTTGTTTATATCTTATTCATTTTAGTTTATATATATCTTTATTATATATTTTATTATATTTTAATTATTTCCATATATAATAATTATCTATATATAATATATATACATATATAATAATTATCTAAATATAATAATTAATTGCAAAATAATAAATTGAATTATTTTCTTTGTTATCAAAATTTTGAATTATTTTTTTAGAAATGTTATTTTTCACATTCCATTTCATTTTACATTAAATTAGACATAATCACAATTTTAATTTAATATATAAAATTAATTTAATAATTATTAATAAATATAATTAATTTTAAAATATAATTTTAAAATATATAAATTTTGATTTAATAATTGAAAATATATAAAATAAATATTAGTTTATAAATAATAATTTTAAAATTATTTATTTTAAGAAATAAAATATTTTTATTAGTATTTATTAATAAATATTATATAAAATATTAAAATAAATTTAAATAAAAATAATTTATTAGTAATAAAAATAAAAATAATTTATTTTTAAGTTTTATTTAATTTATAATTATTATTAGTAATAAAACATTTATTATTATTTTAAAAACTTTGAGAAAAATGGGGGGAAGGATAGGTAGGTAGGTAGGAGAGACGGAGGCAAATTTTGAAAATTTCCCAAAAAAATCTCCCAATTTTTTAAAATTTTTGGTACTGGCCGGTATTTTGAATACCGACCGGTACAGTCGAAATTGGCCGGTACCGGCTGGTATTTTTGGCCGGTACTAAAGACGAAATCTGGGTACCGTTTCCCGACCGGTACGATACCTTTCGGCTGGTACGGAACGGATTTCATTGTATTGGATCATAGCCATTGCAGAGAAATCATTTACAAAGGAGACATTAATTACATATATAAATATGTATATATGTATGAAAAATCAAGATTGTGTGACATAACAAAAAGTTTTCCAACAGTGGAACAAGTGCCACAGGTGTGTTTAGTTGATTAAATATCAATAAACTTAGAAAAGAGAGTTGGAAGTTGGAATGAGTGTATAGCCAAAATTATTAGAATTCTTTAAAGGTTCATGATTGGTGTTGAACTAACTATAATGCAAAGTCATATCTCTTGTTAATAAAATCCAAAAGGTTTATCAAAATAGGGTGTAACCTATCTATAATAGACATGTAAAAATTATTACACGTCAAATAATATTAAAAATATTGGTTTAATAAGTTGGACTGTTGAATTTTTTTTTTCACCTCAAGAATAAATTGAATTGTTTCAAGCAGAATGAACAAGACACACTTTGGATGAAGCAATTTCTTACCAAGCCATATTATTAAAAGTAACGAGAGCATCTTTGAATTGCTCACATTTTAGCAAAATATGCTTTCCATAATCATATTGATTGTGGAAAGGATTGAAAAGCAACATTATTCTATAGGATATGATAAATCAATTGTGTAGAATTCAAAGGAATTGAGCACTACTAAAGGTAACGTAAAAAAACTCTTTAAAAAAAACAAAAGAAAGAGACTATTTGAGAGAGAAATGCAAGATATTTTATTCCTCGATAAAGATTAATTTTATTCTTTCATTTTAAAAAGTTACTATGATGCATTAAAACAATCATTTAGGTTATTGAATTATTCCTAAGACTATATTTATAATTTTAATATAGGTGGTACTATTAATTTTATCATTGATTTGTTTTGTTATTAGTTATTAGTTAATAGTAATCAAAATAGTAATAAAGAACAAAAATAATTGTTAGTCCCTAATGGCACTAGAGAAAGGATGAAATTGCGCCACAATAAATTCTAAACAAAATATTTATTAATTTATTATGTCGATGAGCACAATTTATAAAAGATGAATAATGATATTGTTATTCCCTAATGGCACCCAAGAGGAGGGTGAATTGGGTGAGTTCAAGATTTTAATTAAAGTATACTAACTTATAAAATAATGTTTATAAATTATCACTAATGGGAGAATGAAATAAAAGTAAATGAATTTAATTATACTTGTAAACCAAAAAGCATAGAGAAAGGAAAGAGAGACGCCAACCTATTTATAGTGGTTCAACAAACAATCCTTACTTGCCTCTCCTAAGACTCGACTTAGATTTTAACTATAATTATTCTTTCAAGATAAATACCCTTTGCACAATATTTTACTTTGACAAAGAGGAATCTCCTTTTCAATCTTTCTTCAACATAAATAGGAACGTCAAACCACTTTTAGATTAACCCAATACAATGATCATACACCTAAATACAACTTACAACTCAAACTTGCTCACTTGGTTACTTTGATAATCACAAAAAAAAACCCCACACACTCCAAATGAGACAATGAATGCTCAAACGATTTAAAAATAATTAGAAATGTGTATAGAGGACATTCAAAAGCTTCTTGATGCTATGACTAATGAGAAAACACGTATATATAGTGTTTTAAGACATAAAATAGTCATTAGAGCTAGGAACTAGCCATTACTATTGATATATTAGATATATTGATCAACCAGTATGCATTAAAAGATTTAGATTCACTAAACATTGGAACATTGGTCGACAAGTAAAGGATACTGATTTACTAACATGAAAGATTGGTTAAAAAATATGTCGATAGTGTTACAAAAAGCTCTAGATAATTGAAATTTAATATCTTTAACCTATATTTTCGTCGATTACTAACCCATATAGGTCAACCAAAAATATTATCTTAACACCTTCAAATACTCAACTTAATTTGATTAATGTCATTATGATTAAAGACATTGTAGAAAGTTTCATCAAGATTATTTTAAAGATCAAGAAGCTTTTATATTAAAAACAAAAGTTTCAATACCTCTTAATGAATGTAAAGACTCATGCTATGAAATGAAATGAAATCTTTATGCATAGTGAGCCTTTTAGACTATCAAAGAAAAGTAAGATGAGCATACAATAAGTAATAAATGAAATAACCTCGATGTGCCTTGATTTTCTTCTTAACTTGATCTTGTTATTAAAGATTGCAAACATCTTTTTTTTTAATCATAACTTTGGATACGGTAAGATTTTGTTCTCATATTCCTTCTTATCAACAACATTAAACTCGTTAATAATACTTATGTTTTGTTATAATCAAAACCCTAATTAAAACCTTCATTGGTTCAACAATCTCCCTTTTTTTAGTGATGACAAAACATTTATGAAATTAGAAAGTAAAGTACTAATTTTATCATATAGATAACAACCCTTATCGAGATAATAATTAACTCCCTTTTAATTTGTGGATAAAACACAAATCTATGTCATAACCACAATTCAATAGTAAGAACAATATTCATTAAAAATATACATTTTCAAAGAAATATAAATTTATTTGATGTGTGTTGAACATACCATAAGATAAAACCTAAATCTACACACCAAATTTTAAGTTGTGGTAAGTAGGGGATTGTATCCACAGGGAGTGTATGTGTAACTTTTGTAATGAAAGAATCAATGTTTGGGATATGGGGGTTCGGTTGAATTCTATAAACAAAATGAAGTAAAATTACACTAATGAAATTTATTCAATTTAAACAATATAAAAATGAGAAGATTGATGAAGGAGTTTAGAATTTGGTTCTTGGTTCAATCTCGACCTACACACAAATAAGCATACTTAATAATCTTGTTGTTCTCATACTAGAATATATAGGGTGTAGGTTAATAATAAGCTCTGTTAACTCCAGTTTTCCCTTAAGTCATACCTAATTAAAATAAGCTTTTTGACTAAATCTAATTATCAAATAACCTAGAATAAGCTCTTTAGATTTAACATGACACTTGCATTATAAATTGGGAAAACATATTAATCTAGTCAATATCCACATAAGCTCCAGTCGTTTAACCTATGATATGTTATCCCTAATGATTCACAATCTTTAGTTTACCACAAATAAATCAAAGATACACCTATTACATATTGTATTCTAGATTTTGGCAATAATTTCTTACACAAATGATCTATTGAAAGAGTTTAAATCATTCTTATATGAATACCTAAAACAATAAGTAAAGAATAGCATAATAATTTCTAGAGAGAGAGAATAAACAATATAAGATGAAGAGATGTACAAATGTGTTCTTAATTCCCATAAGGATCATACCAAATCCCATCAACCGAATCGCTTTTTCGAGAAATACGAGACATCTAAGTCATACAAGTAAAGAGATTTAAATCCCGAATTGATCCCAAATTGACGGGTTAGTGTGAGCTTATCCATGCGGTTATGCACTCTTCGAATAGGAATCTATTTTTTGAAAGATCCTGGCTTTCGTGCAGATGGTGGAAACTGCCAAGTTGGAGTACGGTAGGGGCAGAGGGAATTTTCGGTGCATCGGTGAAATTAAATAGAATAAAAAAATAAATATAATAAAATAAGGTTATATTAGTATAGAAAATTGGCATGATATCGGATCCACAGAAATAGATAAAATATCTATCATAATTATGTCATCGAGGAAAAGGCCATCGAGTAATGAATTCTTTCTTTCTGATAACTTTGATAGAATGCTTCTATTTTCCTTTAGAACCAGAAGGAAGAAGGATTGCTCTCCATGGATCATGAAGAGGTAGGTATTCTACCCACTCCCTTCTTTGTCTGTTTTAATGTCTATTTAAAGATGCACAATTAGATACAAAACCATGTATCCAACTGTGTATATCAAAATTTTCTCAATTCGTGTTTATATATAGCCATATAAGTATATACACATCCCTGTATGTTGCAAGAAATGATGAAATGATCTTTCACACTTCCAGGGAATTCATTTCTTACATTTTCTTGTCCTATGCACGATTGTGTAGGTTATATGCAATTCAATGCAATAAGCAATTGAAAGATTTTTAAACAATGTTCAATTGAATGAACGAATCTTTAATTTTGAGAGTTGATGCATAAATAAAAATCTTCAAATATCATTTAGGTAAAACGATGAAAAAGTTTGATTTGGAAAAAAATTAAACATAATGTGAGGAAATTCACAATCAAAAGGCTTAAACCAATCGTCAACTAAATTAAAAAGGGTTCAAATTTGAAAAGTAATGTATAAAGAAGCAATTTGCATTTATCATGAAGGAAAAATGATCAAATGGTGCAACATTATATGGATTAAGAATAAAGAAACCAGTAGTGCAATATTGCAACATCATATGGAGCAAGATCTTACCACCTAAACTTTCCTTTCTCCTATGGCTGGCTATTAAGAACCATCTTAACACTGTAGATAGACTCAGGTATTTACATGTGGATTCTTCATGCCCTTTTTGTTCAGCAGCAGATGAGACCAATACTCATTTATTCTTTATGTGTGATTTCACCAACCGTATATGGGAAGTAATAAAAATGAGGTGCAACTGGTCTTTACTAGCTAATACATTTTTTAGTATAATATAGCGATTGTCTTCTCAATTACTCCCCCAAAGTTGATCTACATTGTAGTCATGAGCATGTGTGTGCAAAATATTTGTAAAGAAAGAAATAGTTGACGATTTGAAGCCAAGCAGAAACCTAGCCCACTTCTCATTGCAGAGACAATGGACAACATCACAGAATTGTTACTATTAAGAGGTGTGGTGTAAAACTCCAACCTTCGTTATATCATCACTTAATCATATCTTTTGAGTAGTAATAATGCTACAATTTTAAATGGACATGGTATTCCCCTTGTAATCTTCTACTGCTTGTAACTCAATTCTTTTTAATGAAAATTCCTTTTATTTTTTCAAAACAAAATGATCAAAAAATTTGATTCAGATAAAATTAAGCACAATGTTAGACAATTTATAGTTAAAAAAATTAAATCAAACATCAACTGGATTAAGAAACAATTAGTTTTGAAAATTAATGCATAATAAGCAAATCCTTAAAATTAATTTAGGCAAGAATATTACAATTTTCAATTCAGATAGAATTAAAAATAACTTAAAATAATTGAGAGTTAATAAAACTCAAATTAGGTATAAATTAAACTAAAGATCCTCCAATTTTGAAAATTTTAGTACAATTCTTAGGAAATTAGGCAATTCCTAATTTTAAAACCCTAATTTATCCTAAATGCTAAATTGATGCAATTGAAAGTGTAATACATGAAATTCAATGGATATACATTTTATAAATTGAGATTAGTTGTTAATGGAATCATCAATTGATCAAAGGAAACATGAAAATGAAAAATCTCAATTGAGTGAAGATTAGGGTTAACAGTTGGTGATATAGAATGAATGGAGGTTTGGAGGACAATTGGCAAACACTTTGGAGTATAAGGCAATTTTTTATAGTCATAGGAAGCATATGAATCTCACCAAAGAAGCAAAGATAATGTTGGAGGAGGTTGGTGCTATGGAAGAAATATTTGTCATTTTTAGTGATGCTATAGAGGCATGTGGAGCGATGAGGTTAACACAAGAGATGGAGGTTGGATATGATTGTGAAGAAGGAGTTGGGCTTTTTTGAGATGATTTTACAAAGAGAGAGAGAGAGAGAGGAAAAACTAGAGAGTAGGAGTAGTGAATAAGAAAGATGGGCTGTCTATGTTTTAAGATGATTTATTGGTCGACTAGAAGCTTATATTGGTCGACCTATGTCTTTTGTTGCTCAACCAAAGTTTATGACCAACATAATCTCAAAATAGAAGGGATATATCAAATTCAGGAATATTGGTTGACCATTCAGTGATACTAGTCGATAGGTATATCTAGTTGGGTGACTAGATAAGAGCTAAAATCTCAGGTGGAACTCATATTAGTCCACCAATTTGGGATATTAATCAACTTTAAGTTTTGAAAACTTATATTAAAGTCTTTTGACATTAAATTAAAACAAAAAAACACACATTTACTTAAAAATACATTAAAAACTCGTTTATCTAAGATAATTTCGATCAATCATCCCTAATTCTCTTCTAATTAAACAAAATCTATTTTCACTCATAGATTTATTAAAAGTGTTGGCCAATTTGTATTGTATATCCATGAATTCTAATGAAATATCTCCATTTTGCACATGATCTTTAATGAAATGATATTTAATTTCCATCTACCTTGTTCTAGAGTGTTGAATAGGGTTCTTTGTCAGATATATGACACTTAGTTGGTATCTTAGTGAGATTGAATCTATAATCTCCAAATTGATGTCTAAGCCAAAGAATTTGAGCACAACAACGACCAACTGCCATATACTTGGCTTTTGTTATTGATAAAGCAACTGAATTTTCTTTCTTAATAAACCAATAAACTAATGTTTTCCTAGGAATTGAAAAATATAATGTGTGCTTTTTCTATTCAAAAGATTAACGACAAAATCCACATACGAATAACCAATTAAGTCAAAGAACGTATTTTTAAGGTACCAAAGTCCAAAGTTAATGGTTTTATATAAGTATCTAAGGATGTGCCTAATGGCTAATAGAGGTGATTCTACAGGGCTTCATTGAAATCCAAGATATAGGCAAACACTAAACATAATATCAAGCTTACTTGTGGTAAGATAAAATAATCTATCAATCATACCTAGAGCTTTACATCCACCAGCTTCCCCTTATCATCTTTATTCAATTTTGTCGTAATGCTCATAAGCGTGTCCCTAATGATTTGGCTTGATCCATTGTGAAGAGTTTGGGTAGTTTTTTTTTAATGTAATTTACTTTATTTTTAAAGATACCTTCCTTCATTTGCTTGATTTGGATTCTAAGAAAGAAGTTAAGTTCTACCATCATGCTTATCTCGAACTGCATACTCATATACTTGGAAAATTCTTTAAATATATTCTCATTAGTAGCACCAAAAATAATATCATCAACATAAATTTAAATAATTAGGATAACATGCTTATGCATTTTAATAAAAAGTGTAGTAGTCAACTTTGCCTTCAGAAAGTCCATTTTCTAAAAGAAATGCACTTAGCCTGTCATACCAAACTCTAAGGGCTTATTTTTGCCCATATAAATCTTTGGAAAGTCTATAGACATGGTCAGGTGCATCATGTTTTTCAAACCAACAGGTTAATTAGCACGGACTTCTTTTCAAATGAATTCGTTTAAAAAGGCACTTTTAACATCCATTTAAACAATTTGATATCTATATAGGATGCAAATACAAACAAGAGAGCCTTTTAGCCGATAGAGAAAAATTTTCCCTAAAGTCTATGCCCTTCTCTTGATTATACCCATTTGCTACCAATCTAGCTTTATTTCTCAAAATATGTCTAGTTCATGTAATTTATTTTAAAAGACCTATTTGGTACCTATAGTCTGGACTTTATTCCTCTCAAATTAGTTTGACTCCTAACGTATAGCTATAACCTAACATTAATCATTAAAGGAATCTTCTATTGTCTTAGGTTCGATTTGACAAATGAAAACAAGATGAGATAAATCTTTAGGATGCGATCTAGTTATTACCTTTTGTTGAACATCACTTAAAATTTGATTAGGAGGATGGCTCTTCTTGAATTTCCATTATCTTGGGAGTTCCTCATCCTTGTTATTTCCCTTATTTAGCCTGGGTGGACTGCATAATGTTAACTTGACACCTAGATCATAAGTTAATCCTACGAGTGCATATGACTTAGCTTTTTCATAATTCTATCCATCTAGTAACCATCCGAGTAATAAAATATTGTAATTCCAAATATGCACAATTCAATCATTCATTCATTATAATAGTCTAAATGTAATCTCGTCATCATTCAGTACATAAATTTAAATCCTCTTTAGGAATAATATAATAATAATTTTAGTTTACAATTTTAGTACTACATTAATCCCCCATTGCCTATATTGACGGTCAAAGATATAATCTTCCAAATACTTGAGAAAAAGACATCAATTAGATAACTTTCGTCAACCATGTCTAGAAGTTACTCATGCTTACAGTTGTAGCTTCTAGCTATTCAACTCAATAACTTTTTTTCCACTTTTCCTAGAGGAGGGGAAACATAATGAAAAAAATGAGTATTACTCTCAATAGGGGGGGCATTTTTATCTGTGAGTGATCATGCATCAGAAAATTCATTTTATTTCAAAAACCATTTTTTGGTTTCTAAATACAAGTAATAATTTCACTACCTATGCTTACATACAGCCATGCCTATTGATATATCAACAACACTCGAACACAAGCATAAAACATATCAAGGCTTAAGAACAATTTTCACATTTCATGTCAACGTCTAAACAAGGCATCTATTCTTGAATCAAGCATCATCATAGTCATGAAAACACAAGTTCATCAATCATCACAATCATCAACCACTTAAGAAGATATCATTTATTTGATCAAGCAACACCATATCAAGCATGAAGCATTCTTGTAGCTCAATATCATTAAACAAGCCCTTTATCAAGTTTATACTCATTTCGTTGAGTCTTTAACCTAGGGATCCTTATTTCATTGCCTAATTAACCTCACTTAGGTCTTTTACCAAAGCCACCTCACTTAAGTATTTGTTTAATGAAATTTTGCCTAAGTCACCTCACTTAAGTCTTTTGCTTAAGTTACCTCAATTAGGTATTTGTCTATGAAAATTTACCTAATTTACCTAATTTTTTTTCCTAGGTTGCCTCACTTATTTCTTTGTTTAAGGAAATTTGCCTAAGTCACCTCACTAAGATCTTTGCTTAAGAAAATTTGCCTAAGGCAACAAATGTAAGTGAGTTGACTTAAGGAAATTTACCTAAGTCATCTCACGTAGGTCGTTGTTTAAGAAAATTTGCCTTAGTCACCTCATTTAAGTCTTTTGCCTAAGCCACCTCACTTAGGTCTTTTTTAAGGAAGTTTATCCAAGTTAACTTACTTAGGTCTTTGTTTAAGAAAATTTGCCCTAGTAACCTCACTTAGGTCTTTTACCTAAGCTACCTGACTTTTCTTTGTTTAAGGAAATTTTCCTAAGTCACCTTACTTAGGTTTTTTATTCATTTTATTTAATCAATCCATTTATTATCAATTTTTCATGGAATGCACTTCACTTTACTACACATTTTAAAATAACAACTAATTTTTACTCTAACAAAAAGTTCAAGGCACATGTCTTAAAATTTCAGCACAATCTAATAATCAAAGATAATATTAATACATAATAGCGTTGAAAACTTGTCAAATTTCTCATAAGTATTCATATATTTCCTACACCATCCATTTCAAGCAACTCTCCTAATTCACGTAAAAAAAACTTTTCATAGGAAATTTATAATGACACCACACTCACAAAATTTACTTATAAAGCAACAAGTTCTCAACAAGCATAACTTGAAAACCATATAGTTATAAACCAAAAAAAAATTCACACTTATTATTCACACGTGTGAAACATCTTCCTAAATTTGATTCTTACAGTCCCCAAAATTACTTTCCAACAACAGAACACATTTGCTGCGCTAACAACCATAACAACATATGGTAGATCAACTATATCTCCCAAGCAATTACGAATTTATCCAAACCATTTTACAAAAAAATTACCCAATACAACTTTCATGTTTTAACCAAATTCTAAATTAAGTTTGTAGACACTCAAATCATGAGTATAATCCTAGAATTAACTTTAGTCTTGCTAGACAAACTAGTTTCAAAAATTCGACCATATCTCTTAACTTTTAAAATCTAGGCACCCTTTTGTTAAAATAAACTAGAAATGTATATATATAATTTTTACGTTTTACACTTTATCGAATTCCCGACTTTTAGACCTGAAATATTTAGAGCAAAATAGTCAAGTTATTTATGCACAAAACTGTACAACTATACTTATTAACCTTTATCTCACAAATTAAATCATACTTCCTCAAACCCTTTGATAGCCAATTAGAACACATAAATATTCATGAAAGATTAGTATTTCTAGAAAAAAATTTCTCAAAATAATTACATAAATTTTTGTTTCAAAAGGGGTTTAGGAAGGGACGCAATCCCACTCAACTATTGCTGAAAATCAAGCCTTTTTCTTACCCCAAATCCCCCTCTTTTTTCAGCTTTTAAACCCTAACGAACATTTTTTTTATTTCCATCCATGCCCCATAATGTGAAATTCCAACTATGCCCTTAATAAACCTTCTTCCGCTTACTTTACTCCATATCCTTATTTGTCCGTCCACATTTATTTTTAATATATATCCACTTATTTTGACACCTATAGGTACACTGATTTCCTCAAAAATAAATATCATCTAATAAATGGCAATTTATTTCACCTCCATTGTATTTTTTACCAATTTATTCACTAACATCAATTATTTTTATTCTTACCTCCAAAAATTCTAACTCACCAAGTTCATCCTCAAATTCCAAAATTATTCACAAATTATCTCCTCATTAAACTAATTATAGGGGAAATTTTCCACTTTTAAGCACCAAAATGGAAAATACTTTAGAAAATCATGTGTAAGAATAAAAATAATAGGAAAAATACACTATATGGGAAAAATATAAATTAATAGGACTAAATAGTGATTGAGAAAACTAAAAGAAAATTTAGGGCGTGACAACTCTTAACATAATAAAATTTCTTCCTGAAAATTTGAAAGTGTTACTCTTTTGTAAGGTAAATGTAGAATCATCATCCCAAAAATACACATGCAAAAATAAAACTATTATTTATTTGGAAAAGCTTTGCAAATTCCTTTTAAAGACATCATATCAAATAATAAAAAGTTTACTGCAAGTAGTTAATACAACATCTAGCCTTACTTAAAAACCCTAACATGTATTTAATCTTACACAATTGAAAATAAAATCTAGGCAACACCTTTCCAATCATTATATAGCATCGTATCTAATTCAAAGTATTGCAATTCATTTTCTTATTAAAACATTTCCAAATTATCCTTAATCTTGAAAGCAATTACTTATGATAAAAATAGTTGAAAAACCTAAGTCAATTAATCAAATTCATTTCACAATTTCGTAGTTTGTAGAATCAATCCAAAATATGATGAATTTACCTTATCACATATAAAATGCATCATTAATTGGCAATTAAATAAGATACTAAATCATTTCCCCCCATTTTCCATCTAATGCAATTCTTAAAACTTATATAATTTCCACTTACCTTTCGATAATTGTACCTACATGACAACATAAATTTAAATCTAAATCTATAAGACAATTTTGACTAATCATAACTTCAATTAAAACATACCTTCCTTAAACCATAACATAAACAAAAATTCCATATACCACCACTTATCCCTGTGCTTTGAACGATTCAGAGACTTTATACGATATGTGAGAGAGATTCAAAGAGATATTAAGGATGTGCCACATTATGGTTTACCATTAGAGATGCATATTCAAACCTTCTATAATGGGCTTAACTAAACAACTCACCAAATTATTGATGTAGTAGCTAGTGAAACACTTAATAATAAGACATTAAAAGCTACCCATGATCTCATAAAAGATATTGCCACTACCTGTGGTGTTCTTCTTAAGAAAAAGCTAGCAAGCCACCAAGAGTACATGACGTAGATGAAGATATAGTATTGGTAAGTTTGGTTGAAGCTCTAAGCAAGAAAATAGTTGGATTGATAATGAATCTCAACTATTTCAAGTAATGCAGTGTAAGGTGTGCAGGCTAGGACATCCACGTCAAAAATGTCACTCACTATATGATATGGTAAATCTAAAGCATATGGCTTATATGGGGAATGCTCCTAGACTCCAAAATAATCCACATAATAATACTTACAATCCAGGATGGAGGAATCACCCATATATCTCTCAGAGGAATCAATGCCAGCTAAAGAATAGCCATTCACTAAGATTTTAACATCATCTACCTCAAGAAAAGAAGCCAAGTTCGGAAGACCTCATGATTAGATTTATTCAAAATTTAGAGTCAATATTTCAAGCTACTAAAACCTCATTAATAAATCAAAAGGCTTCTATTCAGAACTTTGAAAACCTAATTGGTTAGCTGGAAAGGTAATTTTTCAAAGACAATAAGTAAGTTTTCCTAATAGCATTAAGACAAATCCTTAAAAACATGTGAAGGAAATCACCTTTAAGATCAAAAAGGAAGTGCACGCTAATAATAAGAGGCAAGGTGAGGAGGAGAATAACAAAAAAAGTCAAGTGAAAGCTAAGGAAGTATAGCATCCTCTGAAAGTTAAGGACTTCTAACCTACCATCCCAGAACCTACTAAGTTGATGAAAGATCACATGGATGCATAGTTTGGAAGATTCCTTGAACTTTTTAAGCAAATTCATCAACTTAACTTTTGTTAAGGCTCTTTCACAATTTTCTAAGTATGAAAAATTCTTAAAGAAGTTGCTATCTAATAATAGAAAGTTGGAGGAGTTGACTATCATGCGACTAAGTGAAGAATGCTTGGGAGTTATACAAAACAAATTACATGAGAAGCTTAAAGACCTCGGAAGCAATAGTATCCCTTGTTTAATTTGTAATTTG
Organism: Erythroxylum squamatum; assembly: GCA_025629845.1. Lineage (NCBI taxonomy): Eukaryota > Viridiplantae > Streptophyta > Magnoliopsida > Malpighiales > Erythroxylaceae > Erythroxylum > Erythroxylum squamatum. Next base: position 21,946,597 of record JAOTBA010000006.1, on the reverse strand, counting down.
TTAGTAGAAAAGGATTTAGCTAATTTGGGCGTTAGCATAAATTTTATGCCTAATAAATTGTTTAGGAAATTAGGATTAAGGGAACTAAAATCCACTAGGATGACCATTTAACTAGTCGATAGGTATGTTGAATATCTTAAGGGTGTTATCAAAGAGATACTCATTAAATTTGATAAGTTTACTTTCCTAGTTGATGATCCACATTAAGCATACCAGAAAATGAAACCTAACTTTGTACAACTAAATTTGTAGTGGTAGAGAGCAAGGATCATACCCATAAAAAGTATGTGTTTAGCTTTTATAATGAATAAAATAATGTCTAGGATTGGGGTTTTGGTTGAATTCAATTAACAAAATAAAGTAAAACTAAAATATTAAAGGCAAATCAAATAAAATAGTAAAAAATTGCTAGAAGTAATCAATGGGTTTAGAATCCAGTTTGCAGTTCAATCTCAACCTTCACACTAATGTGCACAATGAATTGTTATGTTGTTTTTGTACTCCCTTTGAAATTATTAATCATAGATTAACAACAAGTTTTGTTTATCCAAGTTTTAAATTAGGATGTATCTAAACAAAACACGCTTTTTAATTAAGTCTAACTATCAAACAACCTAGAATAAGTTCTCTAGAGTTAGTGTGACATCATTATGGAATAGTAAAACAAGTTAATCAAGGAAAAAAACTTCATAATCCTTCATAATTATAAATAAACAAATTAAAACTCTTTAATTTATCTTTAATTAAATAATTTATAATTGTAGAACAAGATTAACATCTAGCAATATGTCATGATCACACAAATAATTATAAATGTCAAAGTAGTATAATTCAACCTGTCTATGCATGGTTATGATATATAATTTAATCTTTTCTTCGTCCAATGTTCCAACTTGAAATAGAGTATAGAGACAATATATACACCTTTAAATCCAATCATGTTTGTTCGAGATAATTGGTAACTAATTTATAATTAATATTTCAATATTTTAAAACACCGTTTCAAATCTACTATCTCTTATAATTGAAGATATTGAGTAAATATGCTCATTTTAAAGTTCTTTCCCATCCATATTCAGCAATGTTTTATTGACAACCAACCCTGATCTAACCACAGGTGTAACGAAAAAATAAAGTTTTACGGTTTCCTTATCGAATATCAATAATTGAACAGCTTTAAAAAATGAACCATAAAAGTAATTAAATGGTATTTGAATCAAATTCTTGTTGAAACCTTTTCATAAGTGTCAACCACGAGTTGTCCAAGCGTCCACTCTTTAACAACATCAACATAACAAAAAAAAAAAGAAACTCAACTTTTGAGAGGAATAAGGAGTGCTAACTCCCTTTCCATTTTTTCCTATTTATTAAAAAAAATTAAATATTGTAATTATAATTAAAGTCAAAGTCAATGTTGGATCCCGATTTTCGGAACCCAACTCCCAACCAAACGTAGCTTGCTACCATAGATGTTGGCACCCGTTACCGGATGTCCAACCTCTTACATTGAATCCCGAAACCGGAACCCATCATACTTATACCTAATGCGGGTCTTAAACAGAAAACGAAACGAAAGAATAGAAACAAAGGCAAATCGAAG